>CM042160.1:75376571-75436571 GCA_023376005.1 Doryteuthis pealeii | reverse complement strand
GTTTGTCTACTTCATATATGTTTATATATAATTGTGTGTGTGTGAGTGTGTGTATATATTTACCAAATCTCTCCACACGAGCAGGATGTAACACAAGGTCAATTTCTTAAGCGGAGTTTAACAGGTTTGTATTCAGAGTTTTCCTTCTCCTAGACCGGTTGCCTAACCAAGGCTAAAGATCCCAGTCTGCACTACTATTTATCCATATCTGGAGGGAGAGTAAGATTCATATATGGTCTTGAATATCACAGGGGCTTGATGTATGTGAATGCTCGGTCAGGATGGCCATAAAAATAGATAATCGACAACTTGGTCTGTCTTTGAATAGATACAAGATAGATAGGGATTAAGAGGAATTTCGGGATCGTAGGGAGCTCTTAATTCCCGGTGGTCGACTATTTTTCCGGACGAAAGAAGAAAAACAACACAAATGAAAATTACACACATATATTAACAAAGGTACAAAATTGTTGCAAATTTTGATGGCATTTGCTACGAGACTTATCTTGAGAGGTGAAATTACAGTTCGTAGGTGAATTAGCGCTAGAAAGGGATTCTACTCGCTGTGGTTATAGAGTGCTGTAGAGAAGCGTCTGTCTTGGTCGATTTTCGTCCGATAAGTTATGGGGTTTGATTCTTCCGCCAACCTCGTGTTGGCGATTCGCCCCTAGCGGCAGGGGGGGGGGATAATTCTCTATCGGATTTCCGATAGGATCAGCTATAAACAGACCACGTTGAAAGTCAGTTGACTGTCAAAACAGCAATAACATTTGACCAGATTTTAGAACAAAGGATTTTCAAATCACGTGGGGGGTTGATGAAATCTCGGAGGACAATACTTGGATGAGAGTTGAAATTAGATTTGTAGAAAAATTTGAAAGTTAGTTGACCAGCTCAGTTGGAACCCGGGACTTGCCAGTAGAAGTCAACTTAAAGTAGAGTCGTGACTGTACAGGGAGGGGGGGGTTCCCTCCTCCTCTCGGCAGTACATAATGGAAGAATGACTGGAGAAGAATGAATGCGAGCCTACACCCACTCTCATTTTGAATATGAACTCTACCCTGTTTTGTCTTGTTGTGTTATTTGTTTCTCTTATTGATATTTGAATGTTAAACTTCTTGGAGGGGAGCCCCGAGGTAGTATTATGGACACAGGTGGGGGTCAAACTAGCAGTCAATCACGTCCAGAGAAATTGGAAAGATGAGAAGTTGCAGCCATGGCAGAAAAGATGTGCAGCAAGGTGTTTGGAGACGCCCCAGTTCCTAAGAGAGGCTTACACCACCCCCACAATATTGACTAGTCTGAGGACTATTTAGCTGAGAGCTATCAGTGCTGGGAGAGCAGCTTAAGAGCAACTGATGACAAACCGTATTTTACCTTAGTCATCGTATTCAACCGTATACCGTATTTCTTCTCAGAAATAAACTCTCTTGTTATTCTACATGTGTGTCGGCCTTCCCCGGTTCAACGTCACAACAATAACATTACTTAGATTTATTTGAAATAGATATTTTTAGAAAAAACAAACAAATGATGTTATAATTCGCTGACAGAAATCTGTTTCGACCTTTTATTAAAGCGGTCTTCATCAAGAGTAAACCGTTACAAACAAAAAGTAGTACAAACGAACGTTCATGTTCGGAGCCGGAATTTTTTTAAATTTTGAAAATGCATATTCTGTTTTAAAAAATAAAATAAATCTTTCTTTTTTTTTTTTTTTTAAATCAGAAGCATTATAATCCACAAAAAAACTCAAAAGAGTTTGTTGTAAATATATATATATAAATGTATTTAAAAAAGTATCAAAAAAGTTCATGATTCCAGCCACTGCAGACCACATTAGCCTCCGGAAAGATGTAGAAATCCAGGTATTTTGTTTTTTCAAAAGACAATATGATTATATATATGATTTATAATATATGATTTATATCTAACATTAATAACTTTATTTAATAATAATCATATTCCCATCCAATACTAATATTTTTCAAATAGACCTATTTGGCTCATAGATGGGAACATAGCAGGTACTACCACTTCGGACCAGAGAAGACGTGATAGTAATTGGAATGAATGGGTGGCTCCAAATTCACTAGAGCTCCAGAACTCAGGCTACACCACCAAATGCAGTTTAATACCATATCCTTAACAGTTCTTTTTAGAGTGGAGTTGGGGTGGGGTCTTACCCATTTCTATTGGATGCAGTCGGCGTATTCTAACCCTCGCCGACAGGACTGGTTGAAAGTTTATTCATCAGTTGAATCTGCAGGAGTCTCTGTTATCCCTGTTTTGGGAAATCAAGATTCCTCTACATTCGAAATTAAAGCACAATGTTTACAAAAATATAAGATACAGGTTATTTCAAAATAGTTGATATTCTACGGAGACAAAAAATTGTCTTCCCTTGGATTCTAGACGTGGCTTCCCAGGTAATCTTCGCTCATTTTACGAAAAGGACATGTTTCACCATTCTGTTTGTAAAACTAAATGAAGACAATTAGTCTCCTATTATCAAAATTTATGTTAAAAATAAAAATAAAAACAAAATAAAAAGAATCTTCCAATAAGTCCGTGACGTCACGGTTGCTGCCTTCGTCCTAGATTTTGACCCTAGGGGCTTGCCTACTGATGAACAACAGCTACTACATTTTTACCTTCTCACGTACGCCTGGGGAAAAAAGAGGGCCAAGCTTACCGAGAGACATGTGACGTCACGATTAGGGCAAGGGAGGATTTTACTTTGGATAAGTCAGTGTCAAAGTGGACAGCGTCCTGTGAGGAATTTGTAGCATATGCTACCTCACAGGTTGAGAAATTCAACAACTCAAGAAATTAAATTAATACTTCTACAATAGGAATTTGTAGCATAGCTACCTTATTGTCAAAGAACACTACGAAATCTTCAACTTAAGAACTCCACGACATTCAACTTTACAGATTAAGGACTCCACGACATTCTACAATTCAAGACAAGTCAACTTTTATCTATCAAAGAACTACGAAATTCATCTATCAAGAAATACGAAATTACGACAAATGAACACTTGTTACCGGGATCACAGATAAGTCCCCCGCAAAACATCGTTTTTTGCAAACCATTACCACTACATATCTCTCTCTCTCTAACTATCTCTTATGAACTCTATTAGTTACTATCTGCCACCTTCTATCAAATTGAAATTTACATATCTTTCTTCCAGCCTTTATTATATTGTTATTAAAATTGTTGAAACTTAGTATTTTTTATCGTGTTTTTCTTTCATTCAGTATCCGAATTTGAAATTTGCGTATTTCCCGCCCCCGTGAAATTATCTTCCCTTTGTACTTGAAAAGGTTTATTCACTTATATATCGGAACTTAGGAATTATTTTCCCCGGTATATTTACAAAGTGAATTTACCCGTACTCTGGAGCTAGAAGATACCCCCATGTTGGAATTGGTGCTTCACGGCGCTAATCCCGACACTATTTCGGCATAGCATTTATGAAAACTACTAAAGTGCACAGTAGGCCTTTTCGAACCATTTTCTGGTACCTTTTCTTTGTTTATTCAGGGAACATTTTGTATGATTAACCTGGTTAAGACATGTTATTTTGTTGTTACATGTTTTATATATTAAAAATTGATATGTGCATTGTTTATGCGAGTTAGTTGTTTTGTCTTTCCTTACCGAATGTTCCGTCTTAGTGTATCTATGGATGTACTAAGGATTTTAAGGATTGAATATTGGTTATAAACTAATAACCACTATTCTTATAATATTATTTGATATAATAGATATCAAGGGTATTTTTTTAAAAATGTATCAATTCGTATTCTAATAACTTGATTCTCGTTCAAATTATCTCAAATTTTAGCAGCATGTGTCGACACAATTGAAAATCCTATGTTAAATATTTAAACTCGTAAATGTAAATGGTGTTTCTATACCTGAAAAAAATATTAAGCATAGAACTTGAGTTGTTTCTACTCACGCTGTTAAATTCGAGATCATTTGAACAAGAATTGGTGGGCTGAGATTATTGGAAATTCCATAGCTAATTATCTCCCCCTGCCGCTAGGGGGCGAATCGCCAACATACGATGTTGGCGCCAAAACCAAAAAATTCACTTATCGCATAGCAGTTACTGGACGAGAGACGTAAAAACAAACGCTCTCATCACTTAGCCCAAACAGGGCCTACTTATCACGGAGCACCTACAGAGAGTAGTCGCGTAAATAGCGGTCCCTAAACTTCACTCATCACTTAGCCCAAAAACAGGGCTTACTTCTACAGACCGTTGAACTGGACGGAGGCATTTTTTCACAGCACACTTTCGTAGGCACAAAAGCACACTATAGAAGGCTGAAGACCAAATAGTCTACTTGAAAAAGGCCCATTCACCGTCATTTAAAAGAACTGTTACCAGGGCGAGAAGCTTCTAAAATAGCATCCCCCATTACTTATCACTGAACCAGTTACGAGGAAGAACGAGAATCGTCCGAAGAAACGTCCTATCAACTTTCCAACAAGCAACAGAATACCCCTGTTATCACCACTACTCCAAGAACATTACTTAACTCAGATAAGTCTGTAGCAAATACGAATAAAATTTGCAACAAGTTCTTGTATTATTTGTCAATACATGTATTAAATTTCCATTGTGTGTTTGTCTTCTTTGTCCGACAATTTGCCTACAATTACGGAGATGTAAGAGCTCCTTCGAATCCCGTAAATACTCTTAAGATCGGTGAGCTGAGTTGATAAAAAGAAGAGGTTAGTAAATAAAAAGAAAACAAAAGATACGAAAACGACAAAAGGTAAACTTCGTCTTCCTGAAACACTTCACCGGTGGAAGCGGCTAAAAAATAAAATTAAAATAGATCTAACAAAACCAAAACAAATTTTTTAAAAATATGGAATTAAAAAAAAGATGATTTACATTTGACGGTAGCGTCAATCGGGAGCTTCATCTGAAACGACTGCCAAGCCAATACTGGTCGTCACAGCTAGGCGTGGAGAGGGGGCAGGCGCGCGAAGGGACAGGCACAGGCGCATACACAACAGTGTTGCCAGTCGCCGCACGAACAGTTTCCCTGCGTCTTCACTGCTTTGAAGACCTTACTTTTGGGATTATATATATATATATATATATATATATATATATATATTAGGTGTACCGGAAAGTCTTGTCCCGATTTTTGTTAGGAATAATAATTGAAAGAAATATTACTGACAAATCTTTATTGCTCGACAAAATAGTCACCATCATTAGATATAGCCTTTGTCCATCTACTTGAGAGCTTTTTAATCCCTCTTTCAAAAAAAATAACATCTTTGGAAGAAATAAAGGAATTCAACTCCGCTTCAACCTCGTGAATATTTATGAATCTTTTTCCACTGATGAAATACTCTAAAGAACGGAATAATTAAAAATCTGATGGAGTAAAGTCTGGCGAGTATGGAGGGTAAGGAAGAACTTCCTAACCTAAAGATTTTATTTTTTCTTGAGTTTGTTTGGCAGAATGGGGTCTAGCGTTATCATGTTGCAAAATGACTCCTTTTCTGTTCACTAGAGCTGGACATTTTCTACGCAGCGATGCATTCAGACGTTTGAGTTGCTGACAGTATTGGTCTGCAGTCACAGTTTTTCCTTACTCCAATAACTCAAAGTGAACCACACCTTTTTGATTCCGCCAAAGACACAGCATTACCTTCTTTAACTTAACAGACCTAAATTCCACCATCGTATGTCATCGTGCCGAGAGAAAAAAACGAAAATCAGAGAATTAACCGAATTTAATGAAATTTTCAGTGTTGATATATTAATGAGTAAAATATATAATTCACCAGTTATTTTACTTAAAAACTTTTAGATTTTTCAGGTCAGTTAACTTTATACCACATATCTTTGAGAATCTGTGTTACGCCTCAAAGATACGTGGTTCAAAGTTAACTGAACTGAAAACATGTAAAAGTTTTAGGTAAAATAACTGGTGCATTATATATATTTATTCATTAATATATCAACACTGAAAATTTCATTAAATTCGATTAATTCCCTGATTTTTTGTATTTTTTTCTTTCGGCGGGGTGACATACGATGTTGGAATTTAGGTCCGTTAAGTTCGATTTAACCAAATAATTCTCTTCTTAATTAATAGGGGATTTTTTTTCGATCATGCATTTATATTGGCTACTGTTGTTAAGCGATCACTCATCTAAATGTCGAGCAGGCTCATCGTTGCTTAACCTGTTTGATCTGGCAGAAACCGATGCTTTAAGCGTGACTAGAAGTAAGACTAGATTTGCTTTGTCTGGTACAGAGATCTCAGATTGTTTAGGGTACCCGTTGTTCTCAAGTGGTCATCCATCTAATTACTGAACCGGCTCAACGCTTATTAACCTCTCACCCGGCCTTCGGATCGGGGGTCCAGTGAGCTTCGGCCGCTGGACCGGTATGTTGTAATAATAGCGTCGATCCCAGGGGGCCATCCCCCCAGGCAACACCTGCCCCCTCGATTTAAAAGGGCAAGGCTGGGTTTATTGCCCAGTGCCTGAGGCGCCCCCTTGAGGGGGAATGCCGACGGGATACACGCAATTTTTCACCCGCCATCCCATGAACTTCGGTTTGTGGGTGGATCCCACGTTAATGGGGCCTTTGTGCCTGACCTGGTACGAGTGGGGCACTAGGAAAATACAAACCTCGGTGGTCCTGCAAAAACCGATTATACTAAGCTTCGCGGAGTCTGGCATATATCTCTCAGATTACTTTGGGCACTTGATGTTCCTAAGTGGTTACTCATCTAAATATTGGCAGGCTTAACGCTGCTTAACCCCGGTGGTCCCGCAGAAACCGGGGATTTAAGCTTGACTTGATAGCAAGTTAAGATGTGGACACAGAATTTACTAAGTTTAATTGAACTATAGGCGAAAAAATAACTTTATTTAATACTTTGTTATTTTAAAGTTGCCAAAGTGTCCCTCACCGCGCAACTTGGTGTTATTGTTTTGTTTATTGTTTTTTGTTTCTGTTTTTTTTTTTTTACTTTAACTTTAACATCTTAAAGTAAATTTTTAAAAGATATAAAAAGATGAGAAAATAAAAGATAATAAACATATGAAAATTAAATAGAAATTGTTGAAAAATGTTAAGAAATGGAAAACCATAAAAACAGTTTCAAAGTTTTCTACACACTACAAATTGCATAGGATATCTGTTGTTCCTAAATGGTTACCCATGTAAGTACTGAACAGTTTCTACGCTGCTTAACTTCACTGATCGAGTAGTAATTGGTGCTTTCGACATGACTTGTAAATTTGAGGATTTTGAAATCCTATTCTTTTTCAAATCCGAGTGTTGTTTTTTTTTTTTTTTTTTTTTTTTTGTGGTGGTGGTGGGGGGGTTGTTTAAAAGAATTGACTTTATATTTTCTTGCATCTTGTAAAACACTTTAGTATCTCAAGTCTCCCGATTTTCCCTTGATTTTCACCGCAGTGTAATTAACTGATATTTCTTTAATTTCATCCTGGAGTCATTCAAACATCGTAATGGGGGTAGTCGGCGTAAAGGGTGGTGTGGGGGATTAGAAATAAATAAAAAAAAAACAGAATGGCGTGTTTATGGCAACCATTATACAGAAGTGTTGTTTAAAGCTTCTGTCTTTTGTCTGAGATTCCCAACGAAATAGTTGCTAAGCAACCGCCTCCAATCAACTGCAAGTGAGGAAACCATCAATTAATGTGATTGGTTGTTTCAATCAAATTACTCCCCCCCCCCCATCCAACACAAACTTCCATTAATGATGCAATCTTTCAATAAGCTAGAAAATCTACCGCTGCAAAGATTTTTAGACGATCTTAACAATAAATCACTGAAAATTAATCACTACCTCTGTCCTATAATAGTAGTTACATTTAGTGTATGAAATACACCATATATAGGGCCGTAACAGAGATAAAGTTTGTTTTTTAATTGTGAGGGGGGGGGGTAAGCAAAATTTAATTTTGGCCTTAAGTTATCAAAAACCGCCAACATGAGTTGATATTTCAAATTAAAATGAAACATACCCGAATGTTAAAGGGAAATGACTACCTTTCACCACGTTGTCTGTCCCAAAGACGAATTGTATTTTTATTGTTGTACATCCCAATTTCAATAAAAAAAAATCCTCTATCATCAACTAATATATTAACACAGGGTTATGTGTAATAGCAACACAGCTGACCTCATGACAAAGAATTCTGTCATTGGATTTTTATGAAAGTCTATGAAAGTTATATTCTTCCTTGCTTAGATAGTTTTTCATTCTTGTATGTTTTTAATTGTATTTTGTTAAAATAAAACCCTATAATAAATATTACAAGAAGTAATTTTGGGAAGGGGGAGGCTGGTACGGCCCTGATATACACTCGTCTAATTTTCAACCCGTTTCCTCCTAAAAATAATGGATTTATCCTGCAATTCTGAAAAACCATCGGTGTACAATAATTAAGCAAGTTAGTCTCGTAGACATATAACTCTTGACTAAATCACCGAAGCTAAGCAGCAATGAACATGTTCAATACTTAATTCGGTGACCACTTAAGCAACAACATGTATTGTAAGCAACATGAGTCCTTTGTTTATCAAAATGACTTGGATCGGCCTTAAATGACCCGAAAAAGGTTGATATGTCGTAAAACAACGAACCAAATGTTACTCTTAAGTAGTGAGATTGATCGTCTCTAAATAACCCATACCTGAGGCCTGGTCTGGTTTAGGTTTGGTTTATTTGTTTAACGACATTAATGCTGAAATTTGATTCTTTTTTTCTCAATGTTTTGTTGTATTTTACGCCCTGTCGGCGGGTTTAGAATATGCTGCAGATGAGTAAGACCTGGGTATGTCACTGAACTGCATCTGGGGTGGTGCTTAAGTTATGGAGCTCTGAGTAATGTGGAGTACCCCTTAATTGTTATGACTCCCAGGTGCACTCAGCCCTGGAGTGGTAGTACCTGTTAGGGCTCCATATATAGGCCAAAGAGACCTGTACGAATATGATTCGTATTCGATAGGATACCAAGAGTATTAGTCCGAAAGTGAACGTAATAGTGCGACTGAAGTTTCAATTCGCTTACTACAATGTCGCAGTCCAGCACGTTTGCCACTGCACCACGGAGATCCCCTATGAGATATAAATACTTAAAATCATATATCTGTGTGCAAACAAATGATTGTAACAAAATATATAATTAAAAAGCAATCATACATTGAAAATATAGTTATGATTACAATTGAATATTTATAAAAGAATAAGAATTTCTGCATTAAATAGCCCATAAGGAGTTGATATGCCGGTAAAAAAAAGCTAAGCAAAACCTGACCATCGTAGATAATCTTGTAATTTTTTCATGCAACATTATATAGACTCGTGCAATATTCGACACCTTACATTTTTGCCCAACATTTCAACTCTGGTCATTTTGCCCTGACGTTCATTGGATGCCACCTCAAAAGGTTTTTTTCTGGTATTGAAACTAAATTGCATCCGGTTGTGAGATACCAATTCTGGAGCTCTGGGAATGTGCAATATCACTTTCTTACCATTACTCCCAGGTCAACTCTGACCCGGAGTATCAATATCAGGATATTTTTTTAATCCTATAAAACATTATGTTCGTCCTTGTAGTGTAATGGTTATTGTCTTAATAAATGGACAAGGCTATCCAAGTTAAAATCCTTGACGCAAGCTGTGTGCATTTTACATAGCACTGTAGCGTTAGTTTGTATTTGCCTGGTGGAGTTGTCTGCCCCTTTTAGTTTGATGATGCCCGCTAGGGCACCAGTATTTAAGCGCCGGTTTCAAACACTTTCGCCCTCTTTATAGTTTCAGCAACTACGAGCCACATGGGGTAGATTCTATCTAAACCCTCTCGTGGGGCTCCGCCCCCCTTACATTACTGTAAGTCCTCACAGCATGGACTATTCCTAGTCTCATGTCTGTGCCTTTTATGTTATATCTGTATCATTCATGAATGTGTCTTATCTTGATTTGTGTACCTCTTTTTATATGTACTCTTTATTATGAACGTTGTACCAACTGTTATCCATGTGCTGTATGTATTAAATGTTTGTCTATTAACCTTTGTCGGAGTTATTTGTATCCAAAGTATGTTGAACTTTAAACCATCTTTACAGCGCTAATACACTTGAGAAAGATATGAATCCAATTATTCTCCTCCAGCTACGGGTAAAATAGTAGGACATACTGGCCTCTTCAACCTTGGTATAGCAACCGTTCTAGAAGGAAAACTCTGAATTCAAGCGATATAAATTTCATATATTAATGTAATAACCATTATCTATTTTAATACTCAGTGACCTTAAGCAAGCATATCAATCTTCGTGGGTTATTTAATGCCAAGTTCGTCCTTATAGACAAACCATAGTGGTAATATTTAATCCATAGCAGGGGGATGGGTGTTCATGCCTTTCCCAAGGGTATTAGTTTGAAAGTAAACGTAATAGTATGACTGGAGTTCGAACTCGCCTACTCTGATGTCACAGTCCAGATCGTTAGCCATTACACCATGGGGACTCCTAAAGGAAGATTAAGTAATCAATAGAGACAAAGGGTTACAACAAAAATCGTTATGGCATATCATTTAACGGGTTTTTAAACACATAAAAAAAGGAAGGCAAGGTTATTTTCTTATTGGTTTTACCAAGAACTTTTCAGTATTTACCTCGTAAATACCACAAAAAACTAAGGTGCTGCCAAGGCTGTTCCTATATTATAATTCCTATACTAAAAATTTATATGTTGGGGTATATATGAATAAATATAAAATATGAATTCTATATGTTATATAAATTTAGATAATTTATATTATAATCTATATAATTATATAAATTTAGATAATTTAGATAATTATATAAAATTCTATATGTTCCTATATTATAATTCCTATATTAGAATATTTTACTGATGTCACGTAAATATCAGAGAATCATCCCTGAACACCAATTACAAAACAGCCTAATCTTCCACAAGTCTCTCTACTAGATATGCAACACTATTCCACTATCAACAAGGGTGACACAACTACGATCATCCATGTCTGGTATGGATGTCCGAAGAAGCACCTGCACAAAAATCACTTGAATTTTTGTAGGGAGTGCTTGTTAAAGCGGCTCGCCTGGTGAAAAGCTCCATGATAAGTGACATGGGGTTTAAATTTGGCGCATCGTATATTGGTGATTTGCCCTCAGGTGGCAGGGGGAGATCATTTCGCTATCATTTTTCTGATAAGGGTAAAAAACTACCAAGCACAAAGGGACCAGCACTGCACAAACTTGTTAGGTAAGCTGTGGGTGGACCTCCAATATGAAGGACTGGGAGCCCTAAGAATCTGGAAGTGAATGAGAGAGCTAAAGACTTACGCAAAGTAAAGGACAGAGTGGCTTCAAATGAGGAAGGACTCAATACTGCTGTAGGATACAGCAAGACTGTTTTTATATTAAAATATTTTACTGATGTCACGTAACATATTTGGCTGGCAATAAATTAATATTTAAATAATTTATTTTAATAGTCTAAGTTTTCATAAGCAAGTTTAGGTGGCCACGATAGGCAAAGGGTTACAAAATGATAAATGAAAGATAAAGATGTAATAAAAAGTATTACAAAAAGATAAAGCCGAAATCGAAACTCACACAGGCAACGCACTTTTTAATCTCAGACTTAGAAAAAACAAAGGATGTAGCTGCGAGGAAAACATTCACGAAGAAGTTGGTCCACTGATTATAAATTTCATGCACTAAATGTACCAATTTTTATGGGACATATTTAGCTATAAATAAAACGACTGTCCCACAATAGTTGCTACATTAGATTATGAATTTCATGCTCTAAATGTACCACCTATAATGGTACAGATGTAAATATGAAAGATTACGTCCGTGCCATAATAGTTGCTAGATTTGTTTATGAATGTCATGCACTAAATGTATTACCTAAATGTACCACCTATAATGGGACAGATACCTGTACAATTAATACGACTAAATCCAACTCGAATGAATTCAATTTACCTTTTAACTTGTGATCAGATTTCAATTCTCTGAATTCGAGATCAATAAAAATGTTTGTTTTCTGTTTTTCATCACTTTTCTATGCGCTGAATATTATTTTATTTATTCCTTTTTAGTTTGAATCTGCAACAATTGTATAACCTTGAGTTTATGAAACTCTTAATAAACCTAGTTAGTAGTGGTTAATGTACTGAACTGCAACATCCTTGAGAGCAAGTTCGAACACCATTCGAGCTATAACGTTCATTTTCGGACTTTAGAAAAGGTTTGGACCCCACATCCTTCCTGCTATAGGTTAAATAGCACTATTACTATTCATCTACAAGGATGGCTTTGTCATTAAAGCCGCCCTGTCGCTGGGCGTTAAAATGCACCGACTGCACCTTGCAGAGGGGGTAAACTCCCCCTGTTGGCCATGGGTAGCGACCTGTGATAATTAAGGATAGAACCCAGGTGGCTGAGCAGTCCATGACTTGCAATATTCCATTTTAGGCTTTTCTTGGGCTAGACGGGCGGTCGGTGAGGCCCCCTCCGATCAATCGGCTGGCCACGTCAAGCCTAGCACCTATATAATTGCCCCAACCCTATTACCCTTATGGCAACCCCCAATCCCTCTTATCATATGGGTGCTAGAAGGCGGTGACTGAGGGTCTACATATCCTGGGAATGACGTTAAACTCTATCTGATGGTGAGGTTCCAGGTTTGGGGAATGTGGAGCACCCCTTCATCACCATTGCTCCCTGGTCCACTCTGACCCGGAGTGGTAGTACCTGTTAGGGTCCCATTTATGGGTTAAATAGAAAAATGTATTTATAAAAAAATTGTATTATCCATTAAGAATTGATTTATTTCAAAACTTTATCGGCATTAAATGACCCACTGAGGTTGATAAGCCGTAAAACAAACCAAACCAAAACCATTTGTCATTAAATAACCCACATAGGTTAATATCCCATTAAACAAAGGAACCGAACCAGGTAGAAATAAAAGCATTTATGGGTCTACTAGTAGCATATTATGTACATTTTAGGAAGCGCTTGAATTGTAACGGTTATTGCCAAATGAAATGGACATGCTGGACAGAGTTTAAATCCGGGACGAAGTTGTTTGCATTTCATATAGAGCTTTGTGAAAGGTATACATCTAACTATTCTATCTCCAGCTATAAGTATAGTATGACAGACTGAGGCATTTCACCATAGTATGACAACCAATTCAGGAGAAGGAAAAATCTGAATCCGAATCTCTTAAAGTTCGTTTAAGAATTGACCTTGTGTTACATCCTGATCGTACAGAGGGGTTCTGCCACTACACAGAGTAATATATTCTAGGAACAAATTGCCTAATCAAAAACAGCAACAGCGTAAAAAAGGTTAATTTGGATGAATTCAGAAAAAATGGTAAGAAAAGAATTTAAGATAGAATTTTTTTAACTATCAATTGCTTAACAGAATTTTATCTGTATATAGATATTGATAGCGTATCTGTTATGTGCACAGATTATTTCTTTTGTTTGCTTGTTTGTTTGTTTGTTTGTTAAAGATTGATGTGAGAAGATAGAAAAAAAGGGGAGATATCCAAATAAATAAATAAATGAATAAATAAATTGAAAATGATGTTCTCAACAACTTCAAGAGATTTGAAATGACGTAAAGAAAATGGTTGAATTTTAACTGTATTAGGTTGTTCGGAAAATACTCTCCAATCTTAGCATCAACTGTTTAAATTCTGTTGGTTGGTTGGATTATACGGCATGTCAACCCCTGTTGGGTTATTTTATGCAGAAGACGTTTTATTTTATTCATCCTTGTTGGGTATTCAATTTTTTAAAACACATTATTAAAACTCATTTTTTATCTATCTATCTATCTATCTATCTATCTAGAGACAACACAAATATAGTATAAGATGAATAAGTAGATATATATAATTTCAGCTTATTCTTTATTTATTGTAGTTTTCGTGAAAACCAACATTTAGAATCTGACAGATTTTGCATTTCTTTTCTTCTCTGTTCTTTTTTATGATCTGGTTGGATGGTGGGTTGGTTGGATTTTACGGCATGTCAACCTTGTTGAATTATATTTTGCTAAAGACGTTTTGTTTTATTCATTCTTGATGGATACTCAATTTTTTAAACTCATTTTTAGACACATTTTCAGGAACTAATTTTGTTCTATTTAACCCATAGATGACCCTAACAGGTACTACCACTTCAGTGCAGATGAAGGAGTACTCCACACTCCCCAGAACTACAGAATTGGAACCACACCACTAGATTCAGTTTAACGTCATACCCAGGACACTAAGACCCTCAACCACCGCTTTATATGTGATAAAAAGTGTTGGGGCTTACCATAAGGGCAATAGGGTCGGGATAATCATATAGGTGCTAGGACTTAACCTGACCAGCCAATTGATCGAGGGGGGGGGTCTCTCAGACCACCAGTCTAGGCTAATTATGGGCAAACGTGGAATGTTACATGTCATGGATTACTCAGACACCAGGATTCCGTCCTTAAGCATCATGGGTCGCACACTTAACAGTTGGCTCAATTGGAGGATTTTACCCTTCTACAGAGGTGCAGTTTGTGTATTCTACAGCCCCAGTCGTTAGAGTGGTTAAATTCTGTTATAACATTATTTTAATAGGGGTTGTAATGATATATATATATATATATATATATATATATATATATATATATATAAACACGACATGCTAGAACAATTCTAAGCACACATTCGGAATTAGCTCATTTGATTTAGTGTAAAATACACGTTTTTACCTTCAGTAGCAAAAACTTTCTTGACCAGTGTCTTTTACTAGTTAAATCATAATTTGTCATGGCTTATGTAGAGTAATTGTTGGTTCTCATTAGTGATTACTACTAAAGAGAACTAGTTTGGGCATGTCACCTAAGGGAGAGAAAAAAAAAGAAAGGACAAATGTAGGAAAAGGGAAATAGTAGAAATACAAGACATGGAAGAGAAAAAAGAGGGTGGCTAAATTAGGGGGAAAAAGAAGAAGAAAAAGAGAAGAGAGAAGACGATGACGATAATTTGGTAGGAAAAACAATACAAAAAGATGTGATGAACAAAAAGTTATGGCGAGGTCAGATTTAATCCTCGGTGAATTGATCATTTCATGTTTCTTCAGATGCCATTTCGCAGATGAGAATCATTTAATTAATTGCCCCGGGGTATCGTTTATGGGCCACACAAGATCAGGTATTCATTTTTCTCTCTTTCCAAAGCTCGCGACATTCTTCTTCCCGTTCCTTCCAAGTAAAGATGCCTCCCACGAGCAGAGACTGGTAGTTGAAGTCAAACCAAAAACGAGGAAGGAAAAAACAGAGCGCAGAGGTGGCTTCAGATGAAAGATTTGAAGATTTAGCAGACGATAAAAAAATTATAAAAAAGGAAGAAAAAAAAAAAAAGAAAAAAAGGAAGAAAAAAAAAAGAGAAAAAAAACAGCTTGAGATCGAAAGATTTTACGAAGATAGGAAAACGAAAAAGGAAAAAAAAAAAAAAAAAAAAAAAAAAGAAAACAACCCAGAAAAAAAATCATTCACTGCGAAAAATGGACGACCATTTTATTTGGTAAAAAAAAAAATGATAGATATTAACGTTGAAAAAGAACATCGTCTGTTTTTATTGAAATATTTTCTTAGAACTAAAAACGGTTCTTAACTTGGTGATTTGAAACCTTTTATTGTCGGATTGAACGTTGAATAACTAGAATATTTTATCATATTATTATTCTGAAGAAAATAATTTAAAAAAAGTAAACTAATAAAAATTGACAGGGTTATGCATAAAGAAAACATTGCAGGATGAAATATTACAAATTTCTATCGTTACTTGTGGCTCTTTTGGTTATATTCGCCATTCTTCCCTGTGATTGTCACAGGAAATATAAGATTGGTTTATTGATTCCCAGACATGGTTATTTGTCGACATTTGGTTGGACAACAAGTGTTGGTGCTGTGACGATGGCCATTGAAACAGTTGAAAAAGACAAGATTCTACCGCCCCATTCACTCAGGTAAGTTTTTCATTTACTCACACCACTCCATATATATATATATTATATATATATATATATATATATATATATATATGGGAGAAATATGAGGAGGTTATGGAAACTGGATGTTTATTGTCGACGATGCAACGTTTCGGTGATTTAGACATTCTTCAGGACTCAAATATAGTTCTTGCTTCAATGAATGCTATTTACACAGTAGCATTGCAACCAACAAAGCCTTCATCAGATGATGACTCTGGGTTCAGGCATGGTTTCGGGGCCGAAGCATCATTACCACTAACCCAGAGCGCCCCAGCAGTATCTCACGATACCACCAGACTTTGTCGGTTTGATGTCACAATATAGGACTGCCATATCCACGCTGATGCGGTTAGAGCTTTCTCCTGAATCTTTTTTAAGTATTTCCTCTTGTCTGGTAGAGAAAGTCCAAGTTTAGACAAAAATGCCGAGGTTGAGTTGGCAATAAACCCCCGACATCCGACCTCAATGGGAAATACATCCGTTATCCACCCGTTTCTGACGCATTGTTCACGTAGGTCTTCATATTTTTTTCAATTTCCGCTGATGGGCCCAATCCAGATTTTCTTCAATATATATATATATATATATATATATATATATATATATATATATATATGGGAGTAAAATGAGGAAATCAATCCGACAGTGTGTGGAGAAAATGTAAACAATGGAGGGAAATTTATTAGTCGATGTTCGAGCGTTTCGGACAAATGAAACTAGTCAAGGAGAAAAAAGGATTTACGTAGTTAAAAAGATTCTGGATGTTTTGAATTCATTGAGTTTGTAAAATGCGTAGAAAAGGTTCGTTTCTGTTAATGATTAGCATTCATAATTGAATGTTAAATGTCCTGAAGAAGGTTTCTTTATGAACCGAAATGTTCGAACATCGACACTACGACTAATAAATTTCCATCCATTGTAACATCCCGTGTTTGTTCTACATTTTCTCCATATATATATATATATATATATATATATATATATATATATATATATTAGAAAGAAACGAAAAACTCAACACCGTAATTCTATAATAAATTTATTTCGACCAAAATTGGGGCCTATATAAATCTAATATTAATCTAATATTAAATCTGCTATATTAAATCAACTTAGATTTATATAGGCCCCAATTTTGGTCGAAATAAATTTATTATGGAATTACGGTGTTGAGTTTTTCCTTTCTCTCTAAGATAAATATTGCTCTGTATATAATCTAAAAAGTTTATTATACATTGAGCTCTCTTTAGTGATCTAAAGATTCACTGTATTTATACATACTGGATCATACAATAATAATACAGTGTATCTTAGAAATCACATATAGAATCATCCCTTACTACCAAGTTTTGGTTACCTCTCATTATATATTATATATATATATTAATATATATATATTATTTATATATATATTATTATTTATTGGAAGTGGAAAGGGAGTCAAAGGATTCGAAAAAGGAGGCACCAAGCGTAATTGTCTATATTTTTTTTAAAAGCAATTCAAGATAATTTAACAAAATGTGGTTTTCACTCAACAAATGTACATGCCACTTCACCGGTACATTTGCCGTTCCTTCTTTTGTGGCTTGTCTAACAGTTTGATAACCCTTTTTTAAAAACTCTCTAAAAAATTTTCCCATAAAATCATTCCTCCTAACGGTGACCTAATGTCGAAACTAGTTGAGAACAATTAAAAAATAAATATCATAAAAAATATGCCTGTTTGTCTTATCACATTTCGTTCATCTTATATATATATATATATATATATATATATATATATATATATATATATATATATATATATATATATATATATCAATGTGTATGGTTGGCACTATTATACTTGAAGAAGCGGTAGTAATCCAACGTACAGTGATATTAGAAGAGTGTTCAATATCTGTGATAGAGCGTTAATAGATAAATAAATGAATAAATAAGAGGTTTAGCTTTTTTTTTATTATCATTGGAACAATTATTGCTACCATTTGGTTTCTTGCTCTGTGGCAATCATCAGACAACGAAATTGTTTTCGAGCAAGAAACCAAATGGTGGCAATAATTGTTCCAATGATAATAAAAGAAACTAAACCTTTTATTTATTCATTTATATATATATATATATATATTATATATATATATATATATATATATATATATATATATATATTAGTGATATGTTATAATCACTATATTTCACTAAATCCGTTCTACAAACGTATGGAGCACTCTTATATTCTTTATACGGTTAATCATTTTTAGCGACGGTCGAATTTGCGACTAACTTGATATTTTATATTCCCAGATAAGTCACCCACTTTATATATATATATATATATATATATATATATATTATATATATATATATATATATATATATATATTATATAATAATATAGTTTGATATATGTAAGAATAAAGAGTAATAGAACATATATAAGTTAGAATAGCGTAGGCATAGTGTCAACAGCGCTTGGTAACAACCATTTATCGCCTATCCGATCTTCGGACCAAACTGATAGTTGGCAAGCGCAGTTTATTCTATTCCTAAGCTATCCTTATATATATATATATATATATATATATATATATATATATAGTGCTTCTCATAAGTATTTGAACTAACATGCTATGTGCTATAAATTGCTTAGTTTTGATAGATAGAAACAGGAACACCGCGCAAGAACCAACTTTTATTTCATTAAAATTATGTGTATATTCCTATTGGTTCTACGAGAAAAGGCTTTTTTCAGTCCTTGTAAAATCTTGTTCAAACCGATCAGAGGAGTTCTGTGGCGTACTGACTAATGTGGTGGACTGCGAAATCGTAGTAAGCAAGTTCGAATAACAGTCACACTATTATTAAAAAAGCAGTGGTACTATTTAACCCATAGCTGGGGATATGAATTGGGATAGGGGCCTTATACCTTTCCCAAGGGTATTAGTCTGAAAGTGAACGTACTTGCACGACTGGAGTTCGAACTTACTTACTATGTTGTCGCACTCCAACACGTTAGCCACTACACCAGGGGACTAAAACATTTTTTTTTATTTGGCACAATTCTATTTGAGTGTTCTACATTTAGAATTAGATATTGTCATCAATCTGTGGTTATCAAGTATTACGGTCAAGTCACGTTGAAAGCACCGAAGTTAAGCAGCGATGAATATGTTCAATACTTAGATGGGTGGCCATTTAAGTAACAGCAGGTACTGTAAGAAACCAAATATCAAAATAATTTGATTCGGCATTAAATGACCCGAAACGGATTGGTATGCCATAAAACAAAACAACCAACCAACCAAATTACAAATCGCCCATAAATAAATGACCATGTGCCCGACTAAAATTTACGAATGCGGTATCGCCCATAAATAAAACACTGTCTATTCTTTTTTTTTATTTTGATAAAAAGTTAATTTTCTTCTAACTCAAAGATACCAAGATTTTATTATTTCTAGTGGAACACTATACAATCAAAATGGATATTATTCAGTATTACCGTATCGCCCCTAACAATATTTTTATAAAAAAATAATTTTCTTATCCAAAGATACCAGGGTTTTATTATTTATTGTGCAAAATTATACAGACAAAAAATTATCATGGATGTTACAGTACGTATTCATATATTGGGTTACAGAGATCCAGAGTAGAGTTCGGTAATAAATAATACCGAATAATACGCGTTTTGATTGGATGATATTCTACTAGTAATAGTTCAAATGGGAACCAAGGAAATGTTTATCTGAATATTTTTAGATGAGGCTTGATAATTTTCATAATTTAGATTTTTCGGACTGTGGTCCTCATCTTTATTCTTATATACACAACGTTTCGGCCGATGTGTCCTCCGGCTTTCAGATGTTACTTGTTGAACTCAGGAACCTTCTCGTCGAACTCAGGGGCTTCTTGTCAAACTCGGGAGCCTTCACGTCGTAATCGGGAACCTTCACGGAACTTCGAACCGAACCCTTTATTCAATCCATTGGGGGTAAATTGTTCTCATTCCGTTAACCATGACCGAGTACAAGTGTTAAGCTATATTAAGTATTCTACATTATTTTTTACCGTAGTCAGGATTGAACCTGCAGCATATTGCATCACTTAGAACTGTATTAACTCAACCATTATGTCCATTGTGCCATGTGCCCAACAGGAGTTCGACGAGAAGGTTCCCGAGTTCGACAAGAAACACATGAAGAAGGTCGGAGAACCCGTCGGCTGAAATGTTGTGTATATAAAAATAAAGATGAAGACAACAGTTCGAAAAATCTAAATAATACAAGGAAAAGTTTTATCGTTCATATCCAATCCAAAACGGTCAGCTCTGTTCAAAGAATCATAACAGAGGCAGAAACAATCTTAACGAACCTTCTGTGTATATTCCATGTATATTATTGTAAGACAAAGCACCACTTTTTATTTCCACCCAATGACCATGTTTTTTTATGTAATCATAAACACTGGCTAATTCAGCTTGACACTTTAAGGGCAAAATGCAAATTAAAAAAAAAGGCTGAATTAGCCAGTGGTCAAGATTACAAAAAAAAAACAGGGTCATTGAGTGGAAATAAAAAGCGGTTCTTTATGACCAAAATACGACTGACAACTGACCTTTACTAAGCACTGACACAATTGTCTTGAGGATGATTCTGCACATACACATACAGAAATACACAAAGAATTTTGAGTTGTTTCATCGAGTTTGTACACATGCTATAAAAATCTAAGAACATTTGAACGAGAATTGGTCAAGTTTATGAGATGACGAAATCATTAACTTTTTTTCTGAAACATGCTGTATATCTGATTCGTAGTAATTTTGTCTATCATAAACTGTATTGTCTGTTAGCTTCTTTGTGTACAACAAGCCCAGAACGTGCAAGTGCTTTTATATACAGGGTCTTTAAAAATATATCTGATTTCAGAAAAATGGATATCATTTCGTGATCTTATAACTTGATCAATTCTCGTTCAAATGATCACAAATTTTAACAGCACGTGTATAAACAACTAAAAATTCAATAATTTTGATATTTCGGACTGTTGTTCTCATCTTTATTGTGGTATGTATAAATACAACTTTCAGGCCGCTGTAACCTCGGGCCTTGTTAAAAAAAATTTTAAAGCCTTTTTCTTCCAAGGAATGATATTTTCTATACCTGAAAAGAAAAAAAAAAGAATATTAAACATAGAATTTGAAGTTGTTTCTACATATGCTGTTAAACATTTGAGATCATTTAAACGAGAATTGGTCGAGTTATTTGATTACAAAATGATATCAATTTTTCTGAAACCTCCTGTCCACATCAAATGACATATTCTGTATATTCTTCGTCCTTAGAAAGGATTGTAGGCAGTGAGACTTTGATCTTAGGCAGAGTACCTAGATACTATACTCTAATGAGAACTTCTTTTTTTTACAGCGTCGTCTGGAGAGACACAAAGGGAGACCCTGTAAATGGAGCTGGTATGGCCGTCAAACTAAAATACACAGAGGATGTTGATGTTATTATTGGACCACCATTCTCTCACGGCATGTTGATTAATCTAAACTTTTATATTTTCTTTGAATCAATTTCATAAGACGACACATATGCGCATGCGCATAAAATATCACAATACCAATATGATACAGACATACAATGGTACCTTGACTTACTAGCTTAATTCGTTCCATCCATATCTCAATATCCTCGTATATCAAATTAATTTTCCCCATTGAAATAAACTGAAAGGCAATTAATGCGTTCCATCTCCCTCCAATACCCAAATTTTTTGTTACGTTTTTTAAATAAGAAAAACATAATTGTATAAAATGTAAGGAATTATGTGCTTCAATATGTTTTAATGTTTACCTTTTTATAAATAATATTTTTCTTTGGAAACTCAAATGTTTTTAGTGAACTTATTGACATAAGCGTATCTGAAGCTCGCTTGTGCCTCAGATTTTATCTTTCAACATAAAGCAAAAAATCCACCGAGTGACAGCTCGTAACTCGGAACCTCATAAGTTTGGGCATTAGTAAGTCGAGGTACCACTGTATATAAAAATCTCTTTCTTTCTTTCTTTCTTTCTTTCTTTCTTTCTTCTTACTTTCTCTCTACCTCACGCTCTCTCCCTCCCTTCCTCACACACACACACACACACACATACACACACACACACACTCTCTCCCTCACTCTCTCTCTTTCTCTCTCTCTCTCTCCCCTCTCTCTCTCCCCTCTCTCTCTCTCTCTCTCTCTCTCTATATATATATATATATATATAATATACACGCGCTTGTGTATGTGTGTCTGTGTGTGTCTGCGTGTCTGTATGTGGTTGTCTCTCTTTCTCTCTCTCTCTCTCTCTCTCTCTCTCTCTCTCTCTCTCTCTGTGTGTGTGTGTATGTGTGTGTGTGTAACGATAAATCAAGTAAAGTAGAAATAATATGCCAGAAGATGTGTTAATATTGTTATTGACTGCTTTATATGGTTTCAATCAGCTACAACTAATTATATAGTTTCAGGTAACAACTACTAACTATATGGTTTCAAGTAACTATTACAATTATATTTGCTTAAAGTAACTACTATTTTTACGTTATGTCAACCCTGGCCGAAGTCAGTTTTTTCAAGTAACTACTACTAATAATATGTAATAAATTATAGCTTCAAGTAACTATTCTTAATACAAGTAATTTGTACAGTTATATGATTTTAAAACATTCCAATAAATAATTTTTATCCATTCAATATTTTCTTTCCTTTTATTTATTTTTTCAACATAATTGTCGGATTCACTTCTATTTTTAAACTTACACACACACACACACGCACACACACACACACACACACACACATATATATGTGTGTGGGTGGGGGGATGATGTGTAATGTGTGTATTTGCAATATAATCTCCATTTGTGTTCTTGCGTACATTACAGTAAATATTCCTGTCGGCTATCTGACGGCTTTTTGGAACTTACCCCACATCACGTGGGTAGCCACAGATCCAACCCTGGCAGACAAATCCGTATTCAACACATTGATCCGAACAATGGGACCCTTTAACAAGGTGGGGATGTTTCTGGTGCAATTTTTCCGCATCTTCAAGTGGAAAAGAGCCGGTATGTACAGTGGGACTTCAGGTGAGTACAAGCCAGTTGGGCATATTTTAAGATATTGACGGACATTGCAAAACATCATCATCATCATCACCACCATCATCATCATCATCATCATCATCATCATCATCCTCATCACTACCCCAATTCTTTCTATGACCATCTTTGATTGTGTTAGTCTTTCTAATATTTGCCTCATCGTCATCATCATGTCACGCTAGCAGCGCGGATATCCATGACAATATCTCGCCAACCATCCCTATCATTCATTGACCACGGGAGGTCCTCCGCACATCATGCAGTATCCGCACATATCTGGTCTATGTAGATCTTTGCTGGACGACCCGCACTAGCATGTCCATGTACTGGTTTCCATAGAAGGACGTCACTTATGAGTTCATCCTTATTTCTCCAGCAGTGTCCGGCATGTAAAGACTTCAGATTTCTAACGGTACCTGCGATTGCTAAGTAGTCACTCATCTATGTACTGAACATGCTTATACTTGTTAATTTCTTGCTTCATTTTTTGTTACTTACTAATCTTTGCTTAGTCTGACATACAGTATCTGCTGTTCCCATCAAAATATTGAGCAACTTCGTCGTTGCTTAACTTGTTCCTTTTTTGTTATCTACAAATATTGTTGCATACCTTCTTAGCTTCTATTTATCTTCTGCTCATCTTTGGTATCTTCTAACGTCTGGACTTTGTCTTGGGGACTTCGTATCTGGTCTTCCATTGGGGATTTCTCTTTATCAGAAGCCCTGTGTCATTGGTAGTTTTTAGATAATAACACAAGACTTCGATTTACTTAGATCATATTTTATTTCGAAATCCCCACCAGACAATCTGCGCAGATCGAGGACGGCAGCGCGTATCGCGACTTACCACCTTCGAGGTCGGGCCGATACTAACCAAACTTACTTTCTAATCTAAACCGGAAGAGGGTCTTCTCCGCCAGTTCTCGCGGTATCCACCGGAAGAAGGAATAAATATTAGGAATCTAATAATTATGTAAGAATATTTGCTTATTCTGAAAAACAGATATCAGATGTCTAACTGTATCTGCTCTTCCTAAGTAGTCACCCATCTAAGTATTGGGCAGCTTCATCATTGCTTAACCTCTTCCTTTTTTGTTATCTACTAAGCTTTGCTTAGTCTGACAAACAGGTATCAGATTGCTTACGGTATCTGCTGTTCCTAAGTAGTCACCCATCTAAGTATTGGGCAGCTTCATCATTGCTTAACCTCTTCCTTTTTTGTTATCTACTAAGCTTTGTTTAGTCTGACAAACAGGTATCAGATTGCTTACGGTATCTGCTGTTCCTAACTAGTCACCCATCTAAGTATTGGACAGCTTCATCATTGCTTAACCTCTTCTTTTTTTTGTTATCTACTAAGCTTTGCTTAGTCTGACAACAGGTATCAGATTGCTTACGGTATCTGCTGTTCCTAAGTAGTCACCCATCTAAGTATTGGACAGCTTCATCATTGCTTAACCTCTTCCTTTTTTGTTATCTACTAAGCTTTGTTTAGTCTGACAAACAGGTATCAGATTGCTTACGGTATCTGCTGTTCCTAAGTAGTCACCCATCTAAGTATTGGACAGCTTCATCATTGCTTAACCTCTTCCTTTTTTGTTATCTACTAAGCTTTGTTTAGTCTGACAAACAGGTATCAGATTGCTTACGGTATCTGCTGTTCCTAAGTAGTCACCCATCTAAGTATTGGGCAGCTTCATCATTGCTTAACCTCTTCCTTTTTTGTTATCTACTAAGCTTTGTTTAGTCTGACAAACAGGTATCAGATTGCTTACGGTATCTGCTGTTCCTAAGTAGTCACCCATCTAAGTATTGGACAGCTTCATCATTGCTTAACCTCTTCCTTTTTTGTTATCTACTAAGCTTTGCTTAGTCTGACAAACAGGTATCAGATTGCTTACGGTATCTGCTGTTCCTAAGTAGTCACCCATCTAAGTATTGGGCAGCTTCATCATTGCTTAACCTCTTCCTTTTTTGTTATCTACTAAGCTTTGCTTAGTCTGACAAACAGGTATCAGATTGCTTACGGTATCTGCTGTTCCTAAGTAGTCACCCATCTAAGTATTGGGCAGCTTCATCATTGCTTAACCTCTTCCTTTTTTGTTATCTACTAAGCTTTGCTTAGTCTGACAAACAGGTATCAGATTGCTTACGGTATCTGCTGTTCCTAAGTAGTCACCCATCTAAGTATTGGGCAGCTTCATCATTGCTTAACCTCTTCCTTTTTTGTTATCTACTAAGCTTTGCTTAGTCTGACAAACAGGTATCAGATTGCTTACGGTATCTGCTGTTCCTAAGTAGTCACCCATCTAAGTATTGGGCAGCTTCATCATTGCTTAACCTCTTCCTTTTTTGTTATCTACTAAGCTTTGTTTAGTCTGACAAACAGGTATCAGATTGCTTACGGTATCTGCTGTTCCTAAGTAGTCACCCATCTAAGTATTGGACAGCTTCATCATTGCTTAACCTCTTCCTTTTTTGTTATCTACTAAGCTTTGCTTAGTCTGACAAACAGGTATCAGATTGCTTACGGTATCTGCTGTTCCTAAGTAGTCACCCATCTAAGTATTGGGCAGCTTCATCATTGCTTAACCTCTTCCTTTTTTGTTATCTACTAAGCTTTGCTTAGTCTGACAAACAGGTATCAGATTGCTTACGGTATCTGCTGTTCCTAAGTAGTCACCCATCTAAGTATTGGGCAGCTTCATCATTGCTTAACCTCTTCCTTTTTTGTTATCTACTAAGCTTTGCTTAGTCTGACAAACAGGTATCAGATTACTTACGGTATCTGCTGTTCCTAAGTAGTCACCCATCTAAGTATTGGGCAGCTTCATCATTGCTTAACCTCTTCCTTTTTTGTTATCTACTAAGCTTTGCTTAGTCTGACAAACAGGTATCAGATTGCTTACGGTATCTGCTGTTCCTAAGTAGTCACCCATCTAAGTATTGGGCAGCTTCATCATTGCTTAACCTCTTCCTTTTTGTTATCTACTAAGCTTTGCTTAGTCTGACAAACAGGTATCAGATTGCTTACGGTATCTGCTGTTCCTAAGTAGTCACCCATCTAAGTATTGGACAGCTTCATCATTGCTTAACCTCTTCCTTTTTTGTTATCTACTAAGCTTTGCTTAGTCTGACAAACAGGTATCAGATTGCTTACGGTATCTGCTGTTCCTAAGTAGTCACCCATCTAAGTATTGGGCAGCTTCATCATTGCTTAACCTCTTCCTTTTTTGTTATCTACTAAGCTTTGCTTAGTCTGACAAACAGGTATCAGATTGCTTACGGTATCTGCTGTTCCTAAGTAGTCACCCATCTAGTATTGAGCAGCTTCATCATTGCTTAACTTTCTTATTTCCTTTATTTGTTATCCACTAATATTTGCTTATTCTAAAAAAAACTGGTAGAAGATTGCTTATTGTATTTGAGTAATATTCAGATTCATCGCTGCTTAACTTCGGTCGGTAAATCATATTCTCCCCATTGACCTGTTGCAAAATAGATGGGCTTTTTTTCCGAATTTCATGAGATTTGTCCCCTTTACAATAACCCCTTCACAATAACCCCTTCACTATTGCTTGGTATAAAATTCTCTGGGTTCTTTCCCGGTGTAAGATTAAAAGTTATGTTGAAGAACATACAACTCCGACAAGAGTTGATAGACAAAACATTTTATATAAAACAGCACAAGAACGTGACAAGATACATAAACGAATTGAAGATAAAAGTCACAGGCAAGATAATAAAGAGGTACACATTCATGAATGATAAATACAAGATATTTAGGTATCAAAGAGATACCTAAATGTACATAAAAACGTAGTTACGGATACATGACTAAGAGATAGTCATATATCGTATAATAGACTTACAGTAATGTAAGGGGGGCCAAAGCCCCACCGACAAGGAAGTAGACCTGTCTAACTCATATGGTCTCGTTGAGAAGCAGCGAGGAAAGAGGAAGAGAAGTTCAAACTAGCCGCCTATATACCAGAGGTCCCCTGGTGGGAACAAGCGACAGCAAGCGGGAAGATAACTCTTCCATGCAAAGGGAAGATAATCCCCTATACCAGCTTTAAAATGCGCACTGGAAAGTCCTTTTGAAGAATAGGGTACAGATATCATAGCACACCTTCTTCTATCTCTTGTATCGTCTTAAATCACCGATTTTTCAAGATGGCTTTCCGCTTTGGGAATTAATAGAAGTCAACAGAGACCAAATCATGAGAGCATGACAAATGGAAGCGGGAGATGTTTCGTTATTCACAGTAAAAAAAAAAGTCACCCTTTCATTTATAAATCGTTGCTCACTCCAGTGGTCGGGAAAAGGGGAGGTCACTTAAGCTTCAAGTTACTCAAATTTAATATTCAGCTGTCTTGGAACCAATTAACTTTTTGGAATCGAACAAAAACTTTCAAATACCACGTGGCCGCCTATAGTCTACCTGCGAGAGTCCACTCGATTTCAACACAGGGATGTTTCCGCAGCAATTGAACTTTGAACTGTGCCTGTAAATCACGCCCATGTAAATGCCCTTCATATCCCCTAACGTTTATTTCAAACTTGTGCATTTTTGTATATTATTTTATTTGCTATGAAACTGATTATTGTTTCTGACTTTTACAGGATTCTGCTCTTTTGCTGGTGGCGGTGTTCGCAAACAGTTTGAAGAGAACAATCTGACTGTAACGGAGGACATTATGTTTATAGAAGAGACCCTCACCGACTCGATCATGGATTTTCATTTAAAAAAACTCAGCCGGGATTCACGCAGTTAGTATTTCACTTGAAGCCTACGATCTATTCCTCAATTCTGAAGTGTTTTTTTTTCGCCAAGGGAATTTAATTTAAAGTGGTTTTCAATTCAAATTAACTCACGCATGCGCATAAGTAAACGAGGGGGTGTTGAAAAGTGAATGACTCAACCAAGTAGGGAATAACATTTTTTAATTGAATTTTATGGAAGAATTTGAACGAATCTTATTAATCAAGGGAAAAGTAGTTTTCAGGTTGTAAATCACATTTTTAAGGTAAAAAAAAAACACTTCTTATCTATCTATCTATCTATCTATGAATATTCACATCTATCTATCTATATATATATATATATATATATATATATATATATATATATATATGCCTATTCATATCTATCTATATCAGCCTATTCCTATCAATATATGCCAGTGTATTCGTATCTATCTATCTATTTATCTATCTATCTTGTCCTAGATGCTCCATTACCTCAACCTTTTCACATCTATTGTCGAAGGAAAAGATCACCCTTCTCCTAGACTGGATGTCGTACCAAGGCTTTAAAGAGCCCAGTCTGTTCTAATATTTTACTCATGGCTCAGACTTCTAGTAGGTTGATGAGAGAAGTCATTACAAGCACTTGTTGAATCAATTATACTATATGTATTTTTTATGTAGATTTTTCAGTTTTTTTGTGTTTATTTCTTGCAGTCATCATGTTATGCACAGCTCGTGCCCAACTCCGTAAGATTATGCTGCGAGCGTACAGTATGGGGATGTGCAATGGAAATTTTGTCTTCCTCGCCCTGTATTCTTTCCCGAAAGCCTTTTACACGGACCCAACAGACCGTAAAGAAGAAAGCATGCCACTGTGGTACGGCAATGACACCGATGACGAAACAGCTAAGCAGGCGTTTCAAGTTGTGTTTGATGTAAGTAAATTAAATGTCCTTTATTCACTGCAGTTCTGATACCACAAGCAGCCCCCCCCCCCTTGTAAGATTCATGGTTAATATATGAACATACAACTCCGACCCGTTTGTTGGACATAACATTTTATATATCACAGCACAGAAATAAGACAAGATACAATAACAATAAAATACATGTACCTAAACATACAACAGTAGAGATAAAAGGACTGGAGAGTCCGTACATACAAAATCACTTGCTAGTGATGGGGGGCCGAAGACCCCAGGAGAGTTACATAGCGTTGGGGACAGAAGAGGTGACAATGGTCTAACCCATGTGGTCGTTCCAGAAGATGTAGCTAAAAGAGACAGGGAGCTTCAAAACCAACGCTTAAATACCAGACCTCCCTGGTGGCCGGTTCAGAAACCCAGCGGGAAGATAACTCTTCCAGTCAAAGGGAAGATAATCCCAACACCCCTAAGGGAAAAAAATTAAGACTATCTTTTTTGCCAATGATGATAACAAAAAGAAACACCACCAATGAAAAATGTATCAATTATGATGATAATAAACGCAATATTACTAATTATGATTACTAGCAACAAAAAACACCTTCAGGGCGGTGTAAAAGTTATTTTTTGAAAGATATTGTCTGATATCCCTCAAATGAAATGTTGCATGCATGTATTAATTCTTAATCAAACAATTATTTTGAATATTTTCCACATAAAGTTTACACAAGATCGTCGGTATTTATTCATTTGTAAACTTTTTAGTTTACTTCTTGTTACTGAAAAAAAAAGGACTAGGGTAAAAACAATTTTTAAAACTACTTACTCAAATTTTGAGTGTATATAACACAATAATATTGTGACGTAAGCTGTGACGTAGAACTGCGACGTAGTTTTTGTTACAGACAGAAATACACGCAATCTCCATTATTAATAGATATCATAATAATTTTGTGAATATTAATATGAAACAAACACTAAGTCCTTATAATGCATTAGGTCATCCATATATAACCTATCACTGAACATTCGGTAAGGAAATACAGATTACTAACTCATAATAACAAATGTACATAAAAATGTTTAATTAACATACATATAATTACATATACAAAGGAAGCGCGTGGTGTAATGGTTAAAGTCATGGGAAATGGACTCGTCGCCCCGAGTTCAAATCCTGGATGTGGTAATTGCATTTCACTTTGCGCTAATACCCTTGGGAAAGGTATGCATTCTACTCTCCCTCCAGCTATGGGTAAATAGTAGGGCAGACTGGGCTCTTTAACCTTGGCTAGGTAACCAGCCTAGGAGAAGGAAAACTCTGAATTTAAACCTGTTAAACTCCGCCTAAGAAATTGACCTTGTGTCACATCCTGCTCGTGCGGAGGGGTTTGGTAAATATATATAATTACATATCCAGGATAAACATCTTCCAAACAAATAAAATGCACAATATGTTCCATGAACAAAACAGACTATCATTTTGCCAATGATGTTAGCAAACACCTCCAATGAAAAATGTATCAATTTTGATGATAATAAACGCAATATTATGATTACCAGCGAAAAAAAAACCACTCTTCGGGCAGTGTAAAAAATGATTTTGGAAATATATTACCTGAGGGAGAAGAATTAAATAAATAAATAAATAAAATATTTAATATCTTTTAAATTATTTACTTAAAAAGCATCATATTCACTCAACTTAACTGAGATGTTTGTTTTACGACAGACGACAATTAAAAAAAAATAATAGCGCGACATGATGATGATGATGATGATGATGATGAATCAATAAAACACATACAAATAGATAAACAAAAACGGCTGGAACCAACCTCACCTCAAGGATGGATCAAATCACCCCAACCACCACCACCAAGGAAACAAAATAGAAATACACAAGTATACATAGGAAAGACCAACACACACACACACACACACACACACACACACACACACTTGAATAATTTGGAAGAATAGACATTATCAAACAGGCCAACAACAGAATGAGCAGATTCCAGTGATAATTAACATCTCCTTTCCTTCGTGCTATCAGAAATCTTCTGGCTAAGGGATTTTTTTCATCTCGAATTATTAAGATGATAAATTAAAGTAAATGAACAACATTACAATTAACTCGTTTTTCTTTACATTTGCATTGTGATAGCCTTCAAAACCAACCGCTAAACCAACAAAAAAAAGAAAAAAGAAAAAAGAACAACAATATTCTATAATATCTATTTTAATTTTTCTATAATATTAACTACTTGCTTAAAAGCCGCCCTAACGGGTGGCAATTAAGCTAACTCCTAAAATGTTGGATACCCAAGTTTTATGTGATTTTTTGCGACGAATTTTTTTGTATGGTAACAATTTTTATAACACGGAAATAGATGTGGGAATAATCGAAATTAATTGCGAAATCCAGCAAAATTCAACCATGAAATGGATATCCATGACAATCTCTCTCCAGCCATCCCTATCACTCATTGATCTCGGGAGGTCCTCTACGCAGCATCCAGTATCCGTACAGAGCTGGTCAATGTAAGTCTTTGCTGACCGGCCCACACGGGTGTGCCCATGTGCTGGCTTCCACAGGAGGACATCACTTATGAGTTCGTCCTTGCTTCTCCAGCAATGTCCTGCGTGTCTTGTCCGTCTTACTCGGATGGTTTGGGTGATATGGGGCAGGTGGCTGTACAGCTGTTTTCTCTTAGGGTGTTGTTCCACGTTTTGTTTATAATTATTAAGTAGGGATAACACTCAAAACATAGCATTTTGAAACCAAGCCATATTACCTCATATACACGCCAAAAGGACAGCCCAAAACAAGTTATCCATGAACTTACTAAGAAGTCAACATAATAGAATGGACATTCAACAACTTAACTTTATTGTAAGCCCTTTGAACTAACATAAGAAGAGGGAACTCTCTTGTAAATGTCTGTATATAAATTCCACCTCATTGTTGATTCTTTTGTTTTCTTACCATTTCTTTCATCCCTGCTATTTAAGCAGGCAGTATGATATCCTGGTTAGTCTATTCAACTCTCCTCTTTCTTTCCTCCCCATTCACAAATAATTTTTAAAGAGCAACAATGCTTATGTTATACATAAGTTTATACATTGTTTGTCCTTTAAAAATTATTGGTTTGGTTTGTTTGTTTTACGGCATATCAACCTCAGTGGGTCATTTAATGCCGATAAAGTTTTGAAATAAATCAATTCTTAATGGATAATACATTTTTTATAAATACATTTTTCTATTTAACCCATAGATGGGACCCTAAAGGTACTACCACTCCGGGTCAGAGTGGACCAGGAGCAAGGGTGATGAAGGGGTGCTCCACATTCCCCAAACCTCCAAAACTGGAACTCACCATCAGATAGAGTTTAACGTCATTCCCAGGACATGCAGACCCTCAGTCACGCCTTCTAGCACCCATATGATAAAAAGGGGTTGGGCTTGCCATAAGACAATAGGGTTGGGAAAATATATAGGTGCTAGGGATTGACGTGACCAGCCGATTGATCGGAGGGGGCCTCTTCGACCGCCCGTCTAGCCCAAGATAGGGCCAAAGTGGAGTATTGCATGTCATGAACTGCTCATCCACCTGGGCTCTATCCTTAAGCATCACGGGCCGCCACCCACGGCCAACAGATGGCCCCATTGGGGGAGTATTACCCTCTGCAGAGGTGCAGTCGGTGCATTCTAACGCCCCAGCCGACATTATTCATTTCAAAAATAAAACATCTTTATTAATAATATCAATATTGTGTTTTTATATTTAGGTAACGTTGGCATCCATTAACACCAAACAATTGGAAGGATTTCTTGAATTAGTGCCACAAAAGTTGACGGAAGCACCTTGGAACAGCACGGAAGCCATCGATTTAGGATTAAGCGTAAGTAAAATATTTCATACTAGCTGAATTACTGGAGGGTTCGTTGTGTAATGGTTATCGTCGTAGGAAATAGACTCGACGTCACGAGTTCAAATCCTAAACGAGGCTGTTTGCATTTCACATTGTGGTAATACTTTTGGGAAAGGTAAGTATCCAACTATTCTCCCTCCGGATAAGGGAAATAGTAGGACAGACTGGTCTCTCTAACCTTGGTTTGGCAACTAGTATTGGAGAACGAAAACTCTGCATTCAAACCTGTTAAACTCCGTTTAAAAATGGATATTGTGTCACATCCTACTCGTGCGGAGAGTAATATACATATACATATATATATATATATATATATATATATATAATATATATGTGTGTGTGTGTGTGTGTGTGTGTGTGTGTGTGTGTGAAGATCAGTTTACATTTTAGACTGTTCTTGAAGACCTCAACATGTAATTGGACATACCTAACTGAAAAGGAACATGGCTCCAACAATATATATATATATATATATATATATATATATATATATATATAATATATAGCTGAATATCTAACGTCGAGTAAAATAGCAATATTTCGATCACAAACAATGCGTGACTAACGGATCACAAAAATTCCTTCTACTTCGAGTATCCATCTAAGAATAATAAGTATATTTTACCAACCCCTCCTCACGAACAGGATGCGACACAATGTCATCTTCTTACGCGGGGTTTAACAGGTTTAAATAAGAGTTTACCTTCTCCTAGACTAGCTACCTAGCCATGGTTAAAGAGTCCAGTCTGTCCTGCTATTTATCCATTGCTGGAGGGAGAATTGGATTCATACTTTTCCGCTATGTGAAATGCAAACAGCTTTGTCCAGGAATTGAACTCGGGTAGACGAGTTCATTTCCTACGACTCTACACCACACGACAATTAATTTGAAAAATAAAGATGTTAATTTCTTACTTTTTTTCTTAGTGAGTTAATTTTCTTTTTAATCAAAGATACCAGAATTTGAATTCTTCTATTGTATTTATGCAACCAAAACGGATATTATTGAGCATTATTCATTACCGAGCGAAAAGTCAGAGAAAAAGCTAGATGGGAACTGTACAAATATGTTGCATACTGTCCTGAACAAATCCGGGAAACTGCACACAACAAAAAAGCTACTGTACGGCCACTTGTTGTCTATCGCACAAAACCATCCGGGTAAGACGAAGACATACTAAACACTAAAGAAGCAGTGACTTTCTTCTGTAGCCACTTACACATAAGCACATCAGCGTGGATCGACCTGCAAAAAAACTACATCGATCAGCTCTGCGCGGATACTGGGTATTGTGCGGAGGTCCTTCCAGAAGCGATGACAGATAGGGACGGATAGCGAGAAAGAGTCTTGGAGATTCGGGCTGTCGGTACGACTTGATGATGATGATGATGATGATGATGATGATGATGATGATGATGATTTATTACCAAACTCTACAGTACTGAAGCTGCAATCAGAAATAAAATTTCCTATCTGTATATATAAAACCTATTTTTGGACTGCTATATATTCATAATTCTTGGTGATAGAAAGTTGATGCCGTAGAATTTGGTGATGAATAATAACTAATGATATTCATTTTGATTGTATAATGTTCAACTAGAAATCATAAAATCTTGATATATTTTGGTTTAGCTGAAAATGAACTATTTATTTATTTTTAATGGGAGTGTACTAGTTTATGGGTAACAAAGTAATACATAATGATATCGATTTTGATTGTAGATATTCACCCCTCCCTGTTCATCACGGATAGGGTGTGACACAAGTTCGGAATTGATGAGGCATCCAGCGAAGATAAACTTGCTATTCAGTACTAATGAATCTGCAGGACTAGCTTGCTAACCATTACTCAATGACTGGAAATTATAAAATAACTAGTATATTTAAAAGAATGGTAGCTTTTTATTTAATAATTGTTGGGAGTGTACTTATTTGCGGGCAATAATCTAATACTTAATAAGTTTTGATTGTATAATGTTCCACAAGAAATAATATAATCCTGGTATCTTTTAGTTGAGAAGAAAATTAACTTTAAATTTCATTGTGACATAATCTTTTTTACAAACTACTTCCTTGATTAAATCGCATAAATACTCATATTTTTGTTCGTGTTAATTCTTTTCTATGCAAACACTTAATCGTCATTGGTTTTTGGTTTTTTTTTTTTTGGGTTTTTTTTTGTTTTTTTCCTTTTTTTCCTAACGTTCTCCCAATATATTTTTCAGCGACACAGTTGTTGAATGTTTTCGATTGGCTTAATCAATTCTAGCCTTATTTGTATCTCATTGCTCGCAATATTCACGTCAATGATAAAATTTCCGTCGGGCTATTCGGGAATGCAATCATCAAATTCCGGTCATTGCAAAGCAAACGAAACATGCCCACGAGACAAGGAAAAATGGATAAAGATAAATAGTAGTTGGGAATACATACTCACATAAACACACACACACACGCACAAACACACACAATATATATATATATATATATATATATATATATATATATATATATATATATATATATATATATATATATATATATATATATATAAAGATGAAAAAGCGAGACATACAGACAGACACATGAATAGATAGATAGATAGATTGAGTGAGTGAGTAAGTGAGTGAGTGAGTGAATGAGAGAGAAAAGGAGAGAGATAGAATATTTGTTACCAGACTGAGAGATAGATTGAGGGATATAGCGTGAGATAAACTGGGATAGATTGATAGATAAATGTGAACGATTGGAATAAGCAAATATATTCATAGAGATATGAATAAACAGAGATAGATAGCTAAATCTGAATATATATATATATATATATATATATATATATATATATATATATGAGATTAAGTAAACAAACAAATGTGTTTATTTTTATATGGCTTTAAGCCGACAATTTTTGGAGGATATGTGCTTAATTGAAGTCATACCTAATTTTGAAAATTAATTAGTTAATAATTAATGAATTTAGGCGGGCATATATGTTCAAATGTAAGGCTAAACAAATCGAGAAAATGTCAATCCCTGAATGTACATTTCGACCTATTAGGTCTCATCAGCAAGGTTAGACTGCTCCGTGTGTGACTCGAAATATATATATATATACAGAGAGAAAGGAAGAAAGAGGGGAGAAGGGGAGAGATGAACATACAGATGAATAACTGATTAGCTAGATAAGAAAAAATAGAAATTGAAATAGACAGTCAGAGAGAGAGAGAGAGAGAGAGAGAGAAAGGAATGGGGAGGGAGGGAGTTAAAGAGAAATTAATTCAGTGGCCAAACATTTTGATACATAAAAATCCACATTCTCTCCCTGACTCAAAGCCATAATCATGCCCAACAATATAACTACCCCATTTGAAAAAATAATGCTTTTATTGGAACGTATTATAATACATAGAAGGGAACAAAAGCATTTCTTTTCTGTTTGTTAAATTCCCAATATCGATTTCTTTTTAAATAGGGTTCACGTCATAGCCCTTATCTCTTTGATGCTGTCTACCTCTATGCACTTTTGCTGAACAAGTCAATGGCGCTAAATATATCCCACAGAGATGGAAGGCAGCTACTTTATTTGGCTAAAAAAACGGAATTTTCAGGTGAGTGTATGTCTTACAATTAAACCGTGTTAAAATAAAATACTGCTCAATTAAGTAATGACGCTGTCTAAAAAATGACCGAGTCATAAAATATATATATATCATAAACCAGTTTATAAAACATAGGTTTCTTATTTAGCAGTAAATACACTAATAACAGATGAGACGCAAAACATTTTTATTCAATTGCTGAACATTCTCTCTTTATGAAATATTCCTTAAACAAACAAGATTAAATCACTTAAATTAAGGTTTTTTCCCCCAAGCCATATAGAGGAACATTCGTCGGGGAGGCCTAATGTCGGTATCAGCCCATCAGCGAGGGAGTCTATCCCCTTTTCAATAGCGCTAAACCAAGGAGATTGTTTTTGCATCTGAGGTGGAGCGCCACACCTACCATCAGCTCCTTACTTTACCGCACAGAACCTGTTCTACTCATAACGCTGAGTTGGCGAGGGCCGGTATCGAACTAGGAACCTTGTGGTTTCTAGCCGAACGCTCTACCGACTGAGCTAACCCGGCCCATATGGAATGACCCAATATTGACGAAGAAATTATGAAATAGTTTTTAAATTTTAATTCCTAGAACAAATACCAACAGAATCGATATATAAAAATTAGCGGTGGAGGCGTTCGTGGTGTAATGGCTATCGTTGCAAGAAATGAACTCGCCGACCCGAGTTCAAATCCTGGACGAGGTCGTTTGCATTACAAATAGCGTTAATACCCTTGAATCCAGCAATTCTCCCTCCAAATATGGGTAAATGTTAAGACAGACTGGACTTTTTAGACTTGGTTAGGCAACCAAACAAAGAGAAGGAAAACTCTGAATTCAAACCTGTTAAACCCCGCTTAACATGGACGTTGTATCACATCCTACTCGCACGGAGAGGAATATATATATATATATATATATATATATATATATATATATATATATATATATATATATATATATATATATATATATATATATATGTGTGTGTGTGTGTGTGTGTGTGTGTGTGTGTGTGTGTGTGTGAAGATCAGTTTACATTTTAGACTGTTTTTGACGACCTCAACAAGTGGTTGGACATATCCAAGTGAAAAGGAACATGGCTCCAACAAAATAAATGTTTTTATTTAATAGCTGAACATTCTTTGATGTGGCATGGGAGTAATGGTAATGAAGAGGTACTCCACATTCCCTAGAGCTCCAGAATTGGAACTTCACCATCAGAGTTTAACATCATACCCCCAGACACTAAGACCCTTAGCCACCACCTTCTAGCACATATATGATAAAAAAAGGTTTGGGCTTGCCTTAAGGGCAATAGGGTTGTGACAATCATATAAGTACTAGGGCTTGACATGACCAGCCGATTGATCGGAAGGGGCCTTTAGACTTACCGTCTAGCCTGTCAGGGCCAAAGTGGAGTATTGCATGTCATGGACTGCTCAACTACCATGGTTCCGCCTTTAAGCGTCACTGGTCGCCACCTACAGCCAACTGGTAGCCACATAGGGGGGGGGTTACCTCTCTGCAGAGATGCAGTCGGTGTATACTAGAGTCCCAGCCAACAGAGCTGGAGATATTAGGGAATAACTTAATGTTAAGCGGCGATGAGCATGTTCATTACTTAAATGGGTGACCACAGTAACAATAGTTACTGTAAGCAATATGAGTCCAATATTCTTTGTTCCGTTATATCACTGAAGTTAAGCAACGATGAGTCTATCCAGTATTATATGGGTGACTACTTAGTAACAGCATGTACCGTAATGTAGCTGAGGCTTGCGTGCTAAGCAAGGTCAAGCTTAGTTAATAAGAAAAGATAAATTGGTCTGTCACGTGATGCCAAGCAGCGAGAAGCCGATCCAGTACTTAGGGGGTGGGGTTGCTGTGGCGTAGTTGCTTACATGCTGATCTGCGAATATTTGTAAGCGAGTTCGAACTCTAGTCGGCTGTTACTTTCACTTTCGTATTAATACTCTTCGGAAAAGTATAAGCCCCCTTATCTCTTAGCTATGGGTTAAATAGTTCCACTAATGTTCTTCAGTAAGGGGCCGGGTTAGCTCAGTCGCTAGAGCGTTTAGTTAGAAACCACAAGGTTCATAGTTCGATACCGGTTCTCGCCAACTCAGTGTATGAGTAGCATAGGGATCTGTGCGGTAAAGTAAGGAGCTGATGGTAGATGTGGCGCTCCACCCCAGATGCTAAAACAATCTCCTTGGTCTAGCGCTATTGAAAAGGGAATAGACTCCCTCGCTGAGTGGCTAATACCGACTTTAGGCCCCCCCGTCGACTTTACTTTACTTACTGTTCTTCTAAAAGGAAGATTTTGGTATTAAATTACTCACGGAAATTGATATGCCATTAAACAAAGAAACAGAAGTACTTAAATGTGTGTTTACTTTTGTCCGTCACCGAAGTTGAGCAACCATCAGATTGTTCAGTAATTAAAAGGGTAACCACTTTGGAAGAGCAGGTACTGTAAGCAACCTGTTCTCAGTGTGTCGGACTAAGCTTAATACATTCTAAGTTTAAACCATTTTGGGGATTGACTCCAAGTTGATCAACAAAGGATTTGTGTGAGTGCAAATATTCATCTATTTATTAATCTAATCTTCACACTACTTATCAGTTTGAGTCTAAATAGACAAGACAATTCAAAGATACGACACGTACAGAGAGAGAGAGAGAGAGAGAGAGAGAGAGAGAGAGAGAGAGAGAGAGAGAGAGTGGGATTGAAAAGAAAGAAAGAAGAAAAGAGATATATAGAGAGGAAAAAGAAAAAAAAAGAAAGCGTAAAGGTGACATTTATGTCTTTCCTACAATAATGTATTTACCAACCTCCAGCCCCGCTCGAGTAGGATGTGACACAAGGTCAATTAAGCGGAATTTAACAGGTTTGAATTCAATTTACTATGCAGCAATTTTTAACAAGTTAACACAGGCTTGAAAAGATCAAATTTTATTCCTGACACAGTTTTTTTATGTGGAACAAGTCATTTTGGATGCCTCTTTTTTTTTCTTTAATGGCATATCAACCAACGTGGATTATGTAATACCAACAGTAGTTGTACTTTTTTATCCAAATCTGAGGGATGAGGGGATTGATATATTTCCCAAGGGTATCAATCCGAAGGTGAACTTAATAATGCGACTGGAGTATATATATATATATATATATATATATATATATATATATATATATATATAATCTCATTATTTTCTAGACTCTATGTGAAAGAGATTTTTGTCCCAAAAGAATATTCCTTTCGTACCCTAATTCCCTTACTTCCTTTATCTGCTATCATCTTAAAAATGGACTCGACTCGACGAGTTCAAATTTTGGATGTTTCTATTTCACTTCTTGCTAATGTCATTTGGTAAGGCATGAATCGATCTGTTCTCACCCCCCTCCCAGCTACGAAAATGCACAACAAAACAAATAAAAAAAACAAATGGGTAGAAACAAAAATCAATGTTTGTAACATAACTGTAAGAAATCGACTGGATGAGATGCGATTTACATAGAGAAAAGTTAAACGAAAACCAACACTAACGCAAAAAACTGAATAAAATGTGGGCTGAAGAGAAACAATCATGGCGTGTAGACAATTGGATGAAAGTTATATTCAGTTATGAATCAAGACTCTGTATTGGCCAAGGCGATGATACTGGAACTTTTGTCTGGTGTCGTTTAAATGAAACCTATTCTTTTTAATTGGGATAGATCACTAAGTGGGCCTAAGTCTATTCTAGTAGTGACCAGGTTTGAATTCAGAGTTTTCATTCTCCTAGACTGGTTAGCTAACCAAGGTTAAAGAGCCCAGTCTGCCCTACTATTTAGCCATAGCTGGAGGGAGAATAGTTGGATTCATACATTTTCCAAGTGTATTAGCGCTATGTGAACTGTGGCTTCGCCCAGGAATTGAACTCGGGTCGACGAGTCCATTTCATGCGACTCTAACTAGTACACCATCGCGCTTATAAAGTTGACTGCCTGAAGAAAACAAGTAAATTTCCCTAGTTATTCATGATATGGAGTTGAATGTCATTTAAAGGATCAGGGGAAATGGCAATCATTACCTCAACAATTAATGCGTACATCGAAATCCTGGATAATTTTTTTATTCCATTTGTATAAAATTGGTTTGGTGGTTAAGAAGTCATTTTTTCAAGACGATAATTCATTTTGTTACAGAGCGAAGGGGGATTAAAACTTTCTTCGGGAAAGGCATATAAAATAAATGCTATGGCCAGCGAATAGTCCGGATCAAAATCCAATTGAAAATTCATAGTGGAAAACGGTCCATGTGAATGCTCTAAAGAAGATCTAATAAATGCCATTTTGGGAAAGTTGGAACCACTGCTTTAATATTGTTTTAAATTTGTGAAATCCATGCCTGAAAGAATTAGGACTGTCATAGAAATTTGAGCAGAGGAAACCCATTACTAATTCTATTTATTTTTTATCAAAGAATTCCATAATTTTAGTCTCAATATTAGATTATTCTATAATATTTTCCTCTATGGTTTGGAAAAAATATACCATTAATTTAGATAATTTAGTTTGTTTATGTTATGAAGCATATTTGTTTATGTAAAAAAATATTTTGTGTCTTATCTGTTATTAGTTTATTTACTGCCGAAAAAAAATATTAAAAAAAACAAAAACAAAAAAAAGTGAAGATACTCTAAATATGCTTATTCCATAATTATTATTATTATTATTATTATTATTATTATTTATTTATTTATTTATTTATCATTTATTTATTTTTTTGCCTAGGCATGCCAGTGAATACGAAACCAGATTAGATTAGATTTGAGTGACAATGTTGACAATATATAACAGATTACGCATATCCGATTACGCATTGGTCATACAAGACTAACGCATTCCTATATACTCAAACAAGAACAACAACCACAATGTGTAACATGTCAAACACCTTTGACAGTTAAACACTTATTCATGGAATGCAGATTTTTTGCTTACATCAGAAACCGTTATTTTAAAGCAAACAATATGAAAGATCTGTTTGAAAACGTCAACATGGAGGATATTCTCTCTTTTTTTTAGGGAAATAAAATTATATCATAGAATATAGACATGAAATAAATCAATACCATACAACATAATCCCCAATAATGCTAACACATTGTTAAAACCAATTACTAAAAAGTATAAATATAGATACACGATATGTATCATTTCCTAACCGTTAGGTATGACATAACCCCAGACGGGTTGACATGCCGTTAAAATCAATAAACAAACACAAACATAGAAATATAGGGCTCCCTATTAGAATAAAACTCATTAGAAACTGGCATGAGAGCCTATTTTGCTAACCATTGTACCATGTCGAGGTGTAATGAAAACTTAAAGTTGTGTAGGTTTGACTCAAGGCTGCTAGTATAGAGCATCTAGTGAGAAACATACTCACTACTCAGTTACAATTAGTCCGCAAGACTCGCCTGTTAACCCTTATACTACACAGTGATGCCTAAGTTTGCATTTTAGGTAATAACTTATATGTTATATAACCTACCTATGAACAAGAATGGGTATGTCCCAATCCTCATAGATACGGGAGTATTATAGTCTTGATAGTCTTATATCACTAGCAGTGATATATATATATATATATATATATATATATATATATATATATATGAATCTATACATACATACATATATATAGAGAGAGACAGACAGACAGACAGAGCAGGGGAAATAATTATTGAATCATACGTGATGTCCACGGGAGTATTATACTGACTTGATAGTCTTATATTACTAGCAGTGGTTTACCTATTTCACGCCGATGGTGGGTATTGTATTTTTAAAGATTCCATTTAATTTCCAACCTCCGTTTCGGTTATTTCTTATTTGACCTTTGGAAGGTCACAACATTATACCAAATTTGATTAATATAAATACTTAAAAGAAATATATATATATATATATATATATATATATATATATATATATATATATATATATATGAATCTATACATATATATATATATATAGAGAGAGAGAGAGACAGAGAGACAAAGACAGAGACAGAGAGAGACATAGAAAGAGAGACAGACAGACAGAGCAGAGCAGAGCAGGGGAAATAATTATTGAATCATACGTAATGTCCAGTCTCAGCCATATTTACATTTTTTAAATATTTTAATTTCAGGAATGTCGGGCAAAGTAGAGTTTGATGATAACGGAGACCGAGACCCTTTTTATTGGGTGTGGGACTACACAAGTCCCACTGGCATACCCAGAATTATTGCAGTAGGTTCAGCCTCACCCCTGTATGGACAGGTAAGAAAGGAAAAAAAGAGTATCATTGGAGTATGAATTAAAAAGAGTACTTTAATTTAATCTTTTTTAATCAATTGATTAAATTGAATTTGATTTTTGAAACTTTCTATTATTTCAATAAATTTGATTTTTTAATTATTTAATGATTTTTAGTAATTAATTAGTTTAATTTGATTTTTAAAATCAATTCGATTTTTTTTAAGATTATTTAATTTAATTTGATGTTTTAATTAATTATTTCAATTCGATTGTTTTTTTTTTATAATTCTTTAATTTAATTTGAAATTCTTTTAATAAGATCATAAATAAAAATCATTAAGTCAAACAAATATTTTAACAAAAATAATGATTTTTAGTAGTGATCAGCATGTATCTAACGGATGTAGCATTATTCCCCCAGCCATGGGTAAATACGAGGGTAGTTTAGGTTCTCTAGTCTTGCTAGACAATTGATCCAGAAGATAAGGAAGAAAAAAGTCCATATCCTACGACAATAACCATTACACAATTGACACCCCCACTAACAATATAAGTCAGTAAATGCTCGTCCGTCCATTCATCCATACAACTAAGGCTCTGCCTTTTTCAGTCCCATTTCTGTTTGTATATTTGAAACTCTATTAAAGATATTCATTCTACTGGTAGGATTTGGCACAAGAACACAAGTATAGGGTATCCAGCGAGGATCGAACTCGCTATTCAGTAGTAATTGACCTGCGAGACTAGCTTGCTAACCATTTATTTCAATATTTGAAACTTTTGACCATAGGAAGAAGTCCTGAGAGATTGAGTGGACATATCAGAGAATCTTCTTCGCGAAAATGCATTTTCTATTCTTTTGGTTAATATTGTAAATCAGAAATATGCTGCCTAGCAGAAAAAAAATGTTTTCTTTAAAATTCGCTGTATATATATGTCTGTTTGTTGCTTGAACTAATGGAGTGTGTGCACCTGCGCGTTTGCCTGCGTGCACAAAACTTGTGCCTTTAATGTTTCGTTTTTCTTGTTTATTTTTTGGGTTTTTTTTAACCAGAAAGCCATTACGTTTCTTGGGACCCCGAAATGGAAAACAGCTAATGGAAAACCACCGCCTGACATACCCGTCTGTGGATTTGATGATGAGTTATGTCCAGTAGATGAATCAAGTTTGTACATTATTATTTGCTACCCATAAAAAATACAAAAAATCTATCTTTTTGCCTCCCTCCATCCTTCTTTCCATCTCTTTATCCCTCCCCTCTCTCCCCCCCTCCTTTCCTTCCTTCAGTCTTTCTTTCTCTTTTTTTCTACTTTTTTAATAAAGGTTTACTCAGTATTTGTACCTGTCTATATCCATAATACTTTAATTTCAAATATAAATCAAGGGGCAAGTCTTATATGCCATCAAATTCGCTGAAATGCTTGCAATATTCTGAGCCTACTATCTATTAATAATGGAGATTCGCTTCCGGTTTTTGTCTGTAACAAAAACTGCGTCACTGCTTACGTCACACTACCTAAAACGTCATAACATAGAATAAATACACTCATAATTTGAGCATGCAACGTTAGACATTACTCATTGGGTTTTTTTTAAACAAGTTTTAATAAATACATACGTGGTATTATCTATCTATATATAGTTTGTTTTATTTTAATATATATTTAAAGTTATCAGAACTAAGTTTCCATTTTAATTTTTTTTATTTTTTACTCCTTTAATAAATTTATTTTATTTTTACTCCTTTAATAAATTTGATGATTTTACTTTACTTATGATACAAACTCTCCGATATTAGATTTTCAACTCCGATCCCCTCAGGCAATATTTATTTTACGTTGCCCAGAGGGCGTTTTTTTATTTTGCTAATTATTAAAAATTAAAAATATCAATTGAAAATTTAACTTTTGTTTCCTCCAAGGCTGACCAGTGATTCAGAAAGTGTCACCTCAGACGCTAAGATAATCTCCTTGGTCTAGCGCTAGTGAAAAGGGGATATACTCCCTCGCTAATTGGCTGATACCGACATTAGGCCGCCCCGACGACTTATATCCATAATACTTTAATTTCAAATATAAATCAAGGGGCAAGTCTTATATGCCATCAAATTCGCTGAAATGCTTGCAATATTCTGAGCCTACTATTAAATTAATCTACTAACCATCCAACCCCCGGCAAAAATGATAATTGGTGACTGAGCAATGCAAACCATTTTACAGAAGAATGTGTGATACGTACAGAGAAGCATGTTTTAGTAAAAAAGAAATGTTTACAAATGGGCTGAATAAGAATTTGCTACACTGAGCCATCGTCAAAAAGACATTCCATAGTGTGGAAACACATTGACTTTCCGGTAAAGAAACAGTTCTGGGTGCATCGGTCAGAAAAGAAGACCATGCTGACAGTGTTCTAGGCCATGAAAAGTCCCATAGTTATCGATTTTCTTGAAAAAAGTGCAAAGTAAACAATACTTCCTATTGCCAACTTCACGTTATTTATTGAATAGCCCTTATATATATATATATATATATATATATATATATATATATATATATATATATATATATATATATATATATATTTGGAGGATATGTGCTTAATTGAAGTCATACCTAATTTTAAAATTAATTAGTTAATAATTAATGAATTTAGGCGGGCATATATGTTCAAATGTAAGGCTAAACAAATCGAGAAAATGTCAATCCCTGAACGAAATTGTCGGCTAAAAGCCATATCAAATAAACACATTGTTTGTTTACTTACTCTCATATATATATATATATATATATATATATATACTATATATATATATATATATATATATATATATATATATATATATATATATATATATATATGGTATTGGAATGAATTTATTATATGTAATTTCTTTTTTTTAATGTGAAATAGTTCTATTAAAAACGACACGATCATAAGTTGGATTTAAATTTTTAGAATGTTTATTTTTTTCTTTTTATAATGGTTGGTTCTCAATCTCTTCTTATCTATCTATCTATCTATCTTAAACTCTTCGTATCTACCTATCTCCTGTCTCAGTATCTTCATATCTATCTTAATCTCATCATATATCTACTAATCTATCGCTGTCTCTATCTGTCTTAACCTCTTCAAATCTCTCTCTCTCTCTCTCTCTCTCTATATATATATATATATATATATATATATATATATATATATATATATATATATATAAGCAGTCTCTTTATATCTATCTCTTTGCCAATGTGCGTCATTTCGCATCTTCCCCTTCATTCAAAAACCTTTCCTACAAAATATTATAATCAAACATGGAAATGATTCCAACAGAGTCAATATTTCCTGTGTAGAAAACTCAATGAGAAGCAACGATTTGTAATTTACCAATTATTGAAGACATTTGCGCAGTTTTGTATTTATCAGTAAACATATGCGAACATAAAAAACATTCATATTTTGAATACACATACGCGCATGCGCATACACATATATATATATATATATATATATATATATCTTATCATAATGGAGATTGCGTGTCTGTCTGTCTTTAACTGAAACTATATCAGTACCCAAGTTACAATTCCATTAATTATTTACGTCACATTCACCATGATTTTATTTTTATTTAACCCACAATGATTAATAAAATTGGTTTATATAATTAATACTGTTGGCCTTATCTACATACTAATAACATGCAATTGTATTTATATATACAACAAAATAGCGGTTTACAGTGTGAAAGGGAAGGCTAATTTGTATATTGATATTAAAAATTTGATTTTAATAAACATGTGCTTGGTATTATTGATTTCTAATTGTTTGGTTTCATTTTAATAAAAATATGAACAAGAATCTCAGAGATAAATCTTAAAAGAAATCCATTAACAAGAAGAAATAACTGCAATTATAGTCTTTACTTCCTAAATAGTTAAATTAGGAAAATTTAGCAATGAAAGATGGAAGTGATGGAAATAATTTCAAAGTTGTTCTATTTTTCACTTATACCCCCTTTGTTTCAAATCATTTTATCTACATTCTTATTTAGTTGCATTAGTCTTTTTAATTTAATATATTACATTACATTAAAATACTTGCGCCAGAGGGTGAATATTTTTTTGTATATATAAAACGCATAGGCGATAGACTGTCAGTAACCAAGCGTTGTTGACTCCATGATCACGCTAGCCTAAAACAGTTAAAATCCCCTTCGCATTCTGTGGGTGACGATGGCTGAGCAGTTAAGCTGTCCGACTACTGCTGTATCAATCGGAGTTCTATCCCGGTTGTAGGTAGCTCACAAAATATCTATCCACACAGAGAGCCTTGATAAGTCGAAACACGTGTCACTGGATGACTATATATATATATATATATATATATATATATATATATATATATATATATATATATAAATAAAAGGTGGCTTACCAGTGAATATGGGTACGATTGTTGGAAGGTGAAAAATTCAGGAGTTAAGTCAGCGATATAACAAATACAAAGTGCTCAATACGAAATAGAGCAAATTTATTATAAAATGGATACAATAGAAACCAATAGATCCTTATGGTGAAACTCGAGTAGGTTTCAATTATATCCATTTTATAAAATATATATTTACATATATATATATATATATATGCCCGTGTCTGTATTTAAAATATAATTATTTTCCTATGCACATGTGTGTATTCAAATATGCATAAAGTTTTTGCAGTCCTTTACCATATTATGTATACGCACCCACACATTCGTATATGCTCTCGCACATCCACACAAACAGACACATAGACATTCACACACACACACACACACACACACACACAAATATATATATATATATATATATATATATATATATATATATATATATATATATGAAGAGACTTATGAAAATTCCGGTTGACGTTAAGGTAGAACTTCGATATAATTGAAATGAGCATTTGTCTCAGAGCAACTTTTAGAAGCACAATTAGATTTAATTTCCCGCTTAGCTAAGGCACAAAAAATCATATAAAGAAACATATCAAATATGAATAAAATATCACATATTATAAACGCATCTCCGATTTGCACAATAAAAAAGAAATAAATGCGTGGGTCGAAATAAAGTATTCAATAGAACGGAGAAACTTGAATTTTGCGCGGGCGTTGTGCTGTTCAGCGAAATTTTACAAGAATAATTAGACGCTATTTTTTTTTTTTTTTTCGTCAGCCATTTCTGGTGCAGTGAAAGACTATAATTTAAGAAATTCTGTATGTCATTATAGATATAAATGTATATATATATATATATATATATATATATATATATATATATATATATTTATTTTTATATATTTTTACATCAAACTCTTTTGAGTTTTTATTATGGATTATAATGCTTCTGATTTTTTTTAAATAAAATTTATTTTATTTTTAACACAGAATACGCATTTTTTTTAAATTCCTGCATCGAATACCAGCGTTCGTTTGTACCCCTCCTTCTAACGGTTATTTATTCCGTCTTTCCTTCATATGTTGCTCTTGATGAAGACCGCTCTATTAAAAAGGTCGAAACAGATTCTGTCAGCAAACTATCATTTGTTTTTTCTAAAAATGTTAAATTTACACACACACACACACACACACACACACACACACACACATATATATATATATATATATATATATATATATATGTATACTTCGGCAGCATTTTTTCTTTTAGACAAGTTCTGTTAAACGCCACAGACAATTCAAGTCTGAGGAGTTTTTTTATGGTCCTTTCAATTTTTCTAGCGATCTTTTTCGTGTTTGGGTGGAGAAGTTGTAATAGTCCACCAAATCCTTGTTTTTTTTTTCGAGCGCTTTCGGCTGGTTTATCAGCCATCATCAGGTGGGTGGGGAAAAAAGATCGCTAGAAAAATTGAAAGGACCATAAAAAAACTCCTCAGACTTGAATATATATATATATATATATATATATATATTTCACTTAAGGTAATGTGGGGTCAACACCTGGTTACTGACTGTTTCTCGCCCTTGCGATCTTCAATTTGAAGATCTCATAGGCGCGAAACTGTCAGTAACCGGGTGTTGACTCCATGTCTACTCTATCTTAACTCAAACATATAGAACCCTATCTGCTGAGAAATATAGCACCCATATCATCTACAGTATATATATATATATATATATATATATATATATATATATATATATATACTGTAGATGATATGGGTGCTATATTTCTCATATATATATATAATATATATATATATATATATATATATATTAATAAGTCATCCACAGACACAAGTGTTTCGGCATATCATGCCTCTTCAGTGTGGCTAGACACAACTATCCTTGGGTAGGGTCGAACTCAGACTGACCGCATGCTAGTCCGATATCTTATCCCCTCGCCCACTGACAGCTGATGCGGGGACTGGTGTTTTTAAACTATTAAATACATAGGAATGTATGTATCTTTCGGTCAATGAGAGATCAAATTTCCGGAGAAATGATCATTATATATACTAGCAAATATATGCACCCTCAGGGTGCAAGTATTTAAGTTTTAATGTAATAAAATATTGTATTAAATTAGAAAGGCTAATGAAACTAAATAAGAATACAGATAAAAAAATTTGAAACAGAGGGGGGTATAATAACAGATTTGAAACAGAGGGAGTATAATAAAAAATGGAACAACTGAAACTTACTCTTCCATCACTCTCGTCTTTCATTGTTATTTTTTCTAATTTAAGTATTTAGTTATAAGAGGAAGTAAAGAATACAATGACAGTTATTTTATCTTGTTAATGGATTTCATTTAAGATTCATTGAAGAGATTTTTGCTTATATTCATTAACATAAAACCAAACAGTTAGAAATCAATAATACTAAGCACATATTTATTAAATTTGATTTTTTAATATTAATATGCAAATTAGCCTTCCCGTTCACACTGTAAACCGCTATTTTGTTGTATATATAAATATAATTGCATGTTGTCAGTATGTAGACAACGCCGGGGGTCCAGTGGCTTCGGCCCTGGATCTTTACTAGTTAATAGCGTCGATCCCAGGGGGCCATCCCCCCAGGCATGCCCCCTCGATTTAAAGGGGCAGGGCTGGGTTTATTGCCCAGTGCCTGAGGCGCCCCCTTGAGGGGGAATGCCGACGGGATCGACGCAATTTTTTCAAACCCGTACAAGTGGGGTACGCGGTAAATACAGTAGACATAGTTAACAGTATTAATAATGTAAGACAATTTTATTAATAATTGAGGTTTAGATAAAAATGCAATCATGGAAAATGTGATGTCAATAACTAAGGGAATAGTGATATGAGTAGTAATATAGTTTCGGTTACAGACAGAAAAGCACACAATCTCCATTATAATAAGATATATATATATATATATATATATATATATTATATATGTGTGTGTGTGTGTGTGTGTGAAGAGATAGGAGTGAATCCGACGGTATGTAGTATATTAAGAAAATTGAAAAAACACAGGTATAAATAAAATGAGTGGTAAGTTTATTAGCCGACGCTGCAGTGTTTCGATCTATTAATTAGATCTTCTTCAGGGCATTTGTTGATATAAGGAAAAGTAATAAAATATTTTATCACAGAATAACTAGAAAAACTGCGATAGTCCTTGTTTATCAGTCTGTTCAAAATTGGAAGTTTGAAGAAAAAACGCTGGAAAGGTGGGCGGTTTGAAATATGACGTCAAATATTCTCATTTATGGTGTGAGTATGAGTCCGTGTGAGTGTCTGTATCAAAAAAAGACATTGTGCATTTTTTTTATTAGGTGTTTTGTCTTTTTGGTTGCGCGTGTTTTTTTATCGTTATTCTGTGATAAAATATGTTATTACCTTTCCTTATATCAACAAATGTCCTGAAGAATATCTAATTAATAGATCGAAACACTGCAGCGTCGGCTAATAAACTTACCACTCAACTTACTTAAACCTGTGTTTTTTCAATTTTCTTAATATACTACATATATATATTATATATATATATATATATATATATATATATATATATATATATATAAATATTGGTGATACTTTTATAAGTAAACAATACCCATTTTCGTGGATAGAGCATTTAGATCTAAGTTAGGGTAGCGTGGACATGGAGTCAAGGGCGCTTGGTTACTGACAGTTTCTCGTCTATGCCATTGATCAAACCAAATTCACTTTGAAAAATTGCGTAGGCGTCAGTAACCAAGATCTGTTGACTCCATGTCCACGCTACCCTATTCTAGTAGAGCTACCTCTCTCAATCGATCTATCTATATCTCTATTTACCTATAGGTCATCACGTTTGTGATGTCTTCTAGACGACACCCAGTGTCTCCACAGAGCCGGTCGCCCAACACTGGCCAATTCTAGGCGTTTCGTTAAAGTCAACAACTGTAAAACGGCGAAAGCAACAGATCATGTTTTTTTATTATTACTAGCAAATATATGCACCCTCCGGGTGCAAGTATTTAAGTTTTAATATAATAAAATATCATATTAAATTAGAAAGGCTAATGAAACTGAATAAGAATGCAGATAAAAAGATTTGGAACAGAGGGGGTATGATTGAAAAATAGAACAACTTTGAAACTGACTCTTCCATCATTTTCCATTACTCCCGTCTTTCATTGGTAAATTTTCCTAATTTAACTATTTAGTTAAAATAGGAAGTAAATAATAATATTACATTTATTTCTTCTTGTTAATGGAATTCTTTTAAGATTTATTCCTGAGATTTTTGCTCATATTCAATAAGATAAAACCAAACAATTAAAAATCAATAATACTAAGCATATATTTATTAAAATCAAATTTTAAGATCAATATGCAAATTAGCCTTCCCATTCACACTGTAATCCACTATTTTGTTGTATATATACATAAAATTGCATGCTATTAGCGTGTAGAACAGTCTTAATGATGTAAAACAATTTTATTTATAATTGAGGTTCAAATAAAAATAAAATCATGGGGAATATGACGTAAATAACAAAGGGAATTGTGACTTGTATAATAATATAGTTTCGGTTACAGACAGACAAAACCACAATCTCCATTATAATAAGATACAATCTACTTAGAATGCTCTAGTTTAGCGAACTAAATTACATGCTACCTAATACCTCATATAACTGAAAGATAATTCTGTGGTATTTGGATTCACGTTGAACGTCACTGTTTATTCATCCAAATTTTAGATCCCATTGAGATAATTACGAAGCGCTAATTAGAATCCTTCACTCCTTTCTCTGAATGTTTGAAATGAGGCTTAATGATTAGTATTATTTACGTTATTCGGACTATTGTCCCCATCATTATTGTTATTTGTGCGACGTTTCGGCCGATATGCCCTCCGGCCTTCTTCAGATATTTCTTGTCGGACTCGGGAATTTTCTCGGACCTGGGAACCTTCTTTTCGAACTCTAATTGGACACATGGCCTTTTGGATAAGGTAGTTAGGTTAAGACAGTTCTAAGTGACAGTTATCTCTGGATCCCGGGTTCAATCCTGAGCAGCGTCAGTAACAGAAAAATAATTTACCCAACTCCTACCCCAGCTATGGTTAGCGGAATGAGAACAGGATACCCAGTGGACTGAATAAAGGGTTAGGTTCAAAGTTCCGTAATGGCTCCCGATTACAAGAAGGTTCCCAACTACTATAAGAAATTTCCCGAGATCGAAAAGAAGGTTCCCGTGTCCGAAAAGGTTCCCGAGTCCGACAAGAAATACCTGAAGAAGGCCGGAGGGCATATCGGCCGAAACATTGTACAGATAACAATAAAGATGGGGACAATAGTCCGAATAACGCAGATAATACTTCACTCCTTTATTAATAAATGTATCATTATCATTATGGTAGGAATCTCCATGACGCAGTAGTTAACGTACTGGACTGCGACATTGAATTCCAGTCTCGCTATTAAGTTCACTTTTGGACTGATACACGTCAGAAATGTATAAATCCTCTCATCCCTCCAGCTATGGGTTAAATAGTGCCACTACTGTTCATCTACAAGAATGGCTTTGACATTAAATAACCCACAAAGATTGATATGCCATTAAACAAGGAAGCCAAAGCAAACCAAACCAATATCATTTTGAATTGCTTTTACAACTGGAACCCAACTATTTCCCGCATCGTCTAGTTTATTTGTTTACTTATTTATTTATCTATTGTTACCATTTTTTATCTAATTTCTTTAAACTTAGTATTTTTCGAAGACTTGAGATGTAGGAGGTGAGGTGGGGGTAAAAACGAATCAATATCTCTTGATATTCAAAATTTAAATCTTTGCGAAAAAAAAAAATAAATAAATAAAAATTAAAAAAAAAATACTAACTTGTGAAAATCTATTTCTAACAAATTTGATTTTGTTTATTTTTGTTTCATGACATATCGAGCTCCCTGGGTTGTTTAACGCTTTAAATAAACCACGAAAGTTGTTATACCATTAAACACCGAAACCAAACCAAACCAATACGATTAGGAATTGCTATTACAACAGGAACCCAACAGTTTCACGCATCGTCTAGTTTATTTATTTATTAATTTTTTTCTTCATTTTCAGTTAAAAATACCATTATCCTGGGAAGCTTGGGCGCGCTTCTCACGGTCATTGCTGCATCTACGATTGTTGTGTACCTCGTCAGGTAAATAATATTATTCTTTTCGGATCGATTTTGCTTTCACCATCTTGGGGGGTGGGGGTGATGGTGGGTTGGTAATTTACATGAGCGAGATAAGCATACGTAAACAGTCGGGTTGTATATACCGTTTTATTCGTGTAGTATTGGCAGCTGTTCGTCTCGCCGGTTGACAAGAGGTGAAGTATATTGAGGTTACCCTGTTTAAAAATCACTCGTCACCCTCCCCACCTTAATGTGATGTGAATTAAATTTTGTGTTCTTAAAACAGAAAACATTTTTTACTTGCTTATCCCATCCCACCACTTTTGCACTTGCCGCACCCACCGGACTTAATTGCTCTTCCATTAGGATTTTGCAAAAAATTTGTTAAAATTTTACACTTCAATTTTTCAGGAAATTTTGTCCAGGTGTGGACTATGTTAAAATTAGACAACCCCCAAAATTTGAGCTTCTAAGTCCAAAAATAAAAATCGACATAACTCTCCAAATTTGGGTGGGGGTCGCGAAAAATGGCGACTTATTTCAATCTATTTTTGTCTGTAAAATGAGTTCTAGAGCTTCCCTACTCCTAAATTGGTTTATAAAAGCATTCTAGCCCAAGGAATAAAAAATGATATAAAAAAAGACTAAAGTAAACCAATTTTAAGTTATTGATGATTTCTGATTTGCAAAAATTTTAACTGATGTGCGAGCTTCGATTCTGTGCAAAAATCAAACTATCGTTTTGGTACAAATAATGTTTAATATATGTGAAATAATAATAGAAATTATTTTTTGTCATAGATGCAGTGCCACATCGGGATATTGGTCTTGCTATGAAAAAATCAAAAAAATCATCATCAATAACTTAAAATTGGTTGACCTTAGGACTTTATTGATAGAATTTTTGGATTTATTTGGCAAAAATGCTTTTATAAACCAATTTTTAGGAGAAAGGAAGCTCTAGAACTCATTTTACAGACAAAAATAGATTACAAAAAGTCGTCATTTTTAGCCAATCCCGCCAAATTTGGAGAGCTAAAAATCGACATAACCCTGCCAATATTTTGAATTGGAAGCTCAAATTTTGGGGATTGTCTAACATAGTCCCCGCCTGGAAAAAATTGAAGTGGGTGGGTGACAATTTTACTTTTTCTGGATTATTTGACATGGAATTACGCTATTTTTTTTTAATCATCCGGCCCACCGTGAAAAAATTTGGGGGACCCCTGCTTTCGAGGGTTAGATAATTCAAAGGGCTTTAGATAATTTAAACTGGCCAAAGACACTAAATCATAAAAAAGAACAAAGAAAAAAAAGAAACAAAAGCTGTTAGATTTTGAATATTCGTTTCCACAAAACTTACAGAAAGAAATTATGAATGAGCTGAAATTATATATATATATTTCTTATATTACATTTGTGTTATCTCTGTCTGCCTATTTGTCTATCCGGGGATGCAATTGAAAACAAAGATTAATCAAAACTTTTTTAGTGTAGAATTTTACGAGGAATTCAGTGGTTGTATGTATAATTACCGCTGTTTTTGTTTGGGGTCATAAGGGACCTATTTACCTGCTAAGGTATAAGAAAATAGGGGGAAATAGATAAATGTTATTCAAATAAATAAAAAAAACTTATTGTTTTGTTTTTGTTTTTCTGAATGAAATTGAATTTTTCAGGCGTCGTATATTCGAGGAAGAACTGGCCAAGATGTTGTGGAAAGTGGATTACAATGAAATACGTTTGTCGACAGTCAATAAAAAGTCTGACAGTCAGGTGAGTAGGCAAAAAGTTGCTAACTTATCATCTAGAACGGTGGTTCTCACACACATTTTTTCCTATCATTTATTCCAACCTAAAGACAATAATTTGCAAACAATTATATGGTTTCAATTATCTTGTAATAATAATAATCATTAGTAAACAATTATAGCTTCAAGTATATGTATACAAATAATCTGCATACAGTTAATTGGTTTCAAGTATTATTAATTATTAAAAAAAACATACTCGAGGAATTGGAAAATCAGAGGGAGAATCGAGACCATTCAGATAAGAACTTTGTTAAGATTGGCTAGTGGGAAAAAATCGTAAGGAGTGATATAATATAATATAATAATAATAATAATAATAATAATAATAATAATAATAATAATAATAATAATAACCATGTACTCTGCGAATGTAGCAAACTAGCACAACGAGAATACAAAACTAGACACGACTGGGTTGGGAAGGTTATCCACTGGGAATTATGCCAAAAATTTAATTTTGACCATACAACAAAATGGTATATGCATAAACCAGAATCTGTTCTTGAGAACGAAACACATAAAATTCTCTGGGACTTTGAAATAAAAATGAATCACTTTATCCCAGCAAGAAGACCAGACCTAGTGTTGATAAACAAAAAAGAAAGAACTGGTGGATTTTGCAGTTCCAGCAGATCACAGGGAAAATGAAAAAATGGACCTTGCCAGAGAACTGAAAAAGTTATGGAATATGAAAGTGAAAGTGATACCAATTGTAGTTGGTGCCCTTGGAACAGTCCCAAAAGGATTAGAAAAGGGTTTGGAAAGTTTGGAAATCAGAGGAAAGATTGAAACCATTCAGAACACTGCACTGCTGCAATCTGCCAGAATACTCAGAAGAGTCCTGGAGACCTGAGGAGACTTGCTGTCACTCAGACTCCAGTGAAAGACCATCAGCTAATGCTGATGTGAAAACTCAAAAGGAGTAAATAATAATAATAATAACGAAAAGATAGACAAATACCTTTACCTTGACAGAGAATTGAAAAGGCTGGATGAAAGCGATACCAATTGTAGTTGGGGCACTAGGAACGTTCCCAAAATATTTGGAAAAAGGAATGGAGGAACTGAAAATCAGAGGAAGAATTGAGACCATCCAGACAACTGCATTGCTGCAATCAACTAGAATACCCAGAAGAGTCCTGGAGATTCGAGGAGACTTATTTTCACCCAGACTCCAATAAAATACCATCAGCTAACGCTGGTGTGAAAATCTCAAACTAATAATAATTATTATTTGTTTGCTTAGTTATGCTCTCATGTATTCCTATCCAACGCTAATAATTTTCAAACAGATTTGTTTGACCCATAATAACAGTTACAACCACTTCAGGTCAGAGTGGATCTGGAAGTAATTGTAATGAATAGGTACTTCATACTCTCTAGAGTTCTAGAACTGAACCTTCATAATCATATGCAGTGTAGTCATAGTCAGGACATCCCCTCTGCAGTGGATGCGATTGGCGTATTCTAGGTCGCGCCGATGACAGGGCTTTCGTATACATAAGTCTAGAAGGATTAATTATATTCAAGCAAAAAATATCTTAGCATAAAGATACAATAGGATTTTTAAATATCGAATGGGAATCCACGATAGTAAACAAGTAATGAAAGGTATCCATAGGCAAAAAAAAAAAAAAAAATGATTGAGAACGATTGATCTCGAATTTTTTTTCATAGCCCTCACTAATGCGCCCGCAAAGTTGTGAGCATCGGGTAGGAGCGGTCAGCCTTGACCCAAAAATTATTTTCATTAGTGAAAACTGTGTCAACAAACGCTTGCTTATTATTCGGGTGGGGGTAGGGGAATGTTGCCAACTCATTTAAGCTCTGATTCAGTGTTAAAACATGGCCATCCCTTTTCCATTCATAGAGGACAAAATTGACAGTTCATCATCATGAACAGGATCATCATCATTGTTATGATGAAATATCATCATACAATAAAAAGGGTTGGGTGTTTGCCATATGAACAATTTGAAAAATACGATCGGGACAATCATATAGGTGCTAGGTCTTGATATAACTTGTCGATTTATCTGATGGGACCTCTCAACCAACCCTTCTAGCACAAGTAAGGGTCGAAGTGGATTGTTGCACGTCACGGAATCACTTAGTACCCAGGTGTGAGAATACCCGTTCTGCACCCTGAACCTTCGTTGCACGATGTCTAGACCCCAACGTTGTGATGTTCTGTGCTGGCCGATTCGAAGGCACGAGTCAGACGGTTCACAGGGATTAAAAGAAAACAAAATAAAACAAACACAGTCTGTTAATAGGACACTGATAGAAGAGGGAGTTGTGACACTTAGGCACTTTTTTTATACCAGCTTTTACAATTCAAAGTCAGATTGATTTTTGGCATTTATATTTTAAATATGGACCCCAATAAAAAAAAAGATAGAAAATTAATATTTTTTCAATTCTGACAAATTGACTGAGTACATGAAGATCTTCTGAATGTTAAAATTAGTAGACCAGTCCATATACCTTGGTAGTAAGATCTCATCTGAAAGCGATACCAACATACGTATTCGTAAAGCATGGGCTACCATTGAGAGGTTAACGAGCAAATGGAAATCTTATCGATCTGATAAAATAAAACAGGAATTCATCTAAGCTGTAGCCGTGTACGTACTATCATTTGGCTAAACCACTTGGACTCTAACGAAAAGCTTTGAGAAAAGGTTACATGGAAGCTTTTCTTTCTTTTTTTCTAATTAGTGAAATAGATCACTAATTAGGACTGAGCCTATTCTAGTAGTGACCACACCAAGAGGAGTTTAACAGGTTTGAATTCAGAGTTTTCCTTCTCCTAGACTGGTTGCCTAACCAAGGTTAAAGAGCCAGTCTGTCCTACTACTTACCCATAGCTGGAGGAAGAGTAGTTAGATTCATACTTTTCCCAAGGGTATTAGTGCTATGGGAACTGTAGCTTCGTCCAGGATTTGAACTCGGGTCGACGAGTTCATTTCCTACGACTCTAACTATTACATCACGTTCCTCCATCTAAAACCATAATAAAACAATATTTTAAAAATCTGACAAATATCCAGAGTATAGTAAGGTTTTCTGAATGCCTAGTAATACAAACTGAGGACTTTATCTCTTGTTTCTAGTCATAAAGTATAAGAATGAGGTTATCTTCTATAGCAAAAGTTATCAGAAAGTGTTTTTTTGTTGTTGTTGTTTTTTTGCCAGGTGAGTGTTTCCCATAATTAATTTATCACAATGTCCGTTATCTTCTTAAAGCCAATAAATTTACGACCGGTAAAGAAGGGTTTTATCAGTTTCAAGTCCAAATCAACGGGATTTCGTATGTGATTGCACGAAGCTTTGTGCATAAAATGTTCCATTAATTTATGCCAATACGACTGTAATTATCTATTTCGATTTCCTCCCGGATATTTAGCATGAGTCACGTGATAGAGTGGAAGGGGAAAGAGGAGAAACGAAATAATATGAAAAACTACCCCCACCATACCCATGCACAAAAACTACCTCCATACGCATACATGAAAACTATCCCTCATTACATATGCACGAAAACTACATCTATAACCGTGTACGAAAACTACCACCTATACCCTACACTATAATTACCCCTCCATACCCATGCACGAAAACTACCCCTACATACCAATGCTCAAAAAATTACCCCCAAATCCATGAACGAAAACTACCCCAAATCCATGAACGAAAACTACCTCCATTGCTATGAACGAAAACTACACCAATACCCATGCACAAGAACTACCCGCGTCCACAAAAACCCGTAACCATGCACGAAAACTAACTCAATACGCATGCACGAAAACTTCTCCCATAGCCATGCACAAGAAGTACCTCCATGCACGAAAACCCGTACTCATGCACGAAAACTAGCCTCATACACATGCACGAAAACTACCTCTATACTGATACACAAAAACTACCCTCTACCCATGCACAAGAACTACCTCCATACACGAAACTGCCTGTCTTTCATAACTCATGCTCAATACAGATAATTATAATCGTCATTGCAGTCTCGGAAGACTATACAATTCTTGTGTCCCTGAAGTTACAGCGCCTCCTGTGACTGTGAAGTCCAATGTTCGATAAACCACAGTTGTCAAACACAGATGTCGCACGTGAAGCCGGTCACTGAAGATGTTTATGTGCCGGTGCTTTGTTGCCGCTGCTTTTTCTGGACCTCTGAAATCCAGGGAAAAATCCACACTCTCTCGATGTGACAACCTCTGCTTTTGGAAGCCTCAAGGATCTTTTGTTTTTAATTCCTAAAACAAATACCAGCAGGAAACCCGGATGTGCAAATCGGTTTAAAGTTAAAAGATAATTATTGGATGATTAAAAACGATTGAAAAGATTAAGAAATTATAGAATTAAAAAATTACTAAATAATAAAAAGATTATTATTAATTAAAGGAAAATTTTGTTTAAATACAAGGTGTGTCAAAAAAGTATCGAGATTGAAGCTGTATTTACGAAGATAGGAATGAACAATAAATGTAACGCTAATTTCTTTTAGAATATAATGTGTGTCAAAAAGTACAGATTTTAAAAGCTGTATTTACCAAGATAGAAATGAAGAATGAATGGAACGTTAATTTTTCAGAATACAAGGTGTGTCAAAAAGTACCGAAAATCTCGATACTCTTTGACACATCTTGTATATGGGTAATTCAATGTCAAATCACCCAGGCCATGTCACCCACCCCTTTAATCTT
>CM042160.1:75254071-75371571 GCA_023376005.1 Doryteuthis pealeii | reverse complement strand
AACACATGTATTTTGTCTGTTAATAATAACATAAACTAACTATTTATTTAATTCATCGTAAGTTCAACATCTCCATAAAGCTCTGATTAAAATCGTTTGTTTACAAAAATTTGGAAGCGATAGTTACCGGTGACGAGTTAAAATGTGAACCTTTCATTAAATTGATGATTTGGGTGCCTATTGGAGACTTGATCCCTTTTCTAAATACGTACATGATTTCCTATACACCAGTCAAAACAAATATTATTTTTTATTTCTCTTTTATCAGATGCGAGACTTGAGTCATGAGAATATAAATCTTTTCATCGGATCTTGTGTTGATCCCCCAAATTTGTGTGTCCTGTTTGCCTATTGTTCTAAAGGAAGTCTTCAGGTAAGTTACAATATTTCTTGGCCTTCTCTACAAAGCAGTAAATTCAATCAAACGGATGAATAAATATACATTCAGGGGAGGGCATACAAAATCTGATGGATAGTTGAAAAGTTCTTGGTCCTACTATAACAGGAATGGTTAGTTAATTGTTTGGTTTAATGGCATATCAACACTTATGTGTTATTTAATGCAAAGTTTTGTTTATATATATATATATATATATATATATATATATATATATATATATATATATATATATATTATTTGTTAGGAGGTTGATTTAGAAGGCTATCACAATGCAGGTGTAAAGAAAAAAAATAATAATACGTTAACAATGATGTTGTGTGTTAACCTGTATTTAATTCTTGAATTTTCGAAATAATATCTCTTTTTCAAAAGATCACTGGAACTGTTTTGTTGGGAATTATATTGGCAAGATAAAGACAAGGATAAAATAACAGGTAATAAACACAACTCAAGGCTTTACAACAAAACAATGCGTTTATCAAACAACAAGAACATATAACATACAAAATACAATACGTGAGATGATATACAAGTATATGTAAGATTTACAAATGTATGCAAGATTAACAAAATGCACGGTATATGGTGTGTAATTATTTGCAAAATTAATGTCTTTGCGAAACTTATCTGTCTCTTGTTGGAAGTGTGATTTTTACGAAAATCTACGGCTCCACCCTTTGGCAGGTTTCAAACAGGTCGTTCTCGAAGTCAGTGACGGGTAGGCTTCAAAAGCATGTCTTATCTCGACCTCTGGTGCTGGGAAAAGAGGAAGATTCCTAGTGTCGTCCTTCGAAATTAGCGGGAAATCTAGGCCTAGCAATAAAGGCTCTGATTTGTTGCTGACCAAGGCCCTTAGCCAATCGCATGAGGTTTCTCCTCAGTTTATGGCTAAGGCCCCTGGCTCTGTTGCCCTGGTCAAAGGGAGGTCCTGAATCGTTTAAGATAGTATTTCTTATACTCTCCCACAGAGAAAGAAAAACACGCAATGGTACATTGTGTGTTATCTGTAAACTTATCTACTTGTATTAATGTTCTTCATTTGGGTACTTTAATATTCTGTGCGTATGTATGTATTGTGGTACCCTAACTGCTAACTTGTTGTCTAACAAGCACTTTCAAGGAGACTTCTCCAATGCTTCTGGCTGATTCTACAGTGTATGTGTGCTTGTCTTAATAGTAGACGTATGCAGGATTAGACCTTGATTTTTTTGTTCTTTTAGGTCTATTACTGATTATTTTATCCGGAGCTTTTGTATGAAGGTTTTCCGAGGGTGAGGAGATATTTTCCTCTTCCTCTGCTGGATTGTCAGTGGAATATCTGTGTGTGAGAGAAAGTTCAAGTGGGTGTAGGTGTTTGAGGCTATGAATGTCAATTATGCCATCACCTCTTTTGATCCGAGCTGAACGAACTCTGTTGTCATCACCTCTGAACAATTCTATCACTCTGCCCAGCTTCCAAAATGGTCTGGGTTTGGCTGGATTTTTGATGATGACTATATCATCTTCCTTGATTCTGTTGTGGAATTCAGTCTCATGCAAATCCTTGCAACTTTCCCTTAGACTAAGCAAATACTCCTCAAACCATAGGGTCTTGAATCTGTTCAACATCTTTTCTCTGGCCTCCAAGGTGTGTATGAGTGTTGCCCTAGCAATAGGTTCTGATTCAAAAACATTTGGAGTGTCTGTTTGAAATGATAGTTCACCATTTACATTAGACTGTATAAAGCAACCAGGTGTTAAAGGGATGATGTCTTCATCCGTGGAGCACCTGTATGTCAGTGGTCTGGAATTCACTGCCCTTTGAATGTCAGATAACAATGTCAGCAGATGAAAATAGTCTGTTTTCGCCCTACCTAATGTCTTGTACAGGCAGGCCTTTATCACTCTTATCAGTCTCTCCCAAGTGCTTCCAAACCACGGCGAGTACAACGGTATTTTTATGTGTTTAATTACCGGGTTTGTATATTTTTTGTGGAACTCATCACTGTCCACATGGTGTTTGACTATATCACCACCTAAAGCTGATTTAAAGGAACGTGCATTGTCACTATAAATGTGTGTGGGTGCACCATGAACATTGCAGAATCTAACCAGGGCTTGAATGAACGCTTGCGTACTCATATCAGGGACCAGTTCTATGTGAACAGCACGAATGTTCATGCAAGTAAAGATCAGCAAATACATCTTGTTTGACTTCCCATTTACTTGTACCCATATGTGTCCAGTATAGTCAATCCCTGTGTGTTGGAAAGGTTTTATAAATTTGACTCTATGTTCTGGTAAGTTAGTTAGTTTTGGGTACTTGAAGGCCAGTGAGTTAAACCTTTTGCAGGTATGGCATTTAGATATAACAGTTTTCACTGATTGTCTTGCCTGTGGGATCCAGTATCCTGACAATCTTAACTTTGCTACAGTAGTCCCTATGCCTAAATGTTTACATTTGTTGTGACAGTTGTTTATAACAAGAGTCGAAAATGGATGATTCTTAGCAATAAGAATTGGATATACCAAATCGTATTCATTAGTGGCCTTGGCGATCCTGCCATCCACTCTTAGAATTCCATCCGGATCCAAAAAAAGGTTGAGATTCTTCACCAATGCGGGAATTTCTTTGTTGATCGGACTCTGCACGTATGCAATCTCTTTGCCGAACGCTTGCTGTTGCATAGTTTTAATTAAATATCTCCCAGCTGTTGTCTTGTAATCCGTTTGCTCCCCTAGCTGCTTGCATTTGCCTATAAATTTGAAAATGAAGGCTGTGGCGTTGTGTAATCTGTTGAAATCGGAGAACCGGTCAAAGGAAATCATTGGACCTTTAACATTGCAGGTTAATGTGTTATAGAAAACATTGTCCACGTGACACTTATTTTCAGGGCTCAGACAATCCAAAATACTAGTAGGCCATTTCTCAACATCTACTAACCAATCAGGGCCGTATGTCCAATATTTGAGTTTTTGCAGGAATTTTCCTAAGCTTATGCCACGAGTAAGCAGATCAGCTGGATTATCTTCAGAGGGGACGTATTTAAATTTGATATCCACAGCGAATTCCTTGTGCAATTGCTTCCTCATTTCTTGGATGTCCTTTAATCGGTTCCTGGTGAACAAACTTTTTGCCTTTATGTTTTCGGTGAGTAACCATGACAAAACGACTTGTGCGTCCACCAGGACGTAGATGCTTTCAAAATGGATGTTGGAATATGCCTTTAACAGCGTTGCTAGGGACTTAATAGCAGAATACACTGAAAGTAGTTCCATCATAGGGAGTGTTTTTGGCTTCATGGGGGCCACCTTTACTTTTGAGAATATGAGGCGAGATTTCCCACCTTGTACACCGTAGACAGCAAATCCATAGGCCTGTGGGGACGCATCACAGAATAGATATAAATTCATTGGACTATCACTGTCCACCGCATGTCTTGGGAAGGATATATCATGCAGACCTGCTAGGTCCTCCGCTATGCTCGACCAGAGGTTCTTCGTTTCATCTGGTATTCCTCATCCCAAGCCAATCCTAATGACCACAACTTGCGGAGAAGTATTTTGGTATTAACCATGACCGGAGAACAAAGTGATAATGGGTCAAATATTTTGGCTGTTTGGGCCAAAACTTCTCTTTTGGAAAATACTTTCGTATTTACGGATGCGTTTGCTAAGCTTATACTGTCAGATTCTGGATAGTAATTGTAGCCCAAAACCTTCTCGTATTCACATCCATGTTGTACGATAGTACCTTCTTCCTTCATTATAGACTTCAGGGACTCACAATTGGAATTGCATGATCTCAACTGAAAGTTTCCTGCCTGAAGTCGAGGTACAGCTTCCGTGTACAAGGAGATCAATTCTTCGAGGGAGTTACCGGTCATGCACAGATTGTCCACATAGAATCTGTTCCTCAACATCCGACTGCAAGCGTCATCCGGATATCTTTTTATGTGGTGTTTGATGACATAGCTCAGGATGAACGGACAGGCATTGAATCCGAATATCAATGTGTATATCGGTAACACAGTAACCTGTTGCCATCCTTCATAAAGAAGCAAAATCTGTTTTTGTCCTTTTCTGACTTTAGCCTTATCATCAAAAAGGCTTTGCGGATGTCTCCTAACAGCACATATCTATTGCTGACGAACAATAGAAGTAGCTCAAACATATTGTTCATCAGGTTGACTCCTGGATACGAGGCCTCATTTAGAGAATAAGCACCCCCTGTTTTCAGGGAACAGTTGAAGACTGGCCTTATTTTGGTAGTTGATTGCTGGTCAGTCTTGAATACTGGTCGGTGCGGTATCCATATATACTTGTCAAATTCATGGGGTGCAACCTTTATCCTTTCAATAACACCTTCGGCTTCCTGCTGTCGAAAGATGTCAAGATAAGTGCCATCCAATTTTTATTTTCCAACGAATGCATCGTTCTGTCCAGCACTTTCAATGCTACTCGATAATTGGAAGGTACAGAATTTATTTTGTCCTCGAGCCAGGGCAATTCCACATAGTAGGTGTTATTTTTTAACTCGATTGCCTCCTCAAACTCCCTAATTTTGGTTTTTATCATACTCGCTGATATGATCTTCCTCAAGGGAGGAAACTGCTGCATCCACAGCGAACATCCTTTCCAAATTTCTTTCCACGTTGGAGAATTCGAATATATCCGGAAACATCTCTGGGGAGGCAGATTTGGGGTTCAATATCCTTTTCAACATTTTATCTGGACAGGCTGCATTTTCTGAGACAATGGTGTGGTAGTTCTCCATTGCATCGCCGTGTCTATCCTTGACTGCTGAAACTTGGTGGTCATACAGGAAATGCTGCACATCACCGAAAGGAGAGATTCCATTCACCGTTGACCAAGTTGAACCGTTCATGCATCTAACGATTTTGGCCTGTGTCATGTGTTGGAGAATATCCACTCCCAGTATCCCTTGTATCCTAATTTGGTTCTCCTCCCTATGAAAGGCTATTTTGTGTTTTAGATTCGTCAAATTGTTTGTGAGTATGTCAAGGTGATCAAACTCAAATTTGATGTCGAATCTATCATCTAGCAGGATGGACTTGTTGATAAATTTCCTCCCCCCCAAGCCGACTCTCATTTCAACCTGTTCTAACTGTTTGGTTGATATTCCTGAAGAGGTTTTCACATGGAAGTCGATTGGGTTAGGGATCCCATGACATTTCAATCCTTTGAGTATGTTCTTAGAAAAATAGGACCGCTGGCTGCCTGTATCCAACAAACAATTGACCAGGAATTTTCTCCCTTTGTGAACCAACGTGACTGATGTTATCGGCAACATGTAGTTGCCCTCACTTCCTTGATTGGTCCATATGTGCGAAAAAAATGAAGCTCCCTTCAATTGGGTTTTACATAGAGGTGTCACATGCGAACGTGAAGAGCAGTGTCTACAGGGGTACCTCAATTTGTTTTGTAATCCTAGGCACTTTTCAGATTTATGTCCTTTGCTGCTACAGTGGATGCATAGATTCCGCTCTAGGCACCTCTGTATTTTTGCAGTGTATGTAAAGAATTTTTCACATCTGCCCATACCGTGTCCTCTTGCGTCGCAAAGCTTGCATTGCACTTCTTGTGTGGAGGTGGTGAAGTTATGTAAGGCTGCTTCATCCCCTTCGCGACGCCCGCCATTTTGTACGGCCGCCTGATTTTTTCCGTGGTATCTACTCTGTGCTGCGTGTTGTTGTTTCTTAGCTAATGTCAACGCTCCAACAGCCTCACTGTAATTTTCAAAAATTTGAGTCAAATTGGGGTAATTATTGCCAACTTTGCGGCTAATCTCCATTCGGACAGCCACTGGAAGTTTGTTCAGTACAATATGGCTCACTATGATAAATCCTGGGGTATTTTCTTCGAAGAAATCCCATCCATAAGAAGTTTTTAGTTCCGATAAATCTGCTCGGACTTCTGCAAGGTAACACTTCACAGACGAAAATTCACTGTCATATTTAACCGTGGTATCCATGATTTGCTTGAATATTTCGTCTATAATGAACGGAACATCCAGAAATTCCTTGTTCAGCATGCTTATGGCTATGTCATAATTCTCTTCTTCAAGGGAAAGATGAGACACTAGTTGTAGGGCATATCCAGTTAAATAGCTTCTTAGCAAGGCCAATCTGTACTTCTGACACTTCACTGCTCCAGTGCAATTCTCAAATTGCGCCAAAAAAATTTTTGTATTCAAACTTTGACGGGTTTATTCCGCTGAAGGTTGTGCACTGAAGTTTGGGACTAGGAATCTCAGGAGTATTGACCGCTTCTTTCCCGGGAGGGCTGGCGCTGACAGAAAGAGCATCCTCGATTATTCCAATGCGGTTGTTTGTATCCGTCCGAAAGGAAATTTGGTTTTTCTTGTCTGTAAGGAATCCGTTCTCGGCCAAGTCTACGTCCGCTTTCATACATAATCCTTTTATTTTCTCATTCAAATTCCTTATTTCCTTCTGTGTTTCTCGTAATATAGCTACTTCCTGGTCAAAGGCGCCCTTCCCCATGGTTTTGTCCGGTTGTTCCACCACCTCTAGTATTAGGTTTATCTCTCCCATTAAATCCTCACGGGAGTCAATTAAAGCTTTGACGCCTTTTAAATCCCTAAAACTATTCATACTGATATAAAATTTGGAAGGGACAGAGTAATAAATCCTCAATGGTTGTATCCGCCCTCTTTATATCGTTTTAAGAATTCCGAAAAAAATTTTTTTTTTTTTTTTTTTAATTTATTCTTTCCTTTTTCTCAGACGTATGGGTGTCGACTACAATTTTAGCAGTGAACCTTCATGAATTGGTTACAAGGGGCGAGGGAGGTGTTGACCCTTCTTAGCCGAAGGCAAAATCTTAGCAGCAGTGGTCGTAATTGGAAGGGTATGGGAGGGTGTTTAAATGTTAGTGTTTCTTGGACCTTCCTCTTTTGGCGAGGAGTGAAATTGACAACTGAAAATATTTTTTCGTTTATTTTCTCGTGCCTATGCAAATTCCCCTTTTTTTTCTCAAACAGACAAAGGTTTTAAACATTTAACGTCAGACAATTTGTAATAATTTTTTTTTTTTTTTTCAGAAAATGTCCCCCTTTTTTTTTTTTAATAAAAGGGTGTTAGTTGTTTCAATAGTTTTTTTGTAAAGTTCAAATGGTAGCAATACCTGAAACAAATTCAATTTTTTTTCACAACAAGATAATACAATGTTACAAAGTATGTAAATTTTAGGAGTGTACTGTATGCGTTTTTTTTTGTTTGGTGTTAAGTGACAACTTTCGTACAGTCAATTTAGCCTTTTCTGAGTTGTACCTGAGTTTATCGAGTTCACAATCGTATAATTAATTTTGCAAAATGTTGGGAATTATATTGGCAAGATAAAGACAAGGATAAAATAACAGGTAATAAACACAACTCAAGGCTTTACAACAAAACAATGCGTTTATCAAACAACAAGAACATATAACATACAAAATACAATACGTGAGATGATATACAAGTATATGTAAGATTTACAAATGTATGCAAGATTAACAAAATGCACGGTATATGGTGTGTAATTATTTGCAAAATTAATGTCTTTGCGAAACTTATCTGTCTCTTGTTGGAAGTGTGATTTTTACGAAAATCTACGGCTCCACCCTTTGGCAGGTTTCAAACAGGTCGTTCTCGAAGTCAGTGACGGGTAGGCTTCAAAAGCATGTCTTATCTCGACCTCTGGTGCTGGGAAAAGAGGAAGATTCCTAGTGTCGTCCTTCGAAATTAGCGGGAAATCTAGGCCTAGCAATAAAGGCTCTGATTTGTTGCTGACCAAGGCCCTTAGCCAATCGCATGAGGTTTCTCCTCAGTTTATGGCTAAGGCCCCTGGCTCTGTTGCCCTGGTCAAAGGGAGGTCCCTGAATCGTTTAAGATAGTATTTCTTATAGTTTCAAATTCCAGTGATCTTTTGAAAAAGAGATATTATCTCGAAAATTCAAGAATTAAATACAGGTTAACACACAACATCATTATTACCGTATTTCTTTTTCTTTACACCTGCATTGTGATAGCCTTCTAAATCAACCTCCTAACTAATATATACACAATGCTTCAAGCAAATTATAAAACTCTCTTATATATATATTTGTTTAAGAAATAATTTTCATTAACTTCATGTGTATCAATAAATAGTTTGAGCCTCAATTATTGCATTCTACCACCTATATGATAAAAACAATTTGCCATAAGAGCAATTTGAAGAATGTAGTGGCGAAATTATATAATTTCTCGGTCTTGATATGATCAGCCGATTGATCGGATTGGGCCTCTCCGACTGCTTGTCAAGCCAAAGTAAAGACCGAAGTGGAGTTTTATGTGATGGACCACTTAGTACCCAGGTCACAGATTGCTCAGCCACCACAATATTGTCCCCTGGTATTTCGGGTCAACACCCACGACCTAACACGTTGCCCCATTGATAGTGGTGAGGAATTACCCCTCTGAGGAGGTGCAGTCTGCGTATTCTAAAGCCCAAGCCAACAGGGCGAATAAAAGGAATGATATTATTTTATAATATGAAACCAAGTAAAATATGGAAATAAATCTGTACAATATGTAGGAAATAGAAAAAGAAAGTATTCCAAAAACATTAATTTATTCTTGATGGTGGAGTCGATGTTAAAACGTTTCGGTTTTTGATAAATCTTCATCAGGACATTAAGATAGAAAAATAGTTGTCTAAACAGTGCTGGATTTTTTTTTTTTTCAAATAACAGGAGTTGGGAAATTGCATACGTAGAAAGGCTCATAACCGTATTTTAGATAGCGAAAGTAAAGAATGTGATTGGTATAAGCGAAGACACCTCCAAAAAGCACAATCAAAGCGTATTTCTTAGAGAAACCATAGATTGAAATAAGAGAAGTATAAAGTATAAATTGACAGAATTTAGTATCATCAAAATTAAGTATAAGAAGTTTAGGATATAATCTTAACGCCCTGACGAAGGTTTGTGAAAATAACGAAACGTTTTAACGTCGACTATATATATATATATATATATATATATATATATATATATGTGTGTGTGTGTGTGTGTGTGTGCGTGTGTGTGTAACTGATCTTAACGATTTTAGTGACAAGCTATTTCTGTTTTTTCTAACCCCCTCCCCTACCCCGCTGAATAAAATGGTTGAATTTTTGACAACTGAAGATGTTAAACAATGGAAGACATTTTCTGTCGTTAGCATCTGCTGTTGATTCTATTGAATTGATTACAAAGTGATACGGTGAAACTAATAGTGGGTTACTGATTAGAAAAGAAAGAAAGAAAGAAAGAAAGAAAGAAAGAAAGAAAGAAGAAGAAGAAGAAGAAGAAGAAGAAGAAGAAGAAGAAGAAAGAAGAAGAAGAAGAAGAAGAAGAAGAAGAAGAATGTTCAATAAGTGAAACTAATAGTGGGTTACTGATTAGAAAGAAAGAAAGAAAGAAAGAAAGAAAGAAAGAAGAAGAAGAAGAAAGAAGAAGAAGAAGAAGAAGAAGAAGAAGAAGAAGAAGAAGAAGAAGAAGAATGTTTAATAAGTACCAGAACCCAATTACACAGTCCTGGGTAAAAACAGAAGCGTTTACAGTTTGATCGACAAGTGGTTATTGAAGAGCTCCGAGATCTGTTTCATGCAGGGCACTCGAACGGAAAGAGTTGCATTTGGACAGGGAATTAATGCATTCTGCCGCCGGCGGGCATGTTGCCTCTGGCAATGACAGGGGAAAACGTAAAATGCAGCGGGTGTCTGCCCTACCACTGATTGCTTCCTAAGTTGTAGCATGTGCGCACACAGACACTCAAACACACATGAAAACCCACGTCTCCTACTCAAAGAGCACAGCATGGTATAACGTTCACGATTACTTCTAAAAAAAACACTTCCAAACACATTCCCATCCAATTCGCAATTCCCTCTGCAGTTATTATCAAAACAAAAAATTATCATTAAAAAGATTTAAAATTAATAATAAAACATACTTATTCATTTTCAATTTCTATATCTATAAGATCATGTATATAAAAAATGTTGTAATGGTTCCAACGGGAGAAAATTTTATATTTTATGTTTTAATCTTTTTATCTTACATACGCGACACGCGTTTCTGATCTGTTGTCTTCTTCAGGCATTGAGTTATTATTTTGGCAGAATATGTCCAATATTTGATAGGTTGTGTGTGTTTCTGCAACTTTTCTATTTTTTATACTTTTGTAGATCATATATATATATATATATATATATATATATATATATATATATATATATATAATAAAATAAATATATAAAGGTTTTACATATCTATTTATTTGGTGACAAAGGAACATTCATATATATATATATATATATATATATATATATATATAATATATATATATTTGACCTGAAGATCATATAGGTGAGAAACTGTCAGTAACCAATTCTTGACTCCATGTCCACGCTACCTTAACCTAAACGGTCTATTAATATGATATTAATCGCTAACTTCTTAGGAATATAGCACCCATATTATGTACAATATATACATGTATATATATATATATATATATATATATATATATTATATATATATATATATATATATATATATATATATATAGTGGAGAGAGAGATGGATTGACGTATCTAAGTTAGGGTAGCGTGGACATGAAGTCAACGGCGCATGTTTAATAAGAATTTCTCGCTTATGCGATTTTCAAATCAAGCGCATAGGCGAGAATCTAACTAAGTGTCGTTCACTTAATGTCCATGATATACAGGCTCTATCAACGACATTGAGCCCTATTTACTTACAAATATAACACACACACACACACACACATACACACACTATATATATATATATATATATATATATATATATATATATATGAGAAGTAAACAAAAAAACAATGTGTTTTTGATATGGCTTTATTAAGCCGACAATTTTTGAGAGAATATGTGCTTATTTGAATAGGTATGCCCGCCTAATTCATTAATTATTAATTAATTAATTTTCAAAATTAGGTACAACTTCAATTAAGCACATATTCTCCCCCCCCCCCACCCAAAAAAAAAATATATATATATATGAAGAAAGAAATGTATATAATCCGACAGTGTAAATGTTTGAAAAGTTTGTGAAAAAACATGAAAATACGTTGACAATGTTGAAAATTGACATTTTTGAAGCCGTCGCTATAGCGTTTCGTTTTTATTTAAACCATCAACAGGGCTAATAATCATTAATCCCATGAAAGAAAAACTGTGGACAAGCAAAAGCTTGCGAGCCTTTCTTTACGATGTTTAAGAAAAAATGTAAATCCAAACGTTTGTGGGGGTGGGGGTGTATGTTTGTGTGTCTATGTATAAGGTTTCTTTTCTCTTATATATATATATATATATATATATATATATATATATATATTATTAACTAATTCATTTTCAAAATTAGGTATGACTTCAATTAAGCACATGTCCTCCAAAAATTGTCGGCTTAAAGCCATATAAAAATAAACATATTTGTTTGTTTACTTAACCTCATACTGTCGTGTAGCAAGTCAATAAAAAGTGGAATATAAATAAGTTTCAAAACAAACGAAGAATGTGGGAATGGCAAGCTCGTGTAACGGTTAGAGACTTCGCCTGTCAGCTTGACATTCGAGGTTTCGAGTCACACACGGAGCAGGCTCCCATGTCTATAACCTTGCTGATGAGACCTAATAGGTCGAAATGTACATTCAGGGATTGACATTTTCTCGATTTGTTTAGCCTTACATTTGAACATATATGCCCGCCTAAATTCATTAATTATTAACTAATTAATTTTCAAAATTAGGTATGACTTCAATTAAGCACATATCCTCCAAAAATTGTCGGCTTAAAGCCATATAAAAATAAACACATTTGTTTGTTTACTTAACCTCATATATATATATATATATATATATATATATCGTTTCTCTTTTTTTTTTCAGGATATACTGGAAAATGATGATATCAAACTTGACTGGACATTCAAGCAATCTCTATTATCAGATTTGGTCAACGTAAGTCTTTTTCTTTTAATAAGAATCTTTAATCAAGATTTGTTTATAAGGCCCTGATTTGGTACAATGGAGCTGAACTTCGACGATAAAACGAAAACCAGAATGTTCTGTACTCATAAGATAGAGTGTGAAAATGCTTACAAGCTGTAGCCATGTGAGTCCTACTGCAGGGCTGTATCACTTGGACATCAACGCAAGGAGAAAAGTCTAAATGAGAACTGCACAAGGAAGCTACGCACTGTCCTTGTGCCAAACTTGGTCCAGCTTAGTAAATAATAACTCTATAAGCAAAAATATGAATGTAGTAATCCAAAAATCAGACTTTAACTCTTTGCCTACTTTGAGCCGGTCACAGCGGCTCTCCTACGACTGCGATCCTACCGTAAATCTCTGGCAGCGGCTCTCGCACATGTCACTTGTTTACACTAAAAATCTACGTGAATACCTCTGCCATTTCTTGTTTTGTCTGTGAACCAATCCTGAGACTGGTACTTGATCATTTTGCAATATGGAACCAGTTGAATGGCGGGACCATATTACCTTTAGGCACCCCTTTTTGATCTCGGAAAGAAAGGACATGTTTTTCATTTACACCGCCAATATCCGGTTGTTTTAACAGACGATTTTTAGATTTTTTTTAAATTATAAAATTAACCCCTAACCCTAACCCTAACCTCTAACCCTAACCCATAACAAACAACCATTAAAATCCAGCAACCAACCTACCGGTGCGAACACCAGAGTAGGAATAGGAGTAATAATAGTGCGAGCTGTATCAGGACCTTCAAATTTAACAAGTACTGAAACTGTGTCAGTTTAAATTAACAATTTTGCAGCGACTTTCAAAAGGAAAATATTCAATTTCTCGACAAGAAAAAAATTCTAAAAAAAAAAAGAAATTCTAGAAAAAATAATTTTATAAAATAATCCTTCTTTGCCTGTTTTGTCCGGAATAATGTTTGCGACGATAATTGAAAATTGGAATTCATTCAATAGAATTTAAAAAAAATAAAAATAAATAAAAAAATCCAATTTCTTGCTTTCCTGATGCATTTATTAATTTATTTCAGGGTATGGCCTACATTCACTCGTCCAGTCTTGTTTCTCATGGCCGTATGAAAAGTAGCAACTGTGTAGTGGATAGTCGATGGGTATTGAAAATTACGGATTACGGCCCCAGCGCCTTGCTTCACGTTCAATTCAACAGTCGAGAGTCAGAAGAGCAAGAGAAATTTAAAGGTATGTATTTGCCCAATCAGTAACACTGATAGCTTTTTGATTTAATGCATCCTGGGACATACATATTTGCTTTGAATGAGTCCCCGGGAAATTTTATGGGTCCCAACTAAAGCCGTCTAACTCCTACCTTGTAACCTATCATTGTAATTTGTTTCTAGGAAAGTATTGGAATGTATTTACAGTTAGCTTGAAATTGTGAGGGAAGAAAAAATAAAAACATTGGGAGGCATGGATTTACTGCGTCTCTTTAGATTTTTGTGCGTCAAGAACACAAGACGCGTACCTATCAGCATCTCTGCCCAACTACTATAATTTAATATATACATATATAAAGGACAGTTTGTGTGTATATATGTCCAGACGAAACTATGAAAATAAAACAATAAATGACAAAATAAATATGTATAAACATTCACAATCACCAGGTCTTGCTTTTTGAGCAAAAATAAGGAAGATTTGATTTATATTCGGGAAGATGATTAAAATATAAAATTAAAATGATAACAGCATGGAATTCTTTTTTTTTTTTTTTTGCATTTCCTATTTTAAATAGGAGACAACGTGTCTGAATCAATGTAAAGTCTTTTTTACATAGAGATTTTAATGGGGCATCCTGTAAGGATCCAACTCACGATTCAATAATTATGGATCTGCGAGACTACCTTTTTTTACGCCCCTTCTACCCAAGTGACGCCGGAAAGCTGCTTCTATTCTACTATATAAATGGCGATTTCCGTCAGTCTGTCTGTGTATCTGTCTATAACCAATTAATGCCTGCACCAGTGATCTGATCATGCTAAAACTTTATGTCCATGTTAAGCTAATATTCAGAAACAGGACTGGCTAATTGGATTTCAATAAAAATCAATAATGGAACTCCTGGGGACATCTTTACAACGCAAGAGGAAAGCAAAGACGTTTTAGTGAGAGAAGGGGAAGGGGAGATACTTTAACAGGAGTAGTTTTCGTGAAAACTTGCTCTATCCAATGGTGCTATAGTGCTCCTTCTTTCTGCTGTAGTTTCAATGGAAATAAATAGGAAGCAATACTTTCTGTCGTATATCTCTCGATACTGCGAGTTATTCATAAGCGACGTTTTTTCCCTCTCTTTTTCTCCTGCTGCAATATATGCTGAATGTCTGCGTGGGGTTCAATATTGAAATAACAGTGATGACATTATTGTTATCGACACGAGGCTACTTAACGTTGTGTTGACGGGAAGTACATGTCAAAAGACATTATATCTGCAGTTATTCACAGTACAGTACGAGGTGCTCGAGGCCTGCCTGCATAGACATCGTCTACGCCTATAATAGTTCTTTTTTTTTTCTTTGCTCGTAAAATAGTAATTGAAAATTGACAACAGAGAACAATGAAGCATGATGTGTTGTCTCCCAGATTGCGTGGTCATTCCGGCAGTCAATAAATGCTTCCTTGTCCATTAACGAAGCTGAAGTCTATCTTGTCGTCAACAGGTTTATTACGAGGGGGGGGAAGAAGAGGGAAAGAAGACAGACAATACAAGACACAGAAGCCAACGTAATAAATATACTATACAAAAAAAACTAATGAAAAGTTCTCGGCCAACCAAGAAAATGAAATAACAGAAAGAAAGAATATGTACAGTACACTGCCAAAACTGATGTTATTAAGTACTAGAAGCGGCTACCTGGGTAGAGGAGGGTAAAAAGGTTAGTCTCAAAGATCCATTATTGTTGAATCGCGATTTGGATCATCGCAGGATGCCCCATTAAAATCCCTACGTAAAAATGACCTTGCATTGATCCAGTCACTCTGAAAAAAAAAATTAATGTCTCCCATTTAAAATATTAAATAAAAAAAATTATATGCTGTTATCATCTAAATTTTATTTTTTAATTATCTTCACGAATATAAATCAAATCTTCCTTATTTTTGCTCAAAAAGCAAGATCTGGTGACAGTGAATATATATATATATATATAATAAAACAATTAGTGACAAAGTAAATATATATATATATATATATATATATATTTACTTTGTCACTAATTGTTTTATTTTGATAGTTTCCTCCGGACATATACACACACATACACTGTCCTTTATATATATATATATATATATATATAGATAGATAGATTATTCATGATCAAATTTACAGTTTTGAAAGGCACCCTCCGTAATGTAAAATTTTGCTAGCTAGGCTGACAGACCACTTTTATTGTGTTCTATTTTCGCTGACTTCTCAATACTTAAGCCCTTGTACCAAACTTGATTCAGCTTAGAAAATGACAATAGATGTGAGCCACAAAAGGATCTTGCGTGCTGCATTGTATAAATCCTGGAAGTAGCATCTCCCAAGAACACAGCTGTACGGTGACCTGTTTTCTACTATACAAATCACCTAGAAGAGGCGAACAAAACATGCTTTGCACTGTTAAAGAAGCAAGGACGAACTCATAAGCGACGTTCTCCCGTGAACACTTACATACGGACACACCAGTGTAGACCGACCATTAAAAAGCCTATACCAATCAGCTCTGTGCGGATTCTTGATGAAGTGCAGAAGACCTGCTAGGGACGATGACCGATAGGGACTGTTGGCGAGAGAGAGAGAGAGAGAGAGAGAGAGAGAGAGAGAGAGAGAGAGAGAGAGAGAGAGAGAGTCATGAGAATCCGTGCTGTTTGATCTAATCATAATTTATCATCAAATTTACAGTAATTGTAATAGTATAATAGTCACCTATTTAGGCAAGCAGACCATTTTTATTGAGTTTTATTCTTTGGGTTCTCAATACTTCTTCAAATTATGGTGCCAAGGCAGCTATATTTTCTTTTCCTTTAAGCCCTCTATTCATTTTGCAAGCAAGACACATCCGCACCTGCTTTGGTAAGTCTCCTCTCTCGCCACAAGAAGTATAAATTTTAAAGAAATATGACTTTCTTTTAAAAACAAGTTTCTTCCTATCATGATCTTGTGTTTGATGATGAAAAATTAAATTTCAATCTATGTTCCAAAGTTCTCAAATCCTCTACCAGGACAGGATTTGCCTAGATGTGGGCACCTTCATTTTACTGGGTAAAAGTGGACATGGGAGTAATAACAATGAAGGGATATTCAACATACCCAAGAGCTCTAGATACAGTTTAGTGTCATACCCAAGATGCAGCTCTTTTTGTGTCGGGTTCTTATCCCTCTACAGGGGATACAGTCCGCATAATAAACATTAGGCCCTGTCGACACGGTGGAAAGAAGAAATAGATTGAGTGATAGATATTAACCGAATGATGGACTTAGAAGGTGAAAGTGAAGTGAAAGCGATTAGCCGAGTGTTGATGAAAAGCACTGGATTTGATCATTTTCTTTTTCTTTCGTTAATTCGCCTATTGAGTTTAATTTTGGTCTTATTTTTATTATCATGATTTCAGCATTACTTTGGACGGCACCCGAGATATTACGTGTGCACGAACCACCTTCCCGCGGGACACAAGAAGGCGATGTTTACAGTTTTGGAATAATCCTTCATGAAATTGCCTTCCGCCATGGACCGTTTCCAGCTGAACGAATGATTTCGAAAGGTATTGACTAAAATATTTAAACTAGCAGTACATACGGGTTTTAAATGGTCATTATTAAAAATAAAGGACACAGTTGCTTTTACTAAAGTTTGTTATAATTATTCGTATTTAAAGGAGTCAAACTAGCAGTATTTATCCTTATTACATACGAGTTGTAAGATTGTTATTATTAAAAAAATAAAGGACATATAGTTGCTTTTAATAAAGTTTAAGATTATTATTCGCATTTAGAAGATGCTCTATTTCGTTTTATCAAATATATCGTTTATTGAATATCGGTAGAGCATCCGCCTCGGAACCACAAGGTTGCTGGTTTGATACCGGCCCTCGCCAACTCAGCGCATTGGACCTGTGCAGTAGAGTTGGGAGCAAATCGTAGGTGTGGCGCTCCATTTCAGACACAAAATCAGTCTCTTTGGTCTAACGTTAGTGAAAAGGGGATATACTCCCTTGTGGCCCGGCTGATACCGACAATAGCCTACTCTTAAAAAAACATGATAAATGGTACAAGTAGATATATGGGATAAGGTTTAGTTCGTTCGTATTTGTATCTTATCCCCAATAAAGTTGGTTCTTCCTTCTTGTGGGCTGGTAAGCTGAAATAGAATTTAAGGAACAAAAAAGAAAAGAGACAAAGGCAAAAGGTGGCTTTATCACTTAGGCTTTATTGACCAGGTCATAGACACCCGTATCAAGGGAATATCCCTCTGGCTAGTTGGTGCGACTAGACCCAGTTAAGGCCTGATTCGAAATGGGTTTTTTTTGGGGGGCAGTCCTTTTTGTCGGATATGCGTAGAGGGTTCTTCCGGTGAAGGCCCCATGGGATTTTTTTTTGTTTTAATTTTATTTTCGTTTTATTTTAATCTCCACAGATATTTGATCATGATCATGATCATCATGTCGCGCCAAAAGTTTTCCAGAAAAGTATGCAACACTCTACTTTCGCGCCTAGATCCTGATGATTTGTCTTATCACTTTTGTTTACCGATGTTGTGCAAGGGAATCTCTTGGTGCTATACAACTTGACATCAGTGTTACCGCCGCAGGTGTTGCCAGAAACAGGAAGGATTCATCATATTAGATTATGTTATAAACTTCAGCTCGTTGTTTTATCACAGCGGCAAATTATTCTGTCAGTCCGCGGGGAAATTGCCCGTCATATATAAAGAGATTGTAAAACGTTGACAGATATGAACAAACTGAGATCAATGAATAGACAGATACCAATAATAATAATAATAATAATAATAAGAAGAAGAAGAAGAAGAAGAAGAAGAAGAAGAAGAAGAATCATTAATGAAAAGACCAAGACAGTTTGATGGACATGGTCATTGTGGAGGCATGTGCCGTACTGGTTAGAGTCGCAGGAAATGGTTTTATATGTTTGCAAGCAACTACTACTATTATTATTATCATTATTATTTTCTCCTTTTGAGTTTTCACATCAGCATTAGCTGATGGTCTTTCACTGGAGTCTGAGTGACAGCAAGTCTCCTCAGGTCTCCAGGACTCTTCTGCGTATTCTGGCAGATTGCAGCAGTGCAGTGTTCTGAATGGTTTCAATCCTTCCTCTGATATCCAAACTTTCCAAACCCTTTTCTAATCCTTTTCGGACTGTTCCAAGTGCACCAACTACAATTGGTATCACTTTCACTTTCACGTTTCATAACTTTTTCAGTTCTCTGGCAAGGTCCAGATATTTGTCCATTTTTTTCATTTTCCTTTAGCTTCACCCTGTGATCTGCTGGCACTGCAAAATCCACCAGTTGACAAGTTCTTTCTTTTTTGTTTATCAACACTAGGTCTGGTCTTCTTGCTGGGATAAGGTGATCCGTTTTTATCTCAAAGTCCCAGAGAATTTTATGCGTTTCGTTCTCAAGAACAGATTCTGGTTTATGCATATACCATTTTTTTGCATGGTCAAAATTTAATTTTTTGCATAATTCCCAGTGGATCACCTTCCCAACCCAGTCGTGTCTAGTTTTGTACTAGGTCTGGTCTTCTTGCTGGGATAAGGTGATCCGTTTTCATTTCAAAGTGCCAGAGAATTATTATTATTATTATTATTATTATTATTATTATTATTATTATTATTATTATTATTATTATCAGGCTCTTGTGAACCATTATCTACGGCAAGTATGAAAAATTCAATAATAATAATAATAATAATAATAATAATTTTAATTTCCCAGAGAATTTTGTGCGTTTCGTTCTCAAGAACAGATTCTGGTTTATGCATATACCATTTTGTTGTGTGGTCAAAATTTAATTTCTTGCATAATTCCCAGTGGATCACCTTCCCAACCCAGTCGTGTCTAGTTTTGTATTCTCGTTGTGCTAGTTTGCTACATTCGCAGAGTATATGGTTAACAGTCTCATCTCTATTACCAACGGATCACCTTATCCCAGCAAGAAGACTAGACCTAGTGTTGATTAACAAAAAAGAAAGAACTTGTCAACTGGTGGATTTTGCAGTGCCAGCGGATCACAGGGTGAAGTTAAAGAAAATGAAAAAATGACAAATATCTGGACCTTGCCAGAGAACTGAAAAAGTTATGGAATATGAAAGTGAAAGTTATACCAATTGTAGTTGGTGCACTTGGAACAGTCCAAAAAGGATTAGAAACGGGTTTGGAAAGTTTGGATATCAGAGGAAGGATTGAAACCATTCAGAACACTGCACTGCTGCAATCTGCCAGAATACTCAGAAGAGTCCTGGAGACCTGAGGAGACTTGCTGTCACTCAGACTCCAGTGAAAGACCATCAGATAACACTGATGTGAAAACTCAAATAATAATAATAATAATAATAATAATAATAATAATAATGATCCTTAATGAACAGACCGAGACAGTTTGATGGTCGTTTTGGAGGCATGTGGTGTAATGGTTAGAGTCGTAGGAAATGGACTCGTCAACCCGAGTTCAAATTTTGGACGAGGCTGTTTGCTATTTCACATAATGCTAATACCCTTGGGAAAGGTATGCGTCCAACTATCCTCCCTACAGCTATGGGTAATTAGTAGGGTGGACTGTGCTCTTTAACCATAGCTCAATAACCAGTCTAGGAGAAGGAAAACTGAATTCAAATCTGTCATACTCCGCTTAAGAAATTGACCTTGTTTCACATCCTGCTCGTGAAGCGGGGTTGGTATATATATATATATATATATATATATATATATATATATATATATATATATATATATATGGCCATAGATTGATAATATGAAAATACATAAACTGACAGACAGATATACTGTTCCATATCAGATTCTTATATGTATGTTAATTTGTTTAACGGGGTATTTAATTGTGAAATTTGATTAATTTTTAAATGTTTGATTACAATATTAACTGTATTTTCAATGTTCGATTGCATTTTTTTTTAATTACACTTATTTGTCTATAATCATGTGTTTGCACATCATGTGTTTGCACATCATGTGGTTTCAAGTATTACTATCTAATACTAATAATTTATACACAATTAAATGGTTTCAAGTATTCCTATATAATACTAATAATTTATACACAATTAAATGGTTTCAAGTATTCCTATCTAATACTAATAATTTATACACAATTAAATGGTTTCAAGTATTCCTATCTAATACTAATAATTATACACAATTAAATGGTTTCAGTATTCTATCTAATACTAATAATTTATACACAATTAATGTTTCAAGTATTCCTATCTAATACTAATAATTTATACACAATTAAATGGTTTCAAGTATTCCTATCTAATACTAATAATTTATACACAATTAAATGATTTCAAGTATTCCTATCTAATACTAATAATTTATACACAATTAAATGGTTTCAAGTATTCCTATCTAATACTAATAATTTATACACAATTAAATGATTTCAAGTATTCCTATCTAATACTAATAATTTAACACAATAAATGGTTTCAAGTATTCCTATCTAATACTAATAATTTATACACAATTAAATGGTTTCAAGTATTCCTATCTAATACTAATAATTTATACACAATTAAATGGTTTCAAGTATTCCTATCTAATACTAATAATTTATACACAATTAAATGGTTTCAAGTATTTCTATCTAATACTAATAATTATACACAATTAAATGGTTTCAAGTATTCTATCTAATACTAATAATTTATACACAATTAAATGGTTTCAAGTATTCCTATCTAATACTAATAATTTATACACAATTAAATGGTTTCAAGTATTTCTATCTAATACTAATAATTTATACACAATTAAATGGTTTCAAGTATTCCTATCTAATACTAATAATTTATACACAATTATATGGTTTCAAGTATTTCTATCTAATACTAATAATTTATACACAATTAAATGGTTTCAAGTATTCCTATCTAATACTAATAATTTATACACAATTAAATGGTTTCAAGTATTTCTATCTAATACTAATAATTTATACACAATTAAATGGTTTCAAGTATTTCTATCTAATACTAATAATTTATACACAAATTAAATGGTTTCAAGTATTCCTATCTAATACTAATAATTTATACACAATTAAATGGTTTCAAGTATTTCTATCTAATACTAATAATTTATACACAATTAAATGGTTTTCAAGTATTCCTATCTAATACTAATAATTTATACACAATTAAATGTTTCAAGTATTTCTATCTAATACTAATAATTTATACACAATTAAATGGTTTCAAGTATTCTATCTAATACTAATAATTTATACACAATTAAATGGTTTCAAGTATTCCTATCTAATATTAATAATTTATACACAATTAAATGGTTTCAAGTATTTCTATCTAATGCTAATAATGTATACACAATTATGGTATCAAGTAACTATTTCTAATTAACAATAAACGTTTGTTTGCACACATTTATATGCTTTCAAGAAACTACTACTACATTCATCATTGTCACATAATGAATAGGTATCATTCATTTTTGTAATGTAGTGTAGAATTTAGAATTTAACGTTTAACTGTAAGAAGTCATAGAATAACACAATTTACAGTAGTATAATTGACGGGTTAATCCCTGACGGTGTTTGCTGATTCTTTAAGCTAATCATGTGACCAATCTTTGGAAAATCTGAAGAATCGGCAAGAAAGTCTTCGGGTTTGGACACGTAATGTCATTAGTGATAATCTTCCCTGCGTGTTGAGTTAAAATGGATCTCGGGAAATAAAGATGTGTACCAAAAAAAGTAAGTCTCCCTGTTCCCGATTTTACAAGAACTAAGATAGATGCGGAGAAAGATCAAACTTCCGATAACATCCAGATGAATAAGACATTCAGAATATGTCCTCAACATGACCAGTAGAGAAGATAACAGAATAGAAGATAGAAAACCGCAGCAGCAAATAATGTAATAAGAATTATTTAACATCATCATCACTATCCAGAGTTACATGATAGTCTCTTACAATACCATCAGATTTTAGAGGTTTTTAGTCACGTCGTGGGAATGCCAGATTAAGATGCAGCCTTTTCGTGTAATCCTTTGTTCTATTCACAACTTTATAGCAATGAAGTATGTGCAATAAGTTTATCAATTTTCACTTTGTTCTTATAAAGAAAAAAGAAGCTACTTTTTTTCGAAATTGGTTAGACCATCATTACTACGCATTTTTTGCTGAGATATTATTGGCAGAGTTCACAATGGAGAGTCAGTTCACTACAGACCTCTCCGATTCTAGGACACAAATGTCGATCCTTCAATTACCAATTAAATGGAGCAGTGAATGATGTAGTAAAGTAAAGTCGTCGGGGTGGTCTAATGTCGGTATTAGCCATACAGCGAGGGAGTCTATCCCATTTTCAATAGCGCTAGTTCAAGGAGATTGTTTTTGGGCGTCTGATGTGGGGCGCCGCACCTACCATCAACTCCTCACTTTGCCTCACATATCCCTGTGCTACTCATACGCTGAGTTGGCGAGGGCCTGTATTGAACCCGGAACCCTGTGGTTCCTAGCCCGACACTCTACTGACTGAACTAAACCGGCTCTTGTAATAAGAAATATTTAATATTGTAGAATACTGATAATTGTTATTCTGTGTTACTTTCACCCTTAGCCAGGATTGAACCTGCAGTCTGGAAATGACTGTTATAGATTGTTAACTATTGGACAGTAGAACAGTCAAACACCTCCTCAGCTTAATGGACTCTTCCTGGCAGCAGTGGCAGGAATTATTTAAGCTGTTATAGTGGGTTCATTAGGGAACTAGTAACTTCATGTTAGGCTTGGCCAGTCAAACCAATTGTTGACTGTCTAATTGACTTACTTCAATAAATATCTTGCTTATAGCGGAGGGGTTGTGTAAATAGATAGATGAAAAGAAAGAAAGAAAAGAAACTATTAGACATGAATTGAGAGACTATGATTTCTACTTACTAAGTATACGTACTAAGACAAAAATAGTCAAATTTCGGCAATGTGGCACAGAGCATCTTTTTGGCATCAAATCCTCAACAACAGGCTTCGCTAATATGTAAGTAATCAATTGTTTATAAATGTTTATATATCATAATGCAAAGTGAATATTTCTACCGCCCTGTCGGCTGTGGCGTTAGAATGCACCGACTGCACCTCTGCAGAGGGGTAAGACTCCCCCAATGAGGCCACCTGTTGGCCGTGGGTGGTGACCCGTGATGCTTAAGGATAGAGCCCAGGTGGATGAGCAGTTCATGACATGCAATACTCCACTTTGGCCCTATTTTGGGCTAGACGGGCGGTCGGAGAGGCCCCCTCCGATCAATCGGCTGGTCACGTAAAGCCCTAGCACCTATATGATTTTCCCAACCCTATTGCCCTTATGGTAAGCCCCAACCCCTTTTTATCATATGGGTGCTAGAAGGCGGTGGCTGCGGGTCTACATGTCCTGGGAATGACGTTAAACTCTATCTGATGGTGATGTTCCAGTTTTGGAGGTTTGGGGAATGTGGAGCACCCCTTCATCACCATTGCTCCCTGGTCCACTCTGACCCGGAGTGGTAGTACATATTAGGGTCCCATCTATGGGTTAAATAGAAAAATGCATTTATAAAAAAATTGTACTATCCATTAAGAATTGATTTATTTCAAAACTTTATCGGCATTAAATGACCCACTGAGGTTGATATGCCGTAAAACAAAACAAACCAAACCAAGAATATTTCTAAGCATATATATGACAAAGTTAATATTTCTTATATATAAATATATATATTCACTTATATATATATCTTTCATTTTATTTCATCAATGTTTATATTTTAATACATGTGCGTTTATATTTTTTTCTTCTTCCTAAGATATTGTTGGCAGAGTTCGCAATGGAGAGTCAGTTCCCTTCAGGCCTCTCCGATTCCGGGACACAGATGTCGATCCTTCAATTACCAATTTAATGGAAATGTGTTGGGCAGAGAACCCCAATCAAAGACCGGATTTCAATGGAATTAAAGCGTATTTAAGAAACCATAACAAAGATACGTGAGTTCTCAACTTTTTTCTTCTTTTCAATACTAGCATAGTACCCGTAAAAACGATTTCTTTGTATTTTTAATGATTGCATAGTGCCCATCAAGTTATCTTTTTGTTTTTTCTTGATAGTAATATTGTAAATATCAGATTTTTTTTTCGTTCTTTTTAATCCTAGCATAGTATCCGTCAAAGATATTTTCGTTCTTTTTTATATTTGTATAGTACTACCCGTCAGTTTTTTTTTTTTTTCGTTCTTTTTAATGCTAGCATAGTATCCGTCAAAAAATATTTATCAGTCAAAAATATTTTTTTTGTTTTCTTGATAGGAGTATAGTACCCATCAGAGTTTTTTTTTTCGTTCTTTTTAATGCTAGCATAGTAATCGTCAAAATATTTATCAGTCAAAATATTTTTTTTTTCTTGATAGGAGTATAGTACCCATCAGAGTTTTTTTTTCGTTCTTTTTAATGCTAGCATAGTATCCATCAAAAATATTTTTCGTTCTTCTTAATATTAGCATAGTATCCGTCAACAATTATTTTTGTCCTTTTTATGGGATTATTTTTCGTAGATTTATACAAGCCATACAACATTTGTAAATAGTTACATGATTTCAAATGAAAATCATTTGTAAACATAGCAGACCTAAATACACACGAGAAAAAAAAACTACTGTTTATATTGAATTTACATTGTAAATATGACATCATTTGTCATAAGACCTGACAAAATTCGGTGTTTAATTATGCATTATACATACTAGTACAAAATAATTAAAAAAACACACTCCGGACGATATAAAAATAGATTTTTGAAACATATTGCCTGATGGGTGGGAGTAAAAAATTCAATGTCAGCGAGTTTGTACCCTAAGTAAGTAAAATCATCAAATTCATTAAAGGATTAAAAAATAAAACAATTTGAAATGTAAACTTTAAATATGTATTAAAATAAAACAAACTATATATAGATATATAATACCAGTTAAGTATTTATTAAAATTTGTTTTAAAAAACAAGGAGGGCTGTCTAACGTTGCGTGTTCAAATTTTGAGTGTATTTATTCTATGTTATGACGATTTTGGGTAATGTGACGTAAGCAGTGACGTAATTTTTGTTACAGACAAAAACCGGAAGCGAATCTCCATTATTAATAGATTAATAGGTAGTGTCCACTGAACATCCAATTTATAGCCATCGCATTCAAACAAACAAACAAAAAACAAACAAACAAAAAGAAATTAAATTCATATTAAAAATTACGCAAGGGTTATCGTCGGGGGAAATGAACACGGCAGCCCGAGTTCAAATCCAGGACGAGGTACTTCACACTAATGCTCTTAGGAAGGACACAAATCTATCTTTTTTTTCTGGGAAGACTGGCCTTTTTAAAAACCTAAGTATAGCAATCAGTCTAGGAGAAGGAAAACTCTAAATTCAAACCAGTTGTACCTCGCTTAAAAATTGATCTTGTGTCGCATCCTGCTCGTAGCGAAGAGTTGGGTAAACACACACACACACACACACACAACTATTTTACGAGGAAATTACATTATATCAGTTATTCAAACCTTAATCGATACCTGGGTGTAACCTTGGATATTGGCAGCAGAAAGTCATTTAATTTGTTTTTGGTTCTCTTTCTTTAGAGTTGGAAACATCATGGATATTATTCTGAAAAGAATGGAAAGATATGCCATCAACCTGGAGGACCTTGTTGAACAGCGCACACAAGCCTTGTTGGAAGAGAAAAAGAAAACAGACCGATTACTTTATCAGCTTTTGCCGAGGTTAGTTCCGATTTTGTACCACTTAGCCCTAAACCAGATGTTTCTAAAATTGAATGATGCAATAGCATGCGTGGAAGAGTAATAGAAACGGAGAAATTTCCAACAAAAATGCATGAAAGTCTCTAAACTTAGCGTTAAGTTGGTTGGTTGGTTGGTTGGTTGGTTTTACGACATATCAATAATTATTTAATACCAAAGTCAGTCTTTTTTAAGGAATTATATGATTTCAAGTAACTACCGATAATAATCATTTGTAAATAATTACTGCTTCAAGTAACTATCTTTAATACTCATAATTTATACAGAATTATATGATTTCTAGTAACCATGCCTAGTCAGTAAAAGATAATTCTTTATTTGCACACATTTGGTTAGCTCAGTCGGTAGAGCGTTCGGCTAGAAATCACAAGGTCCCTAGTTCGATACCGGTCCCCGCCAACTCAGCGTATGAGTAGCACAGGGATCTGTGCGGTAAAGTAAGGAGCTGATGGTAGGTGTGGCGCTCCACCTCAGATGCTAAAAACAATTTCCTTGGTCTAGCGCTATTGAAAGGGGGATAGACTCCCTCGCTGACTGGTTGATACCGACTTTAGGCCGCCCCGTCGACTTTACTTACTTATATGGTATGAAGTATTATTATCCAATACAAATAATTAACACAACAATTATATGGTTTCAAGTAACTATTCTAATTTGATAAAAAATAACCAATTATTTTCACACGGTTTTATGGTATGAAATATTCCTATCCAGTTCAAGGAATTGTCCCCTTGGTCTGTGAGCTGTGTTTTTGGGGGTTTTTTATAGTGTGTTTTCCATGCATTTCTAGCTAATTTGTCGTGTTGTTTTTCTTTTTCCAGATCCGTAGCTGAACGACTTAAAGTGGGTGAAACTGTTTATCCAGAAGTTTTTGAATCGGTGACCATTTTCTTTTCTGATATTGTTGGCTTCACTACCCTGTCAGCACTCAGCACCCCTATGCAAGTTGTAGACCTTCTTAATGAACTCTACACACTTTTTGACGATATTATCGGCCAGCATGATGTTTATAAGGTAGGAGGCAACAAAATATGCGAAATATCCACTTTTATATATTTTATTATAATGGAGATTGTGTGTTTTTCTGTCTGTAACCGAAACTATCTTATTATAATGGAGATTGTGTGTTTTTCTGTCTGTAACCGAAACTATTTTATTATAATGGAGATTGTGTGTTTTTCTGTCTGTAACCGAAACTATCTTATTATAATGGAGATTGTGTGTTTTTCTGTCTGTAAAACTATCCTATTATTATAATGGAGATTGTGTGTTTTTCTGTCTGTAACCGAAACTATCTTATTATAATGGAGATTGTGTGTTTTTCTGTCTGTAACCGAAACTATCTTATTATAATGGAGATTGTGTGTTTTTCTGTCTGTAACCGAAACTATATTACTACTCAAGTCACAATTCCCTTCAGTTATTTACGTCACATTCTCCATGATTCTATTTAAACCGCAATTAATAATAAAACTGTTTGACATTATTAATACTGTTGGCTTTACCTAAATACTAATAACATGCAATTGTATTTATATATACAACAAAATACCAGTTTTCAGTGTAAACGTAAAGCTAATTTGCATATTGATATTAAAAAAACTGATTTTAATAAAAAATGTGCTTGGTATTATTGATTTCTAATTGTTTGGTTTTATCTTAATGAATATGAGTAAAAATCTCTTCAATAAATCCTAAAAGAAATTCATTAACAAGAAGAAATAACTGTAATTTTATTCTTTACTTCCTATTTTAACTAAATAGTTAAATTAGGAAAATTTAGCATTGAAAAACGGAAGTGATGAAAGAGTAAATTTCAGTTGTTCTATTTTCCGATTATACCCCCTCCGTTTCAAATCTTTTTATTTGAATTCTTAATTTGTTTCATTAGACTTTCTGATTTAATCTAATATTTTATTACATTTAAATTTAAATACTTGCACCCGGAGGGTGCATATATTTGCTAGTGCATATAATTGCTGAAGAAAAAGGCTTAAAAATCGGTAATTTTCCGGGTATAGATCTATTTCTACTCACAGGTATCTGTGTATACTTTTGAATATCATCAGATTAATTGAAAAATCATATTGATCTTTTCAACAATATTGAACATCAAGCTCTCAACTTAGAGTTGAACAACACTTACATTCCGCTGTTTGAAGAAAGGTCCAACTTAGAATCATCCTAATACCGACTTGGTAACCCATCAAAGGATAGATATAATATATATAATATAATATAATATAATATATATATAAAGGTTTTACATATCTATTTATTAGGTGACAAAGGAACATTCACGACCATATTGGTTTCATGCAATGCAATCATCAGTTGAAGATGTTTCAAATGCAAGGAAAATCGAAAAAATTTCAAAACATTTCAGAAAATTCAATAGACATGGGATGTGTATGATTGGATAAAATGATGTGCGTATGTATGTAATGGTAATTTGAATGTATAAAAGTGTTTATGGACAGCATAAAGGTTGCGTACAAGGGGTAACTGGTCACACACATAATACATTGTTCTGTGAATGTGTGGCATTTGATCAATGCTTACGTGCGAGCGTTTGTGTGTATGTGTGTGTGGGTGTGTATGTTTTATTTGCATGTCTGGATGTGGGCGGCATGTCCACATCCAGACGTGCCTTTAGTACGCCATTCCAGCAAAAGCTGAAACAGTGACCATCTCACACTATATATATATATATATATATATATATATATAATATATATATATGCGTTCAGATGAGTTCTATGTCTTAGTACCACCAATACGGGAATTTCCTGTCGAAATTCAGTTCGCCAACCTGTTCAAATCTCATCCTTACTTTCTTGACAACAATTATGGATAACTAAAGAATTTACGTGCAGAAATATTCAAAAGCATAATTACAATGTTTTAATGTTTCTTGGGGAAAATTGTTTCAGAAATGAAAGAATAGAGGAAAAGAAAAGTGAAAGTGAAGCTTCAGGAAAGAAGTTCTTCGCTTCGAAGGAGAATAATTTTTTTTTAGCGTGGAATCAAAGAACTGTCCGAAATCTGGCTTCAAACAACGCAACACGATGACCTCTCCTTGACTATTTTGTTGTATCTTGAAGAATAAAGAATATAAGTTACCAAAATATTGTAAACCCTCATTCACCGTAGTAAAATCAGATTATTTCCCTACAACTAATTTGCACCGATGAATATAATAAATACTCATACCAAAAACTAGATCTCTTACTCACACCATTGTCTGAGGAAATAGCATAAAAACCATCAATTTGCACCGATGAATATAATAAATACTCATACCAAAAACTAGATTTCTTACTCACACCATTGTCTGAGGAAATAGCATAAAAACCATCAATTTGCACCGATGAATATAATAAATACTCATACCAAAAACTAGATTTCTTACTCACACCATTGTCTGAGGAAATAGCATAAAAACCATCAATTTGCACCGATGAATATAATAAATACTCATACCAAAAACTAGATTTCTTACTCACACCATTGTCTGAGGAAATAGCATAAAAACCATCAATTTGCACCGATGAATATAATAAATACTCATACCAAAAACTAGATTTCTTACTCACACCATTGTCTGAGGAAATAGCATAAAAACCATCAATTTGCACCGATGAATATAATAAATACTCATACCAAAAAACTAGATTTCTTACTCACACCATTGTCTGAGGAAATAGCATAAAAACCATCAATTTGCACCGATGAATATAATAAATACTCATACCAAAAACTAGATTTCTTACTCACACCATTGTCTGAGGAAATAGCATAAAAACCATCAATTTGCACCGATGAATATAATAAATACTCATACCAAAAACTAGATTCTTACTCACACCATTGTCTGAGGAAATAGCATAAAAACCATCAATTTGCACCGATGAATATAATAAATACTCATACCAAAAACTAGATTTCTTACTCACACCATTGTCTGAGGAAATAGCATAAAAACCATCAATTTGCACCGATGAATATAATAAATACTCATACCAAAAACTAGATCTCTTACTCACACCATTGTCTGAGGAAATAGCATAAAAACCATCAATTTGCACCGATGAATATAATAAATACTCATACCAAAAACTAGATTTCTTACTCACACCATTGTCTGAGGAAATAGCATAAAAACCATCAATTTGCACCGATGAATATAATAAATACTCATACCAAAAACTAGATCTCTTACTCACACCATTGTCTGAGGAAATAGCATAAAAACCATCAATTTGCACCGATGAATATAATAAATACTCATACCAAAAAACTAGATTCTTACTCACACCATTGTCTGAGGAAATAGCATAAAAACCATCAATTTGCACCGATGAATATAATAAATACTCATACCAAAAACTAGATTTCTTACTCACACCATTGTCTGAGGAAATAGCATAAAAACCATCAATTTGCACCGATGAATATAATAAATACTCATACCAAAAACTAGATTTCTTACTCACACCATTGTCTGAGGAAATAGCATAAAAACCATCAATTTGCACCGATGAATATAATAAATACTCATACCAAAAACTAGATTTCTTACTCACACCATTGTCTGAGGAAATAGCATAAAAACCATCAATTTGCACCGATGAATATAATAAATACTCATACCAAAAACTAGATTCTTACTCACACCATTGTCTGAGGAAATAGCATAAAAACCATCAATTTGCACCGATGAATATAATAAATACTCATACCAAAAACTAGATTTCTTACTCACACCATTGTCTGAGGAAATAGCATAAAAACCATCAATTTGCACCGATGAATGATATAATAAATACTCATACCAAAAACTAGATTTCTTACTCACACCATTGTCTGAGGAAATAGCATAAAAACCATCAATTTGCACCGATGAATATAATAAATACTCATACCAAAAACTAGATTTCTTACTCACACCATTGTCTGAGGAAATAGCATAAAAACCATCAATTTGCACCGATGAATATAATAAATACTCATACCAAAAACTAGATTTCTTACTCACACCATTGTCTGAGGAAATAGCATAAAAACCATCAATTTGCACCGATGAATATAATAAATACTCATACCAAAAACTAGATTCTTACTCACACCATTGTCTGAGGAAATAGCATAAAAACCATCAATTTGCACCGATGAATATAATAAATACTCATACCAAAAACTAGATTTCTTACTCACACCATTGTCTGAGGAAATAGCATAAAAACCATCAATTTGCACCGATGAATATAATAAATACTCATACCAAAAACTAGATTTCTTACTCACACCATTGTCTGAGGAAATAGCATAAAAACCATCAATTTGCACCGATGAATATAATAAATACTCATACCAAAAACTAGATTTCTTACTCACACCATTGTCTGAGGAAATAGCATAAAAACCATCAATTGAAATGCACTAAAATCCTCATTTTCGCAACATTTGGCCCAGAAATTGGTTAGAAAATTTAGCAATCTAAATATTTAAAACAAAAATTTATTTTACTAAGATGAAACGAAAAAGATATTAGTACTAGAATTAAAATTGACCCCTCTCCCCAGCATCACGGACACTTCCAATATGCTGCTTTTTACCCCATTAACTAATCTGTAACAAGGATAACATTTTAAAAGATTGAAATCTTATTTCCTCAAATGAAGGCAAAGTTTTGAAGAAAAATATTTTGTGGGATAATTCTTCATGTTAATTTGAGACTTTCACCATATGGGAGCCTTTACAGTTCCAAAATCGATCTACCCTATTGCGCTTACCTAATTGAATGTTATGACGAACCTATGGGGTAGGGTAGTTGTGGTTTGACGTGGGTTGGTGTGTGTGTTCGCTAGTTGTTACTAATTTCTTTTCTTAAACCCTATTATGTTTTCTTCTTTTGAGTTGTCAGGATGAAAAGGAATTAAAGGAAGGGAAAAGAAGAGACAAAGACAAAAGGCATTTTATGTTTCAGACTTTTATTCTAGGTTCATAGCTATTTCGTGGAGAGGAAATATCTTCCTGTGCCAGTAGTAGCGTATGATCCCTGTAAAGGCCTGAGTTTGGAATGGTCGAGGGATCCCTTGACGGTAGGAAGGAGGCTTTTTTGTGCGTTGCCCAGAGGGTGCTTCTTGTCTGAGGGCTCCTGGGAGATTGTTATCTCTTATTTTTTTATTCTAATTTAATTTAATTTTAATTTTAATTTGATCCCCACAAACTTAATGCGCTATGGTAGTAATATAAAAAAAGGTTTTAAAATAGCTGAAAATCATCCCGGAAATAAAAGATCGTATCAACTAATATTGTCCATGAGTGAATGATTTCATATTGTCATTAAAATTTGGGTTTCAGGTGGAAACTATAGGAGATGCTTACATGGTGGCTAGTGGCCTTCCGCATCGTAATGGAGACTTGCACGCCGGGCAGATTGCTGATATGTCATTGAATATTGTTGGTTCTATTCTTACCTTTCGCATTCGACACATGCCGGAAAGGCAGCTGCAAGTACGCATTGGAATACACACAGGCCCAGTGTGCGCAGGTGAGTGAAATTATTCCAGCTTTCTCTATAGTGGACGGGTGTACCTTCTATTTGCCTTCTCACCAATACTATATCAATCAGTCGAATGTTCTATACAAGAATACCTCGCCTTTACGAACTACCGTATTTGACAGCATATAGGACGCACCTTTTTTTTCCAAAATTTTGTCTAAAAAAATTGTCTTGCGTCTTATACATCGTAGGTGAAGTTTGATACCTCCCGTAGGCCTAGGCTGATCTTCTCTTTGCTGCTCACTAACCCAGCTTACGTCCAGTACTTTTAATGCCCGTCCTGCCAAATTGCTTTTAATAGCTATGTTTTTGCTTGCGTAATGCACAGCTAGACTGTTTTCAACAATGGTTGGCAACCTTCCGTCTATTTTAGACGATGGCGAAGTTTTTTGTTTGTTTTTTCTTTTCTTTCTTCTCTCTCTCTCTCTCTCTCTCTCTCTCTCTCTCTCTCTCTCTCTCTCTTACAGCTACGTGAGTGACTTAACAGACCGATCCTCAATGGCAGTCTCTGGTGCAATGGCTGCAAACAAAAGGTGATGCTTTCTGTAGGTGTTGGGGGTGCTGCTGTTTCTCCTTTCTTTTAGCTCTCTTTTCTGTGGCAGCTTTTTTCCACTCTTCTTCACTTCTTTTTGTTCCTTGTTTGACGAGGAGGCGCCAGGTTGCACGGTCTTCTGCACAAGCCTCCCACGTGTCTATGTCGATGCGGCATGTCTTCAGGTCTCTCTTGCAGACATCTTTGAGGCGTACTGACCTGCTGAAATTGGGGTGCCTCTTATATGCCCGTGTGTCTTATATGCCGTCAAATACGGTAATTCGTTCCTAACGGTAATTCTTTGAGCGGGAGTTCGTTAAGTGAACAATGAATTTGTACATTATTACTCACCAAAAATAAAGAGTGACACAGTTTTAAAAAACAACTTTAAAATGCATAACACAAAGTTTTATACATAGTATCAATACGACTGACATTTGCACTGCATACTTACCTATTTAGTATCTTTCAGTGTACCAAGTTTGTACAATGTTTAATATTCAAAATATCAGCAAAAACGTGACCTGCAATAAAACTTGAAACGCAGCTTAGGTGTATTTAAAAAAAACCTAAATGGAGTTAGGTTCTGGTGGTGCGTAGAATGTGCCGAATACAATCTTCTGCAGTGGGGTAATACCTCCCCAAAACGGGATATCCAGGATATGAGACCAAATTGCATCTGGTGGTAAAGGTCAATTCAGATGTGGAGAGTGCAGGAGTATCTCTTTGTTGGTATGTATTTACCAACCCCTCCGCACGAGCAGGATGGGACACAAGGTCAATTTTTAAGCGGAGTTTAACAGGTTTGAATTCAGTCTGTCTTGTCTTAGACCGGTTGCCATACCAATATTAAAGAATCTGCCCTAAAATAAATTCATTTTTTTCTATTTAACACATAAATGAGACCCTAACAGGTACTACCACTCCGGATCAGAGTGGACCTGGGAATAATGGTGATGAAAGGGTACTCCACATTCCCCAGAGCTCCAGAATTGGGAACTCACCATCAGATAGCGTTTAAAACTAAACCCAAGACATTTAAGACCCTCAGGCACCTATGACAAAAATATGGAGGCACGTGGTGTAAGAGGTAGAGTCGTAAGAAATGAACTCGTCGACCCGAGTTCAAATTCTGGACGAAGCTGTTTGCATTTCACATAGCGATAATACTCTTGGGGAAGGTATGAATCCAAATACTCTCCCTCCAGCTATGGGTAAATAACAAGGCATCCTAGGCTCTTAACCTTGGCTAAGTAACCAGTCTAGGGAAAGGAAAAACTCTGAATTCGAATCATGTTAAACTCTGCTTATGAAATTGACCTTGTGTCGCATCCTGCTCATTTGTTGGTAAATAAATATACATGGCAAAAAATATTCAGGGTCCTGTTTGTCAGAATGCTACAGTGCTACAGTGCCGTAGTTAACAAGCTCATACTATAGAGTAATAAGTTTGCTTTTCTGTGGGTGTCAGATTCTTGTGACTTCGTATCGTATCGAGATATCTTTGTTTCGAAAGACTTCCATTCTAATTAATCTAAGCAAATTGCAATATTCTGCACAAAAGGCCATTGCCCGATTGTACGTTCTAACCACATGAATATTATATTCAGTTTTTTTTTTTTGTTTTCTCTTCACTATGTTATTACGGCTATAATTTGTGTTCGTTGGTTTGATTAGATAATAAATTATGATTTTGCGGGGGATACACAATCGGATGAGAACATTGCTCCTCAACGGAGGAATTAGGCATAAGATTTTAGGCATTAGAACTTTTACGATTCATTGATTTAAATACTTGAAACTATATACTACATACTCTAAAGATCACTGCCTTCTCTCACAATCCTATAACCCCTCCACCAGAACCTTTCCTCCCATGAGCCTTCAAATGACTCATCAAACCCGATACAGATCCACAAAGTTTGATGCAAATATGACATAGAAAGGACGTCCTTTCTATTGTATCAGATGGATCAGATGATGAAATTTGATGCTTATGCACCACCATATGTCTCTTAAGACCAGAAGCTGACTTACAGACTCTGTTACAGATTGCACAAGACACATTGTTTGTTCCTGGAGTTTGCATGAATTGTCTCTGATGAGATTTCCTATGATTGACATATCCAGCCTTAAAAAGCAGAATCCGACCACATGTTTGACATTTCCAACTCTCCGTGTTCTCTCCAATACGACAGGTGTATCCCTTTTGAAGTTGATGCTTGAGGTTTTCATGCTCAATTCTTTCACTCTCAGAACTGGTACAGCCATCATCTAAATGAATTCTCCAGTCAGTTCTCTTTAATGCCAGCTTTTCTTAGTCGTCAGAATCTATTTTTCTTTTTACAAGTTTACTTTTTAAGCAATCCTTATACCTATGATAAATTCATTTTACTTCAATTTTTAAAAATGTCTCATGTACCTAATTTAAATTCTAAGTTGAAACAGCTTGAGGGTCTACCTAACTAGAAGTGTCTCGGGCCCCCAATTCAGCTCTTCTTCTAAGCAGTGCTTCTCTTCGCGCCTGCAGGTGTTGACCTCGGGGCCACATATTCGTGGCAATCTTAAGAACCAGTATCCCCACAATTTTATATTTACAATATTCTATAAATACCTTTATAGCAGAGACAGTAATTGTATTCAATATTCATCAACTTTAAGAGATGGGAAGAGATTCATGTATTTAACGTATATATTTATAATTTAATACTCTTTTATATATTTATCTATTCATTTATTTTCTGACAGGTGTGGTTGGTCTGACAATGCCCAGGTATTGTGTGTTTGGTGACACTGTAAACACAGCCTCGAGAATGGAGTCAAGTGGGAAAGGTAGACTAATTTTCAGTTTTGTTTCTTTCATCCTTTTGTTAAGGTGTTTTATAGAAAACTAGCAAGATTACACGGCGTTGCCCGGGATAATACTGTTAACCATATACTCTGCGAATGTAGCAAACTAGCACGAGAATACAAAACTAGACACGACTGGGTTGGGAAGGTGATCCACTGGGAATTATGCAAAAAATTACATTTTGACCACACAACAAAATGGTATATGCATAAACCAGAATCTGTTCTTGAGAACGAAACGCACACAATTCTCTGGGACTTTGAGATAAAAACGGATCACCTTATCCCAGCAAGAAGGCCAGACCTAGTGTTGATAAACAAAAAAGAAAGAACTTGTCAACTGGTGGATTTTGCAGTGCCAGCAGATCACAGGGTGAAGTTAAAGGAAAATGAAAAAATAGACAAATATCTGGACCTTGCCAGAGAACTGAAAAAGTTATGGAATATGAAAGTGAAAGTGATACCAATTGTGGTTGGTGCACTTAGAACAGTCCCAAAAGGATTGGAAAAGGGTTTGGAAAGTTTGGATATCAGAGGAAGGATTGAAACCATTCAGAACACTGCACTGCTGCAATCTGCCAGAATACTCAGAAGAGTCCTGGAGACCTGAGGAGACTTGCTGTCACTCATACTCCAGTGAAAGACCATCAGCTAATGCTGATGTGAAAACTCAAAAGGAGTAATAATAATATAATAATAATATAGTGCTGATTAACAAAAAAGAAAGAACTTGTCAACTGGTGGATTTTGCAGTTGCAGTGGATCACAGGGTGAAGCTGAAGGAAAATGAAAAAATGGACAAATACCTGGGTCTTTCCAGAGAATTGTAAAAGCTGTGGTACATGAGAGTGAAAGTGATACCAATTGTAGTTGGTGCACTTGGAACGGTACCAAAAAGCTTGGAAAATTTGGAAATCAAAGGAAGAATTGAGATCATCCAGACTACTGCACTGCTACATTCTGCCAGAATACCCAGAAGAGTCCTGGAGACCTGAGGAGACTTGTTGTCACTCAGACTCCAGTGAAATACCATCAACTAACGCTGATGTGAAAACTCAAAAGGAGTAAATAATAATAATATCCTAAAACAGATTTTGTTAAACAAACATTTATTCAGTAAGAACTTTAAAAGATTTTCTACCCAAGTTTTTTTTTCCGGGCGGTGAGGGGGCATATTGTAATTAAAGGCAAACGAGGTAATAGCTTGACATGAAGCTTTATTGAAATACAAGGAGGTAATCAAGATATACATAGAGAGGGGGAAAGTGACAGAGAGAATGTGAAAGTAAGAGATGGGTCAATCTTTGACGTAGTTGCAAATTACGACTACTAAAACCAATTAAAATATAAATTTTCAAACATAACTCAATCCTAAAAGTAAGGCTTACGGTCAAGTCACGCAGACAGCACCGGTTCCTGCTAGATCACCGAAGTCAAGCAACAATGAGCCCGTTCAGTACTTAGATGGGTGACCACTTAGGTAACATCAGGTACTGTAAGCAATCTGATATTAAAAAATGACTTGATTCTCCATTAAATGACCCGCCCCAAAAGTCTTTATATGCCGCAAAACAAAACAACCAACCAACAATCTAAAAGTAAGGAATAATTTAGTATAACTTTCGTGTCATTAGACAAAACAGTAAAAAGGCCTTTAGGCGACAAACATTGATTCGATCAGCTTTAGTATGATAATAGATAATACAACTGTGGTCAGTTTGGGTGGAGCTTATTTAAATATATGTAAGGGGCGTATCGGGGGGGGGATAACTATAGTTAACTTGACCACACATATCGAAGTAATTCTTTGTATTTACCAAACTCCTCCACCACGAGCAGGATGTGACACAAGGTCAATTTCTTAAGCAGTGTTTATCAGGTTTGAATTCAGAGTTTTCTCTCTAGATTGGTTGCCATACCAACGTTAAAGAGTTCAATATGCCCTACTATTTACCCATAACTGGAGAAAGAATTGTTAGAACTTTTACGATCATTGATTTAAATACTTGAAACTATATACTACATACTCTACAGATCACTACTGTCCCTCACAATCCTATAACCCCATCACCAGAACCTTTCCTGGCAAGAGTATTAGCCAATGTAAAATGCAAACTGCCTCGTCCAAGATTTGAACTCGTCTCACCGCGTCCATTTCCTATAACGATAACCATTACACCACTTGCACACATGAATATAGAAATATAACTCAAGTTGACATCACCACATATATTGAAGTAATTCTTCGTATTTAACCAACTATTCTGCTGCTTATTTTTACCACGATGGGAGATTCTAACATAGTCAAGTTTAGTGTAAAGCTCCACATGCATATAAAGGTGAATGCCGACGGGACTAGGACACTTTGAAGGAGTGGATTGTTAAATATATCTTTTGTATATATATATATATATATTTACCAACCCCTCCGCACGGGCAGGATGTGACACAAGGTCAATTTTTTAAGCGGAGTTCAACAGGTTTGAATTCAGAGTTTTCCTTCTCCTAGACCGGTTGCCTAACCAAGATTAAAGAGCCCAGTCTGCCTTATTATTTATCCATAGCTGGAGGGAGAGTAGGATTCATACCTTTCCCAAGAGTATTAGCGCTAAGTGAAATGCAATTACCACGCCCAGGATTTGAACTCGGGGCGACAAGTCCATTTCCCATGCCTTTAACCATTACACCACGCGCTTCCATATCTTTTGGTATATAAGTGAGTAATTCTACAAACTGTTCCGTCCCATGGCCATTTCCCTTTTAGAGATGCGTTATACTTCCATGATTTTTCTTTCTCCTAGACTGGTTACAATATCAAAATCAAAGAACCCCGTCTGTCCTGCTATTTACACATAGCCGGAGAGAAAATAATTAGATGTATGCTATTCCCAAGAGTACTAGCGTTATGTGAAATGCAAACAGCTTCGTTCAGGATTTTAACTCATCTCACCGTGTCCATTTCCTAAGACGGTAACTATTGCACCACATACCTCTAGAAATATACAACTGTGGTCAGTTAGGGTGGAGCTTATTTGAATGTATATATAGTTGGCATATCCAGGGGGAGATAACTATGGTTGACCTTAGCACACATTGAAGTAACTCCTTCGCCACGAGCAAAATGCGACACAAGGTCAGTTTTTAAGCGGATTTAACATGCTTGAATTCAGAGTTTTCCTTCTCCTAGACTGGTTGCCATACAAAGATTAAAGAGCTCACTCTGTCCTACTATTTACACATAGCAATGTATACCATTTCCAAGGGCATTTTCTGTATGTTAAACGCAAACAGCCTCATCCAGGATTTGAACTCGGGTCGCCGAGTCCTTTTTATACGACGATAACCGTTGCACGTCGAAAGCGTACTCCTACAAGCAAGTTAATAACTATCACCAACAAAATTCAAACATATGAATTAGAATTGTCTCACTCGTCAAGTAGTGTGTATTTAACACAATAAAAAAAAGATTCGACTCCATTTTGTTCTATGTTGGTTCGACGCTAGAATGACATTAATGTGGACAATTATAAGAAATACAATCTGTTTAGAATAATGTTAATATTTACTTGGCGTTTCCTTTATGGTATGAGATTTTAAAGTCACCATGTGCACTATCCATGTCAGCATATTATTGAAATCTTCCCCGGGTGGTCTCCGTAATATCAGTTCTGCTTTTCAAATTAAGATTCTCCCATAGAAATATTAACATCTTTTATTCGCCAATGTAAGATTCCAAAAATGTGTTGACAGAGATGGAATATGTGGAGATTATTTAAAATTATATCATAAAGGTACTCTTATACGGGTGTTAACATTTTTTAAATCACTCTGTAGGTATATATTATGCGGTAGGTGTTTACACAACCCGTTCGCTACAGATAGGATGTAACACAAAGTCGCATGTATGGGGCATCCAAAGAAGATCGAACCCGTAATTTAGTTGTAGCGAATATGCGAGACTAGCTTGTTAACCATTACACCATGATGGGGTGCCCTAATCACCCTGAATCTACAAACGAAAACACTAAAATTAGGAAAAAAAAGAGAAATTTTTATTCAACACCGCCTCCCATGATGGGGGGTTCTAGCACAAAGCCGAGTTTAATGTAGAGCTCATGCGTATAAGTGTGAATGCCGGCGGGACTAGGACATCATATAAATAATTCTAGAAACTCTTCAGCTGGCTTTTATTGATATAAGTCAGTGTAATTTTGGGGCTGGTTTGTTGCATTTTACGGCGTGTTAAACCTTGTTGGGTTATTTTTGCCATAGACGTTTTTGTTTTAATCTTGTGGGTATTCAAATTTTTTAAACATATTTTTTATCTATTCAAACCAATGATGAGACTCTAAAATGTACTACCACTCCGGGGCAGAGTGGACCTGGGGGCAATGGCAATAAATGTATACTCCACACTCCCTAGAGCTCTAGAATTGGAATCTCACCAGTAGATACAGTTTAACGTCATACACGGGATACTAAGACCCTCAGCCACTGCACTCCAGCTCATATATGATAAAAAGGGTCGGGGGTTACTATAAGGGCAATAAGGTCAGGACAAACAGGTGCTAAGGCTTGAGGTGACCAGCCGTTTGATCAGAAGGGGGTCTCTCCAACCGCCCGTCTAGTCTAAATAAAGGCCAAAGTAGAGTGTTGTCATAGACTGATCAGCCAACAGGAATCTGTCCTTATGTATCACGGGTTGCCACCCACAGCCAAAGGTGGCCATATTGGGGGGAGGGGATCTTACTCCTTTGCAGAGATGCATCGGCGTATTCTACAACCCCAACCAACGGATTTGGGTAAAGATGTTCCACAAATTGTAAATATTCTTTCCTTTTATTAAATATGATGGAATATCGCCTCGTGAAACCTACTGGCAATCACAGTCTCCGCTAATTTCCCTTGTAGGTGTTGACCTTCTGGGTCATACTCATTGACGCAAAAAGCGTCTACACAACCAAAGAAAAAGAAATAGGCAATATATATATATATATATATATATATATATATATATATATATATTGCTTTTCAGACGTTGTTTGATTTATTTTGCCTCAATTCTATGAAACATGGACCAGGGCAAGAGGGATATGACGACTACTTCCTCAGTCATGTAGTTACGGGTTTGATACCGCTTTCACCGACTCAGCACATGAGTAGCACATCTTGGACCTGTGTGGTAAAGTGGGAGCTGATGAGAGGTAGCACTCCATCTTAGATGCAAAAATAATCTGCCTGGTCTACCGCTAGAGAAAAGGGGATAGACTCCCTTGCTGTCCAGCTGATATCGACAAATCGCTTACTTTACTTTTATTTTCTGATCGGTGAGGCATAAGAATTTTAATTTTTTTTTTTTTACTCGTGTTTGGCCGTAGAGGAACCAATGCTTTGCATTTGTAATAATACTACTCGCTTCGGCAGTACGTATACTAAACTTGAAACTATGCAAAAGTCAACGTGGCCTCTGCGCGAAGAGGACCCACACATTCGTGAAATGTGCATGTAATGGTTAGCAGGTTAGGCAAACCTACCATCGTTTGTGAATTTGACTCCTGCTGGATGTCCTATATTTCTGACCTTGTTCCAAACAAAGCTATGCTTAGTAAATGGTTAAGGAGCCACATGTGGTGTAATGCTTAATAAGCTAGACTATCGGACCATTGTTAGAGAGTTCGATTCTCACTAGGTGTCCCACACTACCAACCATGTGTCAAACAAAGCTAAGCTCAGTAAATGCCCATCGAACCACTCGTGGTATAATGGTTAACGAGCTTGACTATCGGACCATTGTTAGTGAGTTCGATTCTCACTAGGTGTCCCACATTACCAACCATGTGTCAAACAAAGCTAAGCTCAGTAAATGCCCATCGAACCACTCGTGGTATAATGGTTAACGAGCTTGACTATCGGACCATTCTCACTGGGTGTCCCACATTTTTAACCTTGTGTCAAAGCTTAGTAAATTTTAACCATCATATCCTACGTTTTTAGGGGGACCAACGTTGTTCCACAAAAAATTTGTTTTTACATTACCAACTCCTCCGCATGAGCAGGATACGAAACAAGGTCAATTTCTTAAGCAGAGTTTAACAGGTTTGAATTCAGTTTTCCTTCTCCTAGACTGGTTACCTAGCCATGGTTAAAGAACCCAGTCTGCCCTGTTATTTACCCATAGTTGGAGGGAGAGTAGGATTCATACCTTTCCCAAGGGTATTAGCGCTAAGTGAAATGCAATTACCACATCCAGGATTTGCACTCGGGGCGACGAGTCCATTTCACATGACTTTAACCATTACACCACGCGCTTACTATTATTTAATTATGCACAATATAGAGTTATAAGAACTATATATAGACAAAATCTTCAGAGTGGAAGAGAGAATAAAAAAACTCAAATTAGGAAAACGGACAAAAAAAAAGAGAAGTTTAGTGTAGAGATCCTTATGCGTATAAAGATGAATGAAAATGGGATTGGGACACCGTGGGGGAACGGATTGTTAAATATATCCCATTGCATATATCAGTTTAGCTCAGTCGTTAGAGCGTCCGATTAGGAACCACAAGGTTCCTGGTTCGATACCGACCCTCGCCAACTCAGCGTATGAATAGCACAAGGATATGTGCGGTAAAGTAAGAAGTTGATGGTAGGTGTGGCACTCCGCCTCAGACGCCAAAAATAATCTCCTTGGTCTTGTGCTAGTGAAAAGGGCATATACTCCCTCGTTGTCTGGCTGATACTGACTTCAGATCACCCCGACGACTTACAGCTGGTTTGAATTAAGAGCTTTCTCTCTCCTAAACCGATTGCATTTCGAAGACTAAACAGACCAGTTTTCCCTACTATTTATGAATACATTTTCCCAAGGGCATTATCATCAAGTGAAACGCACACAGCCTGGTCTAGGATTTGAATTCGGATAACCGTAACGCCACACGCGCTAATAGGATTGACTTTGATCCTGTGTAATGAAGAAGCGCAGCAAATGTGTACTGCTGCTCATTCTAAACTGAGAAAATTCAGGGGGGAGGATTGGGGGAGGGGCAATACCCCACTGTCTTTGTTTAGAATCAACTTTCATCTCTCATTAAGTGAAGATAAAGAGGAGTACAAGTAAATATTTTCTAGCCCCTCCGAATTACCAAAATATCTTAGCTCCGTCGGCATTCCTTTCATTTGGGTGGGGGTCTCTTGCATCAGGCGATAAATCTTATCTTGCACTTTTTAAACAAGGGGGTTGGTACTGCCAGGGATACCCTGAAGCGAAGCCCATTTACTGAATTTACCCCCACCCCACGGTACAACGTGGAAATTGCGATTTAAGGGCGATCATTTCATGATGGAAAATTGGGGAGGGAATAGGAATGGAATAGAGGACCATGAGAAAAAAACTTATGTAAAGAAGGTTCAAATGCTTTCGTTTACTCGCACGGGTCATACAGGATACACTAGATACATATATCAGGGCGGGTTCTCACTAAAAAAAAAGTTTGATTTCCTTGATAAACATGATAGCTATACAACAAACACCAATTTTCTGATAATACAGATAGTTTGACAACCTGCTGGATTAGTTTATCCATTCCGGGGAAATTTACAACTCAGATTCAATTGTAGCAAACATTAGGAAAATCAGCTTCGCTTATCAAGGAGAGCGCATGTGCAGACTCAAAGTCTTGTTTACTTAATCGACAATAGATTTGGAACTCTTGTTCTTATGGCAATGAATTAGAATATAATTTGGCTCTGTGGTTTTTATTGGAATGAAATGAAATAAAATCTAGAACTGTCACTTTTATGGTAATGAATTAAAACATATTTTGGCACTGTGGTTTTTATGGGAATGAATTCAGATATAATTTCGAACTGCCTTTTTTTATGAAAATGAAATACAATATAATTCAGAAATGTCGTTTTTAAAACAATGAATTAAAATAATAATTTAGAACTGTCGTTTTAATGGCAGTAAATTAAAATATGATTGGTAACTTTCGTTTTTATGGAAACGAAATAATTTAGAAATTTTTTGTTTTGTTGTTGTTTTTTTGTTGTTTTTTTTTTTTTTTACAATGAATCAAAATAAAAATAATACACGATCTACCATCTTATTTCTGATTCATTTAAAGGCCTAAGAATTCACATCAGTGAATCAACAAGAGATGCGTTGATGAAGATTGGTGGATATGTTGTCTCGTTACGCGGCGAGACTCCCATAAAGGTTGGTTTATTTCATTTTCCCATTATCAGTACAAATCTATACAAATTCGATGCTCTTTTAACAAAAGCTTTGCAAAATTAGATTGAAATTATTTCGTCTTGAAAATGAATATGTTTTAAAACTCATAACAATCCCTATTCCTCCCCAAATTAATATTTGATATTAATGCTGAATACTGAAAGATACAATATCGCCCATAAATAAGCACACCCTTAACAATTCAAACAATTGAAAAGTATAAAGAAACTAGACACGAAACGACAGTACTCCGAGTTTGCTAATATGGAGTTAACCACGAGTGTTGCAGACAGGTTACGAGTTAAAGAAATAACCAAACAACTAGAATTCGAATAAAAGACAGAATATATAACAATAAGGTTGCAAACTTTAGTTCGTCTGCATAAATGTTTATAATTTGTAAACTTATCTGAGTCCTGAGATAGGGCATTATCGGAGCCCTTGCTACGTCCTTCTGTCCGTTCGGATGTGATAGACGTTCTGTTTTGATGTCCAACTCTGATGCTGGTTGTTGAGGAAGAGGCGGAGCGACCCTGTTTTAGGTCCCGTTGAAAGCTGGATCAGAAGTGGGCGAGTTTGCCTAATTCGGCTTTGCCGCCAAAGTATACTGGCTCGTGATTGGTTGGTTCGAAACAAAGGCTCGTAGACAAGGACGATAACCCCCATACCTCAGAATTCTCAATAAAAGTTAATTTTGTTCTCAACCAAAGACACCAAGATTGCATCATTTCTAGTTAAATATGTGTGGTGATGGAAAACAGATGGTCCCATTCCCCAAGTGCATAAGCTCAAAACAGAGCGCAAACAGCTCCGTCCAAAATTTGACACAAGTCATATATATATATATATATATATATATATATATATATATATGGGGGATGGTTTGATGTGTGAGAATAACGCAAGATTCCATAATTCTACGTAGTGTTCTATTGTGTATGTGAGTTAATATTTTGACGCCTTTAAAATCAACGCCCTAGCTAAACATATTATAGACACAAATCATACCTTTGATTTTAAAGGTGCCAAAATATTAACTCATATATATATATATATATATATATATAGTTTTTTTCCGTAGTTAGGGTCTTTCCATGTGTGGTTTAACCAAGCTGATGCAGGTAGACCATAAGGAGAGCTCAATGTACCTAATACCAGTGAGTAAAAGGACAGAGCAAGATATTTAGTAAATGAAGAAAAACTCTAAACTTGCTTCATTACAATAATTTATTTCAACCGTATTAATACGGCATCTTCGGTAATCACAAGAACATGACTCTTAGAGTAAGAGTCATGTTCTTGTGATTACCTGAAGATGCCGTATTAATACGGTTGAAATAAATTATTGTAATGAAGCAAGTTTAGAGTTTTTCTTCATTTACTAAATATATATATATATATATATATATATATATATATATATATATATAATCCCTCTGCACGAGCAGGATGCGACTCAAGGTCAATTTCTTAAGCGGAGTTTAACAGTTTTGAATGCAGAGTATTCCTTCTCCAATACTGGTTGCCTAACAAGGTTAAAAGGCACAGTCTGTCTCCTCTATATTACCGAAGTTAAGAAGCGATGAGCCTGTTCAATACTTAATTGGTTGAACAGTTGAGCAACAGCAGATACTGTAAGCAACCTGAGTCCTTGGTCCATCAAAATGACTTGATTCGGTATTAAATGACCAGACAAGGGTTGATATGCCGTAAAATAAAACAACCAAACAACGCATACACTCACGCGTGCACACCCTGCATATATATATATATATATATATATATATATATATATTTATATATATATGAGTAAGAAAAGGTGGAATGAAAACATCACACAATGCTGTTAAAGAAGAAAACAATTTATAATATAATCATAGCTGATACTGATCAATATTTCGATTTTACAAAAATCATCATCAGAGCTCATTCACTCCCGTAGTTGTTTGGGTCGGAGAGGAAAGTCAAAATGAGTTTACAAAACAAAAAACCTTAATACTGCAAAAAACGAAAGACGTTACAATATTCACCAACGTGGGCATTTCACGCCATATATATATATATATGAACTAGCATTTTAACAAACGCAGGATTTGAACAAAAAGTGAGAAAGGCAAAAATAAGGAGAATCTGAGTCCTTTGTGCATCAAAATGACTTAATACGGCATTAAATGACCCGACACGGACTGATATGCCGTAAAATAAAACAACCAAAAAAAAGCACACACACACGCGCGCATATATATATATATATATATATATATATATATATATATATATATATATAGTATGAGCCAAAAGTATATGGATATTTGATTTGATCAACGTTATCATTTACTGTCCACTTATTTTTGCTAACCCTGCATATATATGAACTAGCGTTTTAACAAATGCAGAATTTGAAGAAAAAAATGAAAAAGGCAAAAATAAGGAAAACAGGAAGATCCGGTGGGAGGTCTTTGACTCAATAAAGATCGGACTGACGAGACAAAAAATGTCGAAATAAATTTATATCTACACCAAGGTATCTACTCCTTTATATATATATATATATGTAAGAATGGAAAACGAATCCGACAATATGAGGAAAAAATGAGTAAAGAAAAGAAATGTAGATAGATAAAAATGAATTTTATCGATATTACTTTTAATCGATATCACTTACACATGTGTTTCGGTCTGTTTATAAAAATGTATACGGATTTACGTTATTATTATTATTAAAATAATCAGATGGAGTTGAAATGATGATGATAATAATAATAGGAAAAATGTTTAAAATATTCCGTACACAGAGAGATTTTTTATTTTTACGACCTTCATCAGAGGGAATTTTTTATTTCTTGAGTGGATATAAAAATCCAACTATGGTTATATATATATATATATATATATATATATATATATATGTGTGTGTGTGTGTGTGTGTGTGTGTTTTATTCTGATGCTTCGTAATAAATAAAACAACAACAACAAAAAGCAAAACTGATTTTTAATGATTCAGAAATGAGATGTGTTTTTTTATTGAGAATGTTTTAATGATTATCATCAACAATTAATTAGAACATGAGTCTCACCAACCTAATGAGAATTAAATGATCTGGAAATCGATGAAGTCAAATTAAAAATGTCTAAAGTATAATCGATAATTATCTTTCTTTTCTTTTTTTTTTTCAAATTGTTTATCAAATCCAATTAACAGGGGAATCCCCATGAATAGTGGCAAACATGTTGGACATTTGACATCGTAGTATGCAGGTTCGAACTCCACTCGCATTTTAATAGACGTTCAATTTCGGATAAATACCCTTGGGAAAAGTATGAACCCACTGATCCTCCAACTATGGGTTAAATAGTAACAGTACATGTACGATGACCCGTTTAGCTCAGTCGGTAGAGCATCCGCCTAGGAGTCACAAGGTTTCAGGTTCGATATCAGTTCGATACAAGTCGGTGGAATATAGATGCTAATTAGCTAGTCATTGATATTACCAACGAGCAGAATGTGACCAACTTAGCGCATGAGTAGCATAGCTTGGGTAATCTGACTTGTGCGGTAAAGCGGGGAGCTGACGGTAGGTGTAGCGCTGTACCTCAGACGCAAAAATAATCTCCCTGGTCTAGCGCAAGCGAAAAGGGGGATAAATTCCGACTGATACCGACAATAGGACACTCCACTGACTTTACATGTGCGAACATGGCTTTAGCATCAAATAATCCACGAAGGTTTGATATGCCATTAAACAAATAAATCAAATCTATTAACAAGCCTCCAAGGGAATTCTTTAACTGCAGGTGGCAATTAGACGACCTAAATTACTAACAATCTACAATTAAAAGGACATTTTTTTTTTGGGGGGGGGTAAGACCCCCCCCCGCAAGAAATACAGTTGCGTATTCTAAGCCCCACTGACAAGTCGGTGGAATATAGATGCTAATTAGCTAGTCATTGATATTTATCAACCCCTCCGCAGGAGCAGAATGTGACACAAGGTCAATTTATTACGCAGAGTTTTACAGATTTGAGTTTAGAAGTCTGCCTTCTCCTAGGCTGGTTGCTTAACCAAGGTTGAAAGAGCCCAGTCTATCCTACAACTTACCCATTGCTGGAGCGAGAATATCTGGATCCATACCTTTCCCAAGTGTATTAGCGCTATGTGAAATGCAAGCAGCCTCATCTAGGATTTGAAATCGGATCGACGAGTCCATTTCCTACGACTCTAACCAATACACCGCGCGCTTCCAATCACTAACAAGGGGTGTCTTGGGTATGACACTAAAATGCACCTGTTAGTGAGGCTCCAGTTCTGGGAAGTGTGAAGTAATCCTTCATTGCTCCAGGTCAACTCTGACCGGGAGTGCAGGTACCTGTTACAATAAAACACATGTAAACAAAACAATTTTTGTTTTGTTTACATGTGTTTTTCAGTTTCTTGGGGTTTTTATTTTCAATTTTTCCCACCCCCTCCATCGCCAATCATCAATATTGGGAAATTTTTAAGTAGGATACATGCATAGAGCGAATTAGGTATTTTGGTGGAAGGGAGCTGCGCAAGGACAGAATGCAAGAATTTTATTTTTATTTTTGAATGAATCGGTCGGTGAGTGAGCCTAGCTAGATAGATCCGTGTAGTGATATGACCAGTTTTATCACCTCTCCCCCAAAACCAAACTTCCGGCTATATGCCGAGTTGTGTGCACATGCGCTGTATCTCATTTCCAAATAAATTTTAAAGTTTATTTGGAGTGAGTGCACGTATGTGCTCACTTCAAATAATCTGTTACGGTCCTATCTATGAGTATAACAGATCTGCTTAAAGATTATTCATATTCGATAGAATGCAACTAACGCAATTCCCTAACTTCTAGGCATAAAATAACGCTAGACAGTTTGACATGCCATTAAAATCAATCAATCAGCGTTTTCTTCTTTTTGCCATGCTTTCTCTTTGTCTACTTGGGTGATTTAATAGGATTTCAGTCGGTGCATGCTCCTACGTTCTCAACTTATCAACGCGGCTGATGCCACCATCTTGAAACCCCAGTGGAGCAGATGTGTCGACCCAGACGCAAAGAATACCCGTCATGAGTTATGAGAACGATACTAATTTACAAACCATTAATTGTATTTTGTTTTTTCAGGGGAAAGGAACCATGACAACCTATTGGTTAAATGGAAAAGTAGGATTTAATAAACGTTTGCCTGACCCAGAAAAAATGTAAGTGAAAATTACAAGGTTTTTTTTTAACCTTTTCTAATAATAAATGTTGATGTCAGTGTGTCACATTTTTTCAACTTTATTCCTAGAGGCCGTAGTCCAACATATTATACCATAATGAGCAAAATAAAAACATTCTGGACCAAATTTGCACCTGCAATCCTGAAATTTTAGATTCCCAGGTTTTGATTAACTACAATTGTTTTCGGCAATTTTTGAGGGATTTTTTTGCGATGATTTGTATGCGTGCGTGCGCCGAGTGTGTGTGTGTGTGTGTGTGTGTGTGTGTGTGTCTGTCTGTCTGTCTGTCTGTCTGTATGTATGTGCAATAACAATTCTTATAACTTGGAAATAATTTTTAGACTAATCGAAATTAATTGCAAAAACCAGCAAAAGTCACCCATGAAATCGAAATAATTGTTTGTACTGAAAGTAAGGACCAACGTACATCCAATTATCTTTAAATTAAGTGACAACAGAAGAATTATCATTGAACTTTTAAAAGATAAGCATAAATATTAACGCAATAATTAATGTAGCGATCAATTTTGAGTTCTGCAGTTTATTGTTGCCTTTCACATACGGCAGCAGCATGTCTCACAAAAAGAAATATCCGCCAACAAGAGTTTAACTGCCGCCCGACAGGGGTGGCTTTTAAGCTTGTGTTCGATAAATGCCATATTTTTATTTAATAAAAAGTCCGAATGAAATGTTTAAATCCATAAACTGGTGTAATGACAAACGATAAAACCGATAGACTTTGGAAAGCTTTATTATTCTTAGAATAATTGGTACACTTATTGAGAGTTTATATAGTCTAGTATACCATAGAGAGTTCTCCAAAGGGGAGGTAATCATAAAGTAGGGGGGTAACTCTCAATTACTTTATTACAACTGGACATAACAATTATAATTTTCGTCCAGTTGGTAGAATATGCCGACTGCTCCCCTTGCGGAGGGGTAATCCACTCGCCCCAAAAAGAGGTATGCTGGGCAAGACACTAAACTGCATCTGATTGTGAGGCTCGATTTTTCTCGAGCACTGATGTATGGAGTACATATTCACATCCATTTTTCTAGTTCAACTCTGACTAGGATCATTCAAAGCCTAACCCAGAAGCAGTTGGGGAAACAAGACAGTTTTTCAATGTTCACTAAAGAGCTTATAGTGACATGAATGTTCCAACTGTCAGTCGTTTATTGTTTGACATTTTTATTTGTTTATTTCATTAATTATAAAACCGCTTCAGCTCAGTCGGTAGAGCATCCGCTCAGAAACCACTAAGTTCGATACCGGCCCTCGCCAACGCAGCGTATGAGTAGGCAGTTTGGATCTGTGCGGTAAAGTGGCGACGCGAAAATAGTTCTAGTATTAGTGAAAAGGGAATAGACCCCCTCACTATCCGGTTGATACCCTCAATAGGCCACTCCGCCGATTTTTACTTACATTTCATTATTTATTTGCCAGTTAGGGGGGGTAGACATAGTTAACAGTATTAATAATGTAAGACCATCGCTTGAGTACAGTCTCCATTGATATTTACTAGAAACGGCTACCCAGCATTTCCAGGGTAGAGGGGTTATAAAAAAAAGTTAGTCTCGCATATCCATTGATTGTTTTAGTCTTCCATAATGGATTTGTTTGTTTTAGTGACAAACGCCACCAATGACTTTCTCTGACTATTAAAGTCCTAATTTTTAAATATCTTTACGAATATAAATAAACTCTTCATTATTTTTTTACACAAAAGCAAGTTCTGATGATAGGGAATATATATATATAAGTAAAGAAATAACAAAAGACTTAGAGATTTAGCGTTATAGTCTATTTCAGGGAGCTTAAGTTCTTACTGAATAAATGTTTGTTTATTTAATCTCCCTGAAATAGACTATAATGCTAAATCTCTAAGTCTTTTGTTATTTCTTTACTTATATATTTGCTCTGTGACTCTAACATTAAGAGCACACATTGAGCTCTCAAACTGCGACAGGTTTTTTAAAAAAACTCTTGTGTCCTAAGGAAGATTTCTTTTCTGACTTTTGGATTATATATATATATATATATATATATATATATATATATATATATATATATACTTTGCCGTTAATTGACATTCATCTATACATACATATACACAACTGCCGTTTATGTAAGAAGTAGAATCGGCTACCCGGCGTTGCCTCAGTAGAGGGGTATAATAAAAAGTTAGTCTCGCAGATCTATTGATTGTTTTGGTCTTATATAATTGATTTATATTTTAATCACGAACGCAACCAATGTCTTTCCCTTTTCTTACCATTCAAATCCTAATTTTTAAATATATTTCTAGATATTAAAAAAATTTTCATTATTCTAACACAAAAAGCAAGCTCTGGTGGTAGTGAATGTGTATATATGTTTACATTGTCATTGATTGTTTTATTTTCGTTGTTTCCTCTGGACATACATACCCCCGCCCATACATACACACAACTGCTCTTTATTTTGTATTGATTTCATTATTTTATTTATTTTACAGAGATGAAATTGAAGAAATACTTCCAATGAATAGCAAAGTGTGACTTGTATTCCACTGGAAACAATATTCTACGCCGTTCATTTTTATTCTCCCTTGAAATCACTAACTTTGGGAAGAACACATATTCTAAAGACTATTTATTGTAACTTTTTTGTCATTTTTTCAATTTCTACAGATAAACTATTACAACCAAACCATTTTTTCTTCTATTCATTTAAAAAAAAGAACTGTTTTTATTTCTATTACAGAAAATGTATTGAGATATTTATTAGAAAAAGGATTTATTTAAGCATAACAATTGTTAAACAATAACTATAAAGCCAGTGTTTCATAATAAATCTGATTTCTAAAAATTATTATTACTAGCAAATATATGCACCCTCCGGGTGCAAGTATTTAAGTTTTAATATAAAAAAAAACATTTTAAATCAGAAAGGCTAATGAAACTAAATAAGAATGCAGATAAAAAGATTTGGAACAGAGGGGTATGATTGAAAAATAGAACAACTTTGAAACTAACTCTTCCATCATTTTCCGTTACTCCCGTCTTTCATTGTTAAATTTTTCTAATTGAACTATTTAGTTAAAATAGGAAGTAAAGAATAAAATGACAGTTATTTCTTCTTGTTAATGGATTTCTTTTAAGATTTATCCCTGAGATTTTTGCTTATATTCAATAAGATAAAACCAGACAATTAGAAATCAATAATACTAAGCATATATTTATTAAAATCAAATTTCTAAGATCAATATGCAAATTAGCCTTCCATTCACACTGTAAACTGCTATTTTGTTGTATATATAAATACAATTGCATGTTATTAGTATGCTGATATGGTCAACAGTCTTAATGATGTAAAACAATTTTATCAATAATTGAAGTTTAAATAAAAATAAAAACATTGATAATGTGAGGTAAATAACAAATGGATTTGAGACTCTTATAGTAATATAGTTTCGGTTACAGACAGACAAACACACAATCTCCATTATAATAAGATTTTATTTCTTACGAGTTTTTCACACCAGTTCGAACTGGTGGTCTCTTACTGGAGTCTACTCGAATCTCCAGTACTCGAGTACCTTGCCCAATTTAACAGTGCTGTGGCTAGACCATCAAGATGGTGACGGTTGTGGTCTCTATGTCACTGTCGCCAGTAACGGGCAGAAGTACCTTTTCATTTTTTTTACTATTTTTGTTAACAGGTTTGTCTCACGCCTCTTCCTTTCCCTATCCCGTGAGTACCCAGCGACCTTGTCACCATTAGAGGTCGTTAGTTTAAAATCCCCTAAAAGTAGGTGTAAATGCATTTTTTTTGGGGGGGGAGATAGGTGGAAGATGGTTTGCCTTGTGTAGCTATTTGTAACACTGTGGTAGACAGCGAAAACAAAAGGTTTTAGTGGTCAAAATGAAAGTTTGTAGGGCTCATGTTTGGCGTAGGAATTTGGCTCAAGGCAGGATAATTCGGGACTATCAAAGTAGCTTTCTTTCCGAACCGGTGACTGTAGGTATCAGTTGCAAATAATAGTCGGGCGGATACGATACTCTATGGTCTTGATTCTTCCTCTGATTTCCAATTCTTCGTCTTCTTTACAAACATTTGGAAACCGTTCCAAGTGCACCAAACACAATTAGTATCACCTCTATGTTCATGTTCCTCAGCATTTCAGTTATCTGACAAGATTAAAGTTATTATTATTATTATTATTATTATTATTATTATTATTATTATTGTCGTCGTTGTTGTGTGTTGTTGTTGTTGTTGTTAGCGAGAGTCAAAGAATAAGATTTTTTATTTAGATTAATTTTTACCCTAAGCCTTACTTTTGGGATTGAGTTATGTTTGAAAATTTCTATTCTAATTGGTTTTTATTAGTCATAATTTACAATTAAGTCAAAAACTGACCTGTCTCTTACTTAACATTCTCTCTGTCACTTTCCCCCTCTCTGTGTATATCTTGATTACCTCCTCGTATTTCAATAAAGCTTCATGTCAAGCTATTACCTCCTTTGCCTTTAATTACAATATGCCCCTCACCGCCCGGAAAAAAAACTTGGGTAGAAAATCTTTCAAATATCTTATTGAATAAATGTTTGTTTAACAAAATCTGTTTTAGGATATTATTATTATTATTATTATTATTATTATTATTATTATTATTATTTATTTACTCCTTTTGAGTTTTCACATCGGTGTTAGCTGATGGTCTTTCACTGGAGTCTGAGTGACAGCAAGTCTCCTCATGTCTCCAGGACTCTTCTGAGTATTCTGGCAGATTGCAGCAGTGCAGTGTTCTGAATGGTTTCAATCCTTCCTCTGATATCCAAACTATCCAAGCCCTTTTCTAATCCTTTTGGGACTGTTCCAAGTGCACCAACTACAATTGGTATCACTTTCACTTTCATATTCCATAACTTTTTCAGTTCTCTGGCAAGGTCCAGATATTTGTCTATTTTTTCATTTTCCTTTAACTTCACCCTGTGATCTGCTGACACTGCAAAATCCACCATTATCATTATTATTATTATTATTATTAAATCCATTATTATTATTATTATTATTATTATTATTACTATTATTATTATCATCATTATTATTATTATCATTATTATTATTATTATTATATTATCATTATAAAGGCGAAAACAACATAGAATATTTAACATAACTTAACACTAGTCATGTCATGGTTAATAGTCATGGTTAATTGAATGAGAACTCTCAACCCCAATGGATTAAATAAAGGGTTCGGTTCGAAGTTCCATGTAGGCTTCCGATTCCGTCATGAAGACTTCCGATTCCGACATGAAGGCTCCAGAGTTTAACAAGAAGGTTTCAGAGTTCGACAAGAAACACCAGAAGAATGTCGTGGGGCACATTGTCCGAAACGTTGTGTATATAACAATAAAGATGAGGACAATAGTCTGAAAAATCTAAATAATACAAATTATCAAGTCTCGTCTAAAAGATTCGACAAGAAACACCTGAAGAAGACTGGAGGGCAAATCGGCCGAAACATTGTATATATGACAATAAAGACGAGGACAACAGTCTGAAAAATCCAAATAAAACAAATTATCAAGCCTCATCTTAAAAAGAAATCGGACAAATAATTAGACTAATTATCTCCATATTTATACGTTTGTTTAGATTTAATTTCTTATTCAATTCATTAATTCATATTTTTCTATTCATTTTGAGAAAGTGTTGTATTTCATACTCGAATAAATACCGTCGTTTTCATCTAGGTATTTTATACACTTATAAAAGCTTATAAAATACCATAGTATTTCAACTGATACATATATTACTAAGTATGCTCAATTTCTCGTACCGGAAATTCTTTTAAAAATCATCTAAAATAAACTAACAATCCGATTTTAATAAATATTTCGGTATATGAAGTAATAAAAGATGAACTTTTATTGTAAATAGATATTTATTAAATTGAAAAGGCTAATTATTTTTTTCGTTAGTTTTTGTTTCGCCTATTGATCCTCCGTATAAATATCTTAGTATTTGTGTGTTGTGTGTGTGTGTGTGTGTGTGTGTGTGTGTGTGTGTGTGTGTGTGTGTGTGTGTGTGTGTGTGTGTGAAAATAATTTTTACATTTTTGGAAAGATAATTCAATGACGGAACATATGGGAAAAAAACTAAATCGATATTAGTACAGGTTTGGTACTAGGAGGTCTTAAAATTTGAAACTTAAGTCTCGTAAATAAGAAAAAAAATATTCATCCTTTTTTTTCCCAACCCGTTAGCTTATTTTCTAAGGAATTTTATATCAAGAGTTCCAGTTGTCTACATTTTTTTCTTTCTTTTAGGGATTTTTTAAAATTTATAAAATGTAAAATACATACTTTTGTTTAGTGTATAGAAAAATCGTATTTATTTAATTAAAGAAAATATTGTATAAAAAATATTTAGCTAAAAATAATGACATAATATAGTACAGTCTTTATAAAAAGAAAATATTAAAAATAATGTTTGAATTAAAAATTGTCGTCATTTTTATTAATGGAAGTATGTAGGGGACATAATATTCTTTTTTAAAACTGTTGTTGTTGCTGCTGCTGCTGGGAATAATTTCAAATAAGTTAAATTCTGTGAACGTGTAGAGCTCAAACCGGGTTTGTTGTAAGAAATTAATTATTTTTGAAATCAACAATAAAAAGAATATTTTTTTTTTACACGTATGATCCTCCATAGAAAATTACTTGGATCTAATTGTTCGCGTCAAGATGCGAGAACTATGTCAGCAAAGATTAAGAATTAACGGCAATTTAATTTAAAATGTAAAAATTTAGGCTATATGTAACAGAAATTTGTTTTTTCTTTTTTTTAACACATAAACTTGGAATTGTTCTTTATATTAAACGTAAAAGAAAACATTAAAAAGTTAATTTTCCATTTTTTACGTTTTAAAATATTTTTTAACAATTTCGGCAAGCATGAAAAGTCTACGAATTGAGCATACCTAGATATTACACTCTGGTCCGATAGGGAATCTGCCACCTTTAAGGAGTAGAATGTGATGTCGGTAAGAACAAAAAAAATGCGCAGGCAAAGACAAAAAAAGAACATCCCAGACTCGCGACAAGTATTTGTAAAGTGTCAGAATACTCCTATCGTCTATTTAGAAATGAGGAGGTACTGCTCCGAAGTCGAAATCCCAGGGATCTAGCCCAAATCATTTTTTGCCGTATCCTGTTCGATATTTAACTATATTTTTACAGAACTTTAAAAATGGAAGTTGATGGCACTGTTTCAAAATAAATAAATAATCTAGAAAAATGCCGGAGATTAAATGACTGAAACACTGCGGAAAAAAAAACCAACAACGACAACAAAACAACAAAGATTAGGAACATAGTTCGTCTGATAAAAAATGAATGACACAGTAAATACACCTGAAGAAGGTCAGAGAGTATACAGCTGAAACATTGTAAAAAAATAAATAAACATCGATGAGTAAAATAGTCCGTCTGAAAAAAAATATGAATGACACAGTAAATACACCAGAAGGCCGAAGAGTATACGATCTAAATGCTGTGTACGACAAAACAAAATAAATAGGAGAAATAGTTAATCGAATAAACAATGAATATCACTAATGATTCCTAAGTAAATATACCTAAAGAAGGCCGCAGAGTATACGACCGAAATGTTGTGAACAAAATTAAACCTAGATGAGGAAAATAGTCATTCTAATAAAAAATGAATAATATTGATGATTCCGCAGTAAATAACACTGAAGAAGGCAGGAGAGTATACGTCCGAAACGTTGTGAACAAAAACAATAAAGTTGAGAAAAATAGGGCATCTGATAAAAAAGTGAATGACACTGATAATTCGAAAGTAAATACACACGAAGAAGGCCGGAGAGTATACGTTCGAAACATTGTGAACAAAAATAAATCTACGTGAGGAAATTAGTCTATCTAATAAAAAATTAATGACACTGATAATTCCACGGTAAGTACACCTGAAGAAGACCGGAGAGTATACGGCCGAAACATTGTGGAAAACAGACAATATAAATGGGAAAATAGTCCTTCTAATAAAAAACGTAAGACATTGACGATGCCGCTGTAAATATACCTGAAAAAGGCCTCAGAGTATACGGCCGAAATTTTACAAGTATGAATTTGCCAACTCTCCGCATGAACAGGACACAACATGGGGTCAATTCTATGGCGGAGTTAAACAGGTTTAAATTTAAAGTTTTCCTTTTTCTAGAACAGTTGTCATACCAAGATTAAAGAGCCCAGTCTGCCCTACCATTTACCCATAGCTGGAGGGAGAATAGTTGGATGCATACCTTTCGCAAGAGTATCAACCCGAAATCCGAAACGTTATGAACAAAGAACAATATCGACGACGAAAATAATCCATCAACAAATTGAACTACGGTCGTATTCTTTTAATAATCTTTTCACGCGCCATTCGTATTTTTCACAATAATCCTGTCGGCTGGGCAATAGTATACGCCGACTGTATCTCTGCAGAAAAGTAAAATCCCCGTGATTGGCGACCACGAAATCTTGGTGGCTGAGCAGTCCATGAGATGCAACATTCCACTTAAACTCTTACTTAGGCTAGACAGGCGTTTAGAGAGCCCCCCCCCCTGATCAATAGACAGGTCAACCCTAGCACCTATATAATAGTCGTCACTCTATTGTGTTTATGGCAAACCTCTTATCCTATTTATCATATATGAGCTAGAAGGCGGTGACTGATGGTCTTCATATCTTGGGTATGACGCTAAACTGCATCTAGTAGTGAAGTTCCAGATCTGGGGAGTGTGGAGTACCCCTTCATCGCCATTACTCCCAGGTTCACTCCGAACCGGAGTGGTAGTACCTATTATGGTCAATTCTATTGCTTGAATAGATGAAAAATGAGTTTAAGATTTGTTTAAAAAATTGAATTTTAAAAAGTTTAAAAAAATTAAATACCCAACAAGAATTAATAAAACAAAATGTCTTCAGCATAAAATAACCCAACAAGAATTGACATGCCGTAAAATCCAACTATCCAAACCATTATTTCCACTATTTTAATAATACAAATGATGTTACTATTTTAATAATACAAATGATGTTAAACAAATATATAAAAAGATTTTGCCCTAAATAACCTACAAGAATTGGTATGCCATTAAATACCAAACAACCATTCAACCTGAGTTCTTGCTTAGGTTGTCTGTGAAGAAAATAACCCACAACGATTTATATGCCATTAAACACCAACCAAACAAACAAACCAATCTTATTTCCTCTTTACGTTATCTATGAATAAATAACCCACAAATGTTGATATTCCATTAAACACCAACCAACTAAGTAACCAATCAGCCAATCAGACTTAGTTCCTGTTTACGTTGCATGTTAAGAAAATCGTGTCAATTTTGATTCATCGTTTCTTCGTCGATCTTATCTAGAAAAGAAAAGCTGATATTTTTCACTTATGATTAATATCTTGACATTGATAATTTGAAGATATCGTCTGCCATTTCTTCCTGGTCGCTAATATAAATCTACGCGTCTATTGTCTGTACATAACAGTTCATCTGCCGTCATTGATAACAAACGTCCATAATGGCTCAACACACTGTGAGAGTTTTAGCACTTGCTTTCTTAGTTGTACTGGCTATGTCTTCAGTGACATCCCAAATAGGTAAGTAATTTTTCTTTTTCTTTTTCTTTATTTCTATTTTTTTTTATTTTTTTTTTTTTTTTTTGCTTGCTTGTATTACACCTTTAGAGTACCGCCCTGTCGGCTGGGGCGCTAGAATGCACCCACTGCACCTCTGCAGAGGGATAAGACTCCCCCAATGGGCCACCTGTTGGCCGTGGGTGGCGATCCGTGATGCTTAAGGATAGAGCCTAGGTGGATGAGCACTTTGGCCCTATCTTGGGATAGACGGGCGGTCGGAGAGGCCCCCTCCGATCAATCGGCTGGTCACGTCAAGCCCTAGCACCTATATGATTTTCCCAACTCTATTGCCCTTATGGCAAGCCCCACCCCTTTTTATCATATGGATGCTAGAAGGCGGTGGCTGCGGGTCTACATGTCCTGGGAATAACGTTAAACTCTATCTGATGATGAGTTTCCAGTTTTGGAGGTTTGGGGAATGTGGAGCACCCCTTCATCACCATTGCTCCCTGGTCCACTCCGACCCGGAGTGGTAGTACCTGTTAGGGTCCCATCTATGGGTTAAATAGAAAAATGAAATTATAAAAAATTGTATTATCCATTAAGAATTGATTTATTTCAAAACTTTATCGGCATTAAATGACCCACTGAGGTTGATATGCCGTAAAACAACCAAACCAAACCAAACAAAATTCGCGATATCATTATTATATTTCTTAGCACAAAGATGATTTGGAGACAAACGAACTAAAAATATTTAAAGTCAGGCGAGGGCGATAATGTTCACGCAAATGAAGCAAATAATCTGACAAAAGTTTTACTTTAAATAGAAAATGTATTTATAAAAAAATGATTTATTTCAAAACTTTATCGGCATTAAATGACCCACTGAGGTTGATATGCCGTAAAACAAAACAAACCAAACCTTTAGAGTATTTAAAACGAAGCGCTTGATCATTTGCGTAGTCTGAAGCAGTAAATGGTTTCTGTTGGATATCGTCTGCTTCTAAACTTGAGAGTCAACACTGATTACACAGTGGTACTTTGACAGTGCCCCGACTTATGAGTTTTCTGAGTTACGAATTTCTGTGGTAGTCGATCGATTTTTCCCTTTGTATAGAGAGTTAAAGTTTAATTTATGAATGAGATTATGTTATGAGTTCCCAAAAGTTTCCAAATCTATTACCCCAAAGAAAAATATTATTTATAAAAAAAAAACATTAAAACATATCACTGTTAATAATTCATTACATTCTATTTTAGTATGTTTTTATACAATACAGTGCTTTTTTAATGTAAAACAAATTAGGGTGTTTTCTTTAGGAGGACTGGAACGGTTTAATTGAATTTTACTTTATTTCAATGGGTGAAATTGAACTGATATACCATGAAATTGAGTTAAGAGCAGACGGAATTAAACTCGTTAGTCAAGATACAACTGTATTATATATATATATATATATATATATATATATATATATATATATATATATATATATATATATATCTTTGAAAGAAGGAAAAACTCAACACCGTTATTCCATAATAAATTTATTTCGACAAAAATTGGGGCCTTTATAAATCTAAGTTGATTTAATATAGCACCCCCGAATTCAGTCTCATCAGATGAGAAATCAAAATAATTTGAATTGCATAACAGAAAAATTTACTCCTCAAAAAAAAAAATTTCCTTTTACAAAATTTATACATTAGATGACCGTCACCATGGCGACAAGAAGTCAAATGAGAAAAAAGAATACTTTTCAAGGCCTGGCTTCTTCAGGGGATGGTAGTCAGACAAATTAAATTATGAGAATTGAATAAGTCTGAAAAAGTATAAAGCAAGGATAAAACAAAAAAATATAAAATATAAAATATAAACAAAAAAAATTTAATTATAAAGAAATATATAAAGATATATATATATATAATATATATATATATATATAAAAATACATATGAAAAATATACATAAAAATATATAACAAAAATATAAATATAAAAAAAGATGAAAATAAATTTTTTTTAAATGTTAAATAATATGATATAAAAATATTATTACTGCTAAAATTACCAAATAAACAAAGTAAAACCTTAAAATATAATAGATAATATAATGTTGTATAAATATAATATTAATAAAAATAAAAAAATAAAGAAATATACACATATCTTGCATAATAAACATATATATATATATATATATATATATACTAGAAAATATATGCACCCTCCGGGTGCAAGTATTTAAGTTTTAATATAATAAAATATCATATTAAATTAGAAAGGCTAATGAAACTGAATAAGAATGCAGATAAAAAATTTGGAACAGAGGGGGTATGATTGAAAAATAGAACAACTTTGAAAGTAACTCTTCCATTATTTTCCATTACTCCCCTCTTTCATTGGTAAATTTTCCTAATTTAACTATTTAGTTAAAATAGGATGTAAAGAATAATATTAGTTATTTCTTCTTAATGGATTTCTTTTAAGATTTGTCCCCGAGATTTTTGCTCATATTCTAAAAGATAAGACCAAACAATTAGAAATCAATAATACTAAGCATATATTTATTAAAATCAATTTTTTAAGATCAATATGCAAATCAGCCTTCCAATTCACACTATAATCTGCTATTTTGTTGTATATATAAATACAATTGCATGTTCTGCGTATGTAGATATGGTCAACAGTCTTAATGATGTAAAACAATTTTATCAATAATTGAGGTTTAAATAAAAATAAAATTATGGAGAATGTGATGTGAATAACAAAGGGAATTGTGATTTGTATAGTAATATAGTTTCGGTTACAGACAGACAAACACACAATCTCCATTATAATAAGATATATATATATATATATATATATATATATATATATATATATTATTCAGTCTCTGCCTCTGTTTGAACAAAACTATAGGAGGAAAGGACATTTTGGCATTAAAATTTTCTATGATAGATAATATTCTCTTTCCTTTTTTATTATATATATATATATATATATATATATATATATATATATATATATATATATATATATACTAGCAGCGGCTACCCGGCAAAGCCGGGGTAGAGGAGATAAAAACATGGTTTAATAATCGTTTTCAGATCTATTACTACTGAATAACAAGTTCGGTCCTCGCAGGATGACCCATAAAAATCAACACGTAAAAACGATCTTAATTCAACTCGGCCTGGTGTGAGGTCAGGGAATTTTCTTTTCATTAGATTTGAGGGAATAACATCACATGGCAATACTTGCAAATCGGTCGAAAAATTAAAACATATTACAGGGTGACCCAGAAAAAACAGAAGCCAAATTATTTTTTTATTTTCCCATTAAACTAACCCTAACCCTAAACCCCCGAGTTAAAATTAACAATTTTATTACCAAATTTGTGGGTTCTGTTTTTTCTGGGTCACCCTAATTTTCCGACCGATTTGCAAGTATAGCACATTACATAATGATATAGTAAGAAATTTTAATTCAATGATTAACTATATTTTTTAAAAAAATATAAATGATGCGATTTGCTAAACTTCAAATTAATATTTGAAAAAAAAAGAAAAGAATTAAATAAAGTAATCAAATTTATCTAAAATAATCTTTTTAAAAAATAACATTATTAATTCAAAGCGTAGCTGATCGGTGTCAAATTACTATAGTAAAATATACTATACTATAAATTTGATAACAATTTGAGTTTTCAGGTATTTCCGTAATCTAATGGTATTATCTCTTGCGCACTATTCTGCATTAGTATCATGATTTTATTTGTATTTCTAATATTAAAATAAATAGATTAACGCGATTATGAAATATAAAAAAAGGCTTTGTTTACAATTGACGAACGACGGGAATTAATTAAAAATAAGTTGAGTTGTCGTTAAATGTTTCGTTTGATTTGTTATTTTAATTCGCAGTAAAAATAATTCAATTTATGAAAAGACATGCTAATTAAATATTTAGAAAGATTTTTTTTCTAACCAAATAAATATTTTTAAGATAGGAACAGAAATATGCGATAAATAAGATTTGATTTTATGATAAAATTATACTACGAATTCTAGGCTGACTGAAGCAAAATATTATTTTTTTAAAACTCGCTGTAAAAAATAATTCCATTGATAAAAATTCAATCAAATTAAATATTTAGAAAGATTATTTCATTCTCTTTCGAATCATATAAATATCTTAAAGAAGATTGAACCGTAAATAGGCGAGAAAAAAGAATTTGTTTTTGCCTTAAAATTTAATCTGAAATAAAATCATACGTATCAGCTCCAAAGCCAATTTTTTTTTTAACTCGCTATGAAAAAATAATTCAATTGATAAAAACGCATAAAAATTACATATTCAGAAAGATTATTTATTTTCTTTCCAACCATATAAATATTTTAAAGATTGGACAAAGAATAGGTGATAAATTCCAAGCGGAACGGCTTAGACTTTGAAATTTATTCACTAAAATTAAACTTCACTGCTGGTAATCGCTGTAAATCGCTGTAACAAAAAGTCAGCCAGCGAACAATATTTTATTATCAGCAGGTGCCGGTATATGGACAGTTCCGTAAATTGGGTGATTTTGGCTTAATTAATTAATTATATCCCTTAATTAGTAAAAAATCAATAACCAAATTTTGCGTGTTTCTTAGAAGGATATTAATCTATATGCAAGATTTCAAATCTGAGTGACTCCTCTTTTCTGGGTTATAGATCGACACGTACATAACAAAAACTTTCTTATATATATATATATAGATGTGGAGAAAATTTAGAAACAAATATGGGGTGTTATGATGGACGAAAATTTATAGTCGATGTTCGAACATTTCGGTTTACAATGGAAACCTTCTTCAGGACCGTGAAATTAAAAAGAAACAAGGATTTATGTGGATAAAAGATGATGAATGTTTTGTATGCGTTGAATTTGAAAAAAATAGAAAAAAGTTTCGTTACCGTTCGTTGATTGGCGTTATAGCGCTATGAGAAATGCAATCAGCCTCGTCCAGGATTTGACTATCGAGTTGCCAAGTCCCTTTTCTATCATGATAACCATTACACTACGCACCTCCCGAAGTCAGTATAGCTTTAAAAAAAGGGGGGGAAAGACTGGAATTAAAACATCAGAATTCAGGGTGAACGCTTAAAAGTTAGTTACCTTTGTCTTTTCTCTTGCGTTATCAACTTTGTAATGTGAGATCAAACGAAGATAGACGAGAATTTTCTTTTATTCTTTATTTTAAATTTTGATTTTAAAAAGATTGTTTTTTGTTTGTTTGTTTGGGATTTCTTTTTGTTTTTGTTTTTTTGTTTTTTTTTTTTTTTTTTTTTTTTTTTTTTTTTTTTTTTTTGTAATGTGAAGTCAAATGAAAGTAGTCGAGAATTTTTCTCTAGACTTGAAAAAATAGCTCATTGGACTGAGTCCGAAAGGAGGTCCTACTCCAGGAGTCGCTCCCGATATATTTACTTATTTCTCAACTAGTCATTCTTTCTTACGTGCGGTTAAATGAACGTAGCTGCTACTGATATATTCATTTCTCTCTAAGTATAGCCAAAATTTCGGAACGAAAACACATCCACCTTCTTTGAATTTTATTCAAATTTAGCATTGTATATAGTCACTTATTCTTTTTTTCCTTTTGAACAAAACCTTTTATTGGAAATTCCATAGTTAATTGTCTCCCCTTGCCGCTAGGGGGCGAATCACCAACATCGTATGTTGGCGCCAAAACCAAAAAATTCACTTATCGCATAACAGTTACTGGACGAGAGACGTAAAAACAAACGCTCTCATCAATTAGCCCAAACAGGGCCTACTTATCACGGAGCACTCACTGAGGGTAGTCGCGTAAATAGCGGTCCCTACACTTCATTCATCACTTAACCCAAAAACAGGGCTTACTTCTAAGGACGGAGGCATTTTTTCACAGCACACTTTCGAAGGCAAAAGCACACTATCGAAGGCTGAAGACCAAATAATCTACTTGAAAAAAAAAAAGGCCCATTCACCGTCTTTTAAAGAACTGTTACCCCCGGGCGAGAAGCTTCTAAATTAGCATCCCCCATCACTTATCACTGAACCGGTTATGAGGAAGAACGAGAAACTACCAAGACGAAGCATCTTAGCAACATTTCCTACCGACGAACAGAATACCCCTATTATTACCATTTCTCCAAGAAAATTACTTAACTCAGATAAGTCTCGTAGCAAATACCAATAAAATTTGCAACAAGTTCTTGTATTATTGTCAATACATGTATTAAATTTCCATTGTGTGTTTGTCTTCTTTGTCCGACAATTTGCCTACAACTGTGGAGAAATAAGGGCTCCTTCGAAACCCGTAAATACTCTTACTTTAAAAAATTCTAAGAATTTCTTAATTATCACCATGAAATAAAATGACGTTAAAAGGGCATATCTTCAAGACAGAATAACGGCAAAATAAGCCATTTTGACGGATACAGATTTTAATTAATAAAATTCTTCCCTTTTAAAGACTATAAAACAAATGATTTTTACATGTTTTTCTTCTTCATAATACTGCCAAATTATGTTTCATTCACTTTTTCCCAGTGTTATTGAATTCATGAGGTATTAAAAACGCGTGAAAATTTTGTCATACTTATTTCTCTATGTTGTCATTTTTCTTATGTGAGATCGAACGAAAATAGTTGCCACTGATACCTCTATTTGTTTATTCATTTATTCTAGTCCAGACCCCAGAATGCACCGCAAAGAAAGGTGAATGCCACGATAGTCGTCATGAATTTTGCGCTAAAGTTGAACGCGGAATATGTGGCCCGGAAGAATGGCAAGCGTGCTGTATATAACCTTGGTAAGAATTGTTATTATTAGTAGATTTCTTTCTAGTGTAATGGTTTACAAGCTTGTCCCACAAACCAATAAATACTAAGGTCGACCCTAAAAAAGTTGTAAGGTCAATCGACCCTCTCCTCCTCCTCCTAAAAAAAAAAACAATGAAAAAATTTAACCTTTTTATTATTGTCACAAATGTTAATGAAAATTAAATGGTTTAGACACATATGGAAGTGATTATTGTTGTCAGAGATCCCTTTGTAGCGAAAAGTTAGAATTTTTGTGACGGAGAACGAGAAAGGAAAAAGAGCAAGACATTGTCTTGCCTGCCGGGATCGAACTCGTGTCCTCCCGCATGCAAAAACAAATGCGTTTTGGGCACTGGACGGACGCGAGGTTCGACTGATGTGCCCGGATGTTTGGCTAATATGCCCATAAAATAACAAGTGAGTCGAGCGCTGAGCAGTCAGCAGCAGCAGAAGCAGTCGACGACGAAGCGCTTTTCAGTAAAGAAATGGATTTTAGTCAAACAGAAACGAAACTAAATAGGAAATGTGATTTTGAACTGCTAAAGATTATTTCGACTACGACGAAGGATTTTCCAGCTGCTAGACGAAGAATGTGTTGACCAACAGAGGGTCTGGCTTGTGAGAAAACGGAGAACTCGCTTGTTTTTGGTTCCACCTCGGTGGGGGTTTGTTGATTCGAAGGTCTATTTCGCCCCATATATTTTCCCCCCTTCTATAATTTATAAAAAAGAAAATTCTCAAAAAAAAAAAAAAAAAGAACAATAGGAAAATTTCTTTCCCTTGATTTGATATCCTAATTTGTGATTTGTCTTTTGATAATGAATTTGTCCTACAACTAAGGGAACTTTGACAACAATAATCAAGGGAAATAATCACTTCCTATGTGTGTCTAAGTCATTGATGATTCATTACAATTTGTGGTAAAAACAAGGTTCAGACTTTTCAGTCTGATTTTTTGTTTTTGTCCAATACTGTAGGTAGCCCATAATTCCAGCTACAGTTACATAAATTCTGAATAGCGAATTCAAGTCATCAGTTTGGTTTAGTTTGGTTTATTTCTTTTTAACAGCATATTAATGTCAGGCGCAGTTCACCAGCTCTGGATACTTTTGCCGCAATCATTGTTTGTTTGGTACGGCATACCAACCTTTTCGGGTCATTTAATGCCGAATCAAGTCATTTTGATTGCTTACAGTACTTGCTATTGATTCACCCATTTAAGTATTGAACAGACTCGTTGCTGCTTAACGTCGGTGACCTAGCAGGAACCATTTTTTTCAACGTGACTTGACCGTAAGCCGTGTCACGGTCGTGAAGATGATGAAGCACACTGAACTTTAAAATACCTATCCAGGTCTACCTTTACTTTTTTATCGTCGTATTGTTATGTCAATATATTCATTAGGAAGAATTGGACTGCTATAGACAGACTATCGATCATATGGAAATCTGATTTCCCTAATAAGATAAAGCGAGAATTCTTCCAATCTTTAGCTGTATCACTTCTACTGTATGAATGCACCAACTGAACTCTAATGAAAAAAAAAGCTTGGTGGGAAGTACACAATAATGCTCTGTGCTGTCTTGAAAAAAACTTCGAAGCAGCACCCACAAAAGCAGTTGTACGGACACTTGCCTTCTATCTCACTAACAATCTGGGTAAGACGAACAGGACATGGTTGACCCTGTTGGAGAAGCAAAGTCGGGCTCATAAATGACGTTCTCCTATGGCACCTACACATGAACACACCAGTGTGGGTCGGCCAACAAAAACCCACATTGATCAACTCTGCGCGGATACTGGATGTCGTACAGAGGACGTGCCAGGGGCGATGGCCGATAGAGAGGGGTGCTGTTGGCACGATGATGATGATGATGATGATGATGATGATGATGATGAAAAAAGATTATTTTATGAAAAGTGGAATTTTAATGGATTCTGCTAGTTCATTATCATTGATTTTTAAAAAGATATGATAATATATGAGTTTTATTTGTTATTAACAACTTTGTATATTTATTGATGACTAACGAATTTGTTTATTCTCTTTCAGATGCCCGAGGAATGATAAACAAAGATGGAAATCCACAAAGCAAATAAAATCAATTCAAATTAACTCGTTGTTCTCTTTCTATTTCTATCAATCACTTACAGGGTGTGTTCAAAAAGTATCGAGACGTAAGTTGTATTTAGAAAGACAAAAATAAACAATGAATGAAACGTTCATTTTCTCCAAAATACGAGGGGTTTCGAAAAGTATTGAGATTGAAGCTGTATTTACCAAGACTGAAATGAACAATGAATGAAACGATCATTTTCTTCAAAATACGAGATGTGTTAGGAAAGTATCGTAATTAATCGTTTCATTCATTGTTCATTTTTGTCTTTCTAAATACAGCTTCCGTCTCGATATTTTACTCAGACATGAATAATGAAGGAAATATTAATTTTCTTCAAAATACGTAGTGTGTTCAAAAAGTATCGAGACTGAAGCTGTATTTACCAAGGCAGACATGAACAATAGATACAACGTTTGTTTTCTTCAAAATAGTCCCCTTTAGCATTCAACGCACTTATTCCAGTCAATTTTCGCCTGGTCGAAGCACCCCTGAAACTACTCTTTTCTATATGGGGTGAGGCTTCTCCATTGTATTCCTTTTAATGTCTTCCATATTTTTAAACATTACCACCGAGAAATTTAGGAAACAAATAAAAGTCAGACGCAACCCATAGACAACCCTTCGATTATGTGAAGAGCGGTGGTGTAATGGTTAGAGCCGTAGGAATTTGACTCATCGACTCGAGTTCAATTCCTGGACGAAGCTACAGTTCACATAGCGCTAATACCCTTGGGAAGGGTATGAATCCAACTATTCTCCCTCCAGCTATGGGTAAATAGTAGGACAGTCTGAGCTCTTTAACATTGGCCAGGCAACCAGTCTAGGAGAAGGAAAACTCCGAATTCAAACTTCTTATATCTATCTACCAACCCCTCCGCACGAGCAGGATGTGACACAATGTCAATTTCTTAAGCGGAGTTCAACAGGTTTGAATTTAGAGTTTTCCTTCTCCTAGACTGGTTACCTAGCCATGGTTAAAGAGCCCAGTCTGCCCTGCTATTTACCCATAGCTGGAGGGAGAGTAGGATTCCTACCTTTCCCAAGGGTATTAGCACTAAGTGAAATGCAATTACCACGTCCAGGATTTGAACTCGAGGCGACGAGTCCATTTCCCAAGACTTTAACCATTACTCCACGCGCTTCCTACTTCTTATATCTCCGCTTGGGTGGTCACTACTAGAATAGGCTCAGTCCTAATTAGTGATCTATTTCAATTTATTTATGTAACATGATGCCGTCTCCGGACGTGCGGCTGTTTTAGTGAAACGCGTGCATTGTCTCTAACGATGAGCTAGATCTTTGAATCAAAGTTAAGATTCATCAACAGGTTTATTAACCGTGAGGAAAGGGTCAAAATTGTAAAGGAACAAATACAGTTTGACAAATACGTATATGAAACTATAAACAAAAACATAGCAAGGGTCTGGGGCCCAGTATAACTTGGCCGTGGGCTTGATATAACTTAGTCCAGCTATGGGTAACTAGCAGGGCAGACTGGGTTCTTTAACCATGGCTAGGTAACCAGTCTAGGATAAGGAAAACTCTGAATTCAAACCTGTTTAACGCTTAATAAATTGACCTTATATCGCATCCTGCTCGTGCGGAGGGTTGGTAATATATATATATATATATATATATATATATATATATAAGTTAAAAGAAAGGAAATGAATCCGACGGTATGAGTATATATAAAAAAAGATATGAAAACACCACAAAATGCTGTTAAAGTGAAAACATTTTATAACTTCGCTGATATTGAACAATATTTTGATTTTATGAAAATCGTCATCAGAGCTTGTTTATTCTCCGTGTTGTTAAAAGCGGAGACAAAAGTCAAAAAAAAAAAAAAAAAAATTAAATAAATAATAAATATATATATATATATATATATATATATATATATATATTAACAAATATAAAAAAAATATAGAATATTAAAAAAAATAAAAAGATAAATTGAATTAGATATAAATAAGTAATTAAACAAATAAATATAATAATACTATTGATTATATAATAATAATAATAATAATAATAATAATAATAATAAATGATTAAATTGATTTATATTACATCCAACACGAAATATTATACATCACCATGGCCACCAAACACAAATACGCTCTTTAATACGCATATACATATGCACGTGCAATCCCGCACTAGGATACAGTCATAAAGTCACAACCAACACGCATTTTGATGGACACGCGCATGACAACCTATGCGCAAGTACAAAAAACCGCTTTCACGTAAACATACAACACGAGAATATAGTTATATAAAAATACCATCATTGTATATAACTTTGTCTCGTCTTAATAAATTGCTGAGTAGTTGATAAAAGGCAAGTTATTCAAGGGATAGAAGTAACTTTTACGATCATCCTAACAAAAGTATCCAGAGTTGTTTCTGTTGATGAATAAAAGGGAGTGGACAGAAAACCGGAAGTGGTCGAAAATAGTAAGCCATGACACATAGATTGATAGGCAATTTATTTGGCCCCACACTTCGAGCTTTAATGTCGGAGTTGGTAGAAGCATTAGTTCTGCTCTTCAATAAATAAAGCTATCGTTTGTTGCACATACGAGTCCGTCTTTTAATTTAATATCATTATTTCTTGCGCATAAAAGCGTAACTAACACTAATAAGTGAAGAGTAGAAATGTCATTTAAGTAAGAACCAGGTTAACGAGCAAAGCAAAATTAAGGCTAACACGTAGTAAGAAGAAAATACTAGTAAACAAAGTAGGTTGAAGCGAAAAAAACAGAAAATATTAGAAAATTACGGTAATTCTACGCTCGGGGGTGAAGAAAACGAAGATTCTTACCATTTATAGTATTGAGAATTCTGAGGTATGGGGGTTATCATCCTTGTCTACGAGCCTCTGTTTCGAACCAACCAATCACGAGCCAGCATACTTTGGCGGCAATTCTTGCCCCCTCTTCTGATCCAGACTTCAACGGACACAGACCTAAAACAGGGTCGCCCCAACTCTTCCTCAACAACCAGCATCGGAGTCAGACGTCAAGATAGAACGTCTATCATATCCGAACTATATCAGATGGCCGTAGCTAAGGGTCTCCGATAATACCCTACCTCTGGATATCAGCTAAGTTTTTACAAATTATAAACATTTGTGCAGATGAACTAAAGTTTGCAACCTTATTGTTATATGTAATACATGCATTTATTCGAATTCTAGTTGTTTGGTTATTTCTTTAACTCTTGTCTGCCACAGTCGTGGTTACCTCCATATTTGCAAACTTGGAGTACTGTCGTACATTTATCTTCTTGTTATTTTTATAATAGTTCAATTATTGGAATCCGTTGGAAAGATTAACAAATGACTTCCTCTGGTTGGTTGGCTGGTTGGTTGGTTTTTATGGCATGTTAACCCTTTGATTATTTTGTGTCGAAGACTTGGTTTTATGTGTTCTTGTTGGGTTTTTTTTTTTCAAACTCAATTTTTTAAACATTTTTTAAAATCATTTTTTCTCTATTTAACTTATAGATGGGACCATAGCAGGTACTATAATTCCGGTTCAGAGTGGACCTGGAAGTAATGGTGACTAAGGGATACTCCATACTCTCCAGAGCTCTAAAAGTGAAATACGGTGTAAATTTCTTAAGCGAAGTTTAACATATTTAAATTCAGAGTTTTCCTTCACCTAGATTGGTTTTCTAACCGAGGTTGAAGGAGCCAGACTACTCAACTATTTACCCATGACTTGAGGGAAAATAGTTGAATTCATTCCTTTCCCAAGAGTAAAAGCGATATGTGAAATGCAAACAGCCTCCTCCAGAATTTGAACTCGTCTCGATAGTAACCATTACACCATGCACCTCCACATACACACACGTGTGTGTGTGTGTGTGTGTGTGTGTGTGTGTGTGTGTGTGATAAAATAAATGGATTAAATTAAACCAACAGCTTGTTAAGAATATAAGAATGTTTCTTTTGCTAACTTCATGATAAAGTATAAAATTATTTCCCCTTTTTGTTCCCTAAAAGTTCCACACTCCTTCAGATATCCAGAACTGGAGCTTGAACTGAAATTGTTTGTGTGATGTGACGACCGACAGCAATTACTGTAATCAATTTCTCCAACCGCAAAAATCCCCAGACACAGTCTTTTGCCTGCAACACTATTATAGTAGTCCTTACTCAAGCCGCCAAATGTTCGTTCTTTCTTCAGGTTAAGAAGATCAAAAACACAATTGTGCGTGAAGGTAGGCTTTAAATAATGAGTTACTGCCTCCCCAAGATCTTAAATCCTGGTTAATCACACTCAGCGCTGGCCGACCTGTACGAAATTTGCATATTCAACAGCGCCTACGAGCCACTCCTCGCGACGAGGGGCGGCGAGTTCAATATCTGTAGTCACTCGCTACACTCCCCTCCTGCAGGCTAGATATATCCGGACGCGCTTAGTTCTGGGGGGGGGGGAATCTTCTAGTCCACATAAACATCAGATGCAGTTTAGTGTCATACTAGGTGACACCCCTTTAGGTGGAGTCTTACCTCACTACAGAGGACATAGTTTATTTTTAGCCCCGCCGACGGGGGGGGCAGAATTCTGATAATGATAAATAAATTTTCACTAAGCCATTGAATTTTTGTGCGTTATTTCTTTTTCTTTATTAATGAACTAGAAGCGGCTACCCGGCAGCGCCTGTATAAAGGGATGCAAAAAGAAGGCAGTCTCGCAGATCCATTATTGTTGAATCACGAGTTGGATCCTCGCAGGATGCCCCATTAGAATTTCTGTGTAAAAAAAACAAACAAAAAAAGACCTAGCGATAATTCAGACACTATGAAGAGAAAAATTAATGTCTCCTATTTAAAATTACTAAATGCAAACAGAAAGAAAAAGTCTATGCTGTTATCATTTAAATTTTATTTTTTAATTCTCTTCACGAACATAAATCAAATCTTCATTATTTTTGTTCAAAAACCAAAAAATAGTGAATGTGTATATACATTTACTTTGTCATTAATTGTTTTATTTTCATAGTTTCTTCCGGACATACACACACACAAACTCCCCTTTATATATGTATAGACTACTTGTATGACCCGAGCCTTGCCGAGTTATATAGTATCCGGTAAAATTTAAGTATACACTTTTAAAATCTCATATTGTTGACTATTGGATAGCAGTACCTATCACTCGGTGTGGTTATTGTGGAAAATCTGCAACGGAAATTTGTACATGTTAACCTCTATTTCTATTAATAATGGAGATTTGCTTCCGGTTTTTGTCTGTAACAAAAATTACGTTACTGCTTACATCACATTACCCAAAATCGTCATAACATAGAATAAAATTTATTCTACGATTTGGCAAGTTCAAATTTTGAGTGTATTTATTCAATAAATACACTCAAAATTTGAACATACAACATTAGACAGTCCTCATTGTTTTTTAAAGCAAGTTTTAATAAATACATCACTGGTATTATATATCTATATATAGTTTGTTTTATTTTAATACATATTTAAAGTCTACATTTCAAATTGTTTTATTTTTTAATCCTTTAATGAATTTGATGATATTACTTACTTAGGGTACAAACTCGCTGACATTGAATTTTTAACTCCCACCTCTCAGGCAATATGTTTCAAAAATCTATTTTTACATCGCCCGGAGGGTGTTTTTTATTTTGTACTAGTAATAACAACGTAATAATAATACCTTTTGAAAAGGGAATGAGACGCAATATCAACAGTATTATTAATTTAAGTGGTTTTAGTGAACAGAATGCTCGGTATGGAAATTCATTAAATTTGCCATTTATTTCCCTTCGCCATTTTTATTTATTTTTTCTCACACCAAATGAAGTTAGGCTAAATATAAATACTACCACTGGAAAAGTTTGATTGAATCTTGCTACAAGGCTTTTTTTCAATTGCATCCCCGGACAGAGAGATAGGCAGATAAAGACACCACAAATATAGTATTATTTGGATAATTCAGACTATTGTCCTCATCTTTATTGTTATTTATCCAGCGTTTCGGCCGATGTACCCTCCGGTCTTCTTCAGGTATTTCTTGTCGGTCTCGGGAACCTTCTTGAACCAGGAACCTTCTTTTCGAACTCAAGAACCTTTTTAGCGTAATCGTGAGCCATCGCGGAACTTTGATCCCAACCTTTTATTCAATCCACGAGAGTATCCTCTTCTCATTCCGCTAACCATAGCTGGGGTTCAGGTGTTAAGTTGTGTTAATTATCATTTTATGTTACTGCTGTCTCTGACCAGGATTGAATCTGCAGCCTAGAGATAACTGTCACTTAGAATTGTCGCCTTTACCCATTATGCTATGTGTCCGGGGGGGGGGCACATCGGCCGAAACGTTGTACTGATAACAATAAAGATGAGGACAATAGTCCGAATAATCCAAATAATACTATTATCAAGCCTCATTTTAAAAATTCAGAGAAATACCACAAATATACTATAAGATTTTTAGATTTTTTTAGATTTAAAATATATTTTTATCTTTAAAAAAACTTATTCATCTATTTATTCATTTATTTCTATTTCATTTCATTTATCTATTTTATCTACTAATGCTTTTCTTGTTTTTTTGTTTTTTGTTTTTTCTCTCTTGCGAAACTTAGCTTAAACTTTGGAATGCGCGTGTTATGTGGGAGCACCTTATATGACTTAAGGTGTCACTGCCGAGCAGCAAAACAAATTTAACCTTTGGCGAGTGGGTCACGGGACACACTTTAGGCCAGCTGTATCAGGTGGGCCTGTCGTTGCTGTTTGCTCAGTGTTTTTCTGTGTATGGTCCTTCCAAAAATAAATTCACTTAAATAAATGTATAAAAATAGGTTGTCGGACGAGGCTACGAAAAATTGTCCCAGAGGAAAAAAATGTAGAAAAGTCTTTGGAAACAATATTTTGTTACAGGAAACATTTTCTGGTTCCGCACTTAAGGATTTGTGCATATATGCTATTGTTGCTTATATTCACGCTTGGAATTGAACATTTTCAATGTTGTGTGCGGTTATAGTCGAATTCCTAACGCTGTACTACGAGCTATTAAAGTCTAATACCTAGCGCCGTACTATGTGCGACTACAGTCGAATTCTTACGGGTGTGACTATAATCTAATTTAGATTATAGTCACACAGATAAAAAGATATAATCTAGTCACACACCGTAAGAATTCGACTGTAGTCGCATATAGTACGGTGCTAGGTATTAGACTTTAATAGCTCGTAGTACAGCGTTAGGAATTCGACTATAACCGCACACAACATTGAAAATGTTCAATTCCAAGCGTGAATTGTGTTGTGCCGTTTGCCACTATAGTCGATATGATAGCGTCGTGCTGACGATGTTACAAAAGGTGAATTTCTTTATCTGGGTTTAATTCAGAATTTTCCTTCTTGACTGGTTGCCTAACCAAGGTTAAAGAGCCAAGTCCGCCCCTACTATTTTCCCATAACTGGAGGGAGAATAGTTGGATGCATACCTTCTCCTGTGGACACATACTCATGGACACACCAGTGTGGTTCGACCTGCAAAAACCTACATCAATTAGTTCTGTAGGGGATACTGGATGTGCGAAAGACCTCCAAGGGGCGATGATCGATGGTGTGTGTGTGTGGGTATTTGTCGCATACCCCACTTGTATGGACTGGGCACAAGGCCTCGTTTTAACGTGGGCCCACCCACAAGCCGAAGCTCATGGGTGGGAAAGAACAAAAATTGCGTCGTTGCCTGGGTGGATAGCCCCCTGGGATCGACGCTATTATTAAACTCTCGATTAGTCCAGCGGCCGAAGCTCGCTGGACCCCCGGCGTTAACCGGAAAAACCGAATGTGCAATGAGTTTATAATAATAATAATAATAATAATAATAATAATAACAAGATGGTGTGAGAGAGAGAGAGAGAGAGAGAGAGAGAGAGAGAGAGAGAGTCGTGTTATCCTGTGGACAGTAAATGCAACGAGTGCATGTTCTTCTCTCGAGGATAGAAGGGAAAAAGGCATCTTCACTTTTCTACTACTGCCTGCCACGCCACCTACGCCTAACGGAAGAAACGTGGCACTTAATGAATGTAATCCATATAGAGGATTGTCTTTTTCGGGGAACATTACTGCGAAGTGAAACACAGCCAGCCTTGTCCAGGATTTGAACTTTGATAGCCGAGTCCCTTTTCAACAATGATAACCATTGCGTCACCCTCACTTTGGTGTGTATGCGAGCGTGCGTGTGTGTGTGAGAGAGAGGGGGAGGGTAAAGAGAAAGAGAGAGAGAGGAAGGGTAGAGAGAAAGAGAGAGAGATCTGTTAGAATATATATATATTATATATATATATATATATATTATATATATATATATATATATACATACATACATATGAGTCAACCAAGATAGATGAAATGAATACAAATGATGTCTTTAAATAGAAAGGTGGTTTATATATATATATATATATATATATATATATATATATAATATATATATATGCTAACGAAAACAGTTTTTAAAAAGATTATACCATCAAAATCTCTACGCATCCTTCTCTGTCATGAACAACTCTTCGAAATATCTTTACCCTTTTCCTGTCGCCCGCTGTTTTCTTCTACAAGAATATACAACCGACGCTGTTTTTATCACGAAACACACACAAGTTTGACCCCCACCACCCACCCACCCGCGCGCCTCTATGGCTAATGTCCGTGTCCACCTGACAAGCGTCGAGTCACGTAATGGCTTCCTCTGTAGTCTACCGGCAACATTGCATGGTATATAGACTCCAATAACTGACCTTCCGCTCAGAAACCTGATAGAGTTGCCCTGTTTTTATCGAGACACACAACTACTTCCAGAAAAAGACATTTTTTGTATCTGAAAACGCGCTCAATGATATAAACTGTGAGTTTAATATTTACTTATTTTTCATTATTATCTTGTTGTAAAGATGTTTATGAGGTATGTCCTGTGTTCGACTTACCAATAAGCTAAATAAGCTATAGCTTAGGATCACACATCCTCGGGGCATCCTTTTCTTAAACATACAGAGGTGCCTTGACTTACGAGTACTCCAACTAAGTTTTCTGAATTACGAGCTGTCATACGGTCAGTTATTTGCTGTGTGTTGAAAGTTGAGATTTGAGGTACGAGCGAGCTTCAGATACGCTTATGTTTATAAGTTCACTAAAAAAAAAATGTAAGTTTCCAAATTTATTACGCCGAAGAAAAATATCATTCATAAAAATAAGCATTTAAACGTATTACAGTGTCTAATCCATTTCATTTTATTCTATGTTTTTATACAATGTAGTGCTTTTTTTTTCATATTTAAAAAATGTTACAAAAAATGAGGTGTTCTTTTTTGTTTTTTGGTGGGGTAGGGATTTATAGCATTTCAGTTTGTTTCAATGGGAAAAATTGATTTGATATACGAGGAAATTGAATCATGAATTAAACTCGTAAATTAAGGTATCACTGTATTTTTATTATGTCATTAGGTTTTATTCTTTAACGCTAATTCACCAAAAAATCCTTCATAAATAATAATCATAATTATTTTAAATTTCTTTCCCCATTTTTTAGAGAAGGGCCTCAAATTTCATAAAGTTTAGGGTCTGTCTAAAAAGCAACTTGACTCTGTGGAAAAATAATTACATACATTATCATCTCACTTATAAAACAATTTTATATCCTTCAAATTTGTGATGCTACTCACCAAATAAGACGTTGTAAGACGATGACTGCTCTAATTGTTGACGGTAGTGCCTGAATACATTTTTATAGTACAATTTGTTCACCCACACCTAATCGTTTTGCAATGGTCAACCCCGGGAACTCTCGCGGTAAATGCAAGAAACGATCACCCGAGAGTCGGTGATGTTTGAAAGTTATTAAACGGTAGAGGACAAGAAACGACTTAAATTTCAGAGCTAGCGAAAACTGCCACCTGTCTTAGGGGTGAACCACAATTTATCAAATCCTTCTTCGACTCTAAAAGTGCTGTACAATGGTCGCCCCCCCCCCTATCCGATTTAATCACTCTGGCCCAAAATTATTTCCTGATCTTGATCTAAATCGATTAAAAAGTTAAAATTAAGTATATTAAAAAAAAATTAAATGTGTTAAAAAAAAAATTAAAATAGCGATCGTTGTCTTAGAGGGTATGAAACCCAGTAGTTCTACAGTTGATATCTTTGAAAGATTAAACGAAATTGGGTCATTTTAAAATTAAATACATTTCTGACGAAATACCGAATTTTTTATTGATATTTCTAAGCAAACCAGTTTTCGTAATTTTTCTTTTTTTTTGGGGGGGGGGTGTCTCCCGGTAAATTGTCACCCTAAAGAATTGTGAGAGTTTCCACTATGAGATCCTTAGATTAAATTAGTAGAGTGATTTGTATTCGCTCCAGCAACATAGATATTTACCAGCTCCCATTCCCCCCGCACACACACACACACACGCACGCGCGCGCGCGCGCACATCCGGAGATCTACCTGATATTCCAGGTCTGCTCCAGCAGCTGTGGTTTAACATTCTTGGGTTAAGGAGTGCTCAATGGGAATGATTTTATTTATTTTTGCTAGATGTAACCTAGACAACTTGAAATTTAAGCTGGAAATGACTTGTTCCTTTTTTTCACAATACAGGCGTCCTAAATTCAATCAATAGACAAACGAAGATGAAGTAACATTCTATTAGCTCCTAAAACAACGGAAATGATTTTTATAACTAAGTCTTTAAGCTCATCGATCTATCTAGTACTAAAATTCTCTTTTTGTTTGTACACACACACACACACACACACACACACCTATGTGGTAATAGCTCTTAAGTAAGCATATCAAACATTGTAATAATTAATTCTAGTTTTATTATTGCTCTCTGGTCTAAAAATAATATACGCAATGTGGGGTTGAGTCTTTCTGAAGATGAAAGTGCGCAGGATACGGGGAAAAGATTGTCACACGGGAACCCAACGTGTTTACGTGTAGTCTATTTCATTATTACTATTATAGAGATCACATTCCTTACTTACCACATTTTTCCTATTTGACACTAGGGGACACAAGAGATAATTACCTCCCGCGTCTGCCAGGCGGTGCTAAGTAGTGTAAGCGAGCAGCAATATAAAAGAGTAAGTGGGGAAAATCAAAAGTCTCTTGTACCCGCTAGCCTTGATAGAATTGACAACGCGTCTCCTGTCTACGGGACAGGGGGAATTTGCCTCTGCCCAGCAACCAAGAATCACACGGAACACGAGAACATGCTCAACATGTAATTCTACATTTTCCTTTCTACTAGCTAATTATCAAGGTCTTCAATACTATCTCTACGAAAAACCTATTTTCCTATTAGGACATTCCTTTATGCACCTCCCTATATTACGCATGTCAAGTTGTGACGCGTTATATAATGGATAGAGTCGAAGGAAATTATCTCAGCGACCCGAGTTCAAATCCTGAACGAGGCTGTTTGCATTTCGCATAGCACTAACACTCTTGGGAACGGTATGCATCCCACTATTTTCTCTCCAGCTATGGGTAAATAGCAGAACAGACTGAGCTCTTTAACCTTATTTAGGCAAACAGTCTAGGAGAAGGAAATTTCTGAATTTAGAAATGGCCATGTGTCACATTCTACTCATGCGGAGGGGTTGGTAAATATATATATGACTCATGTCATTCTTGCATTCTACGTTTGCTCAGGTAATAGAATTGTTGTTAGTCGTGAATTGTCTTTGCATATGTGGATATCCACACGAGGATATATCATGCTACACACAGGTTTACGTTAAAAATTGTCGATTTTGTTTCATCTTAACTAAAAAATATTAGCGACGAATTGTTGTTTCCAAAACGACAGGCGGGGGTGGGTGGCACCATGGCGTTTTGGTAAACATGTTGGACTACAACATTGTAGTAAGCGAGTTCGAACTCCAATCGCGCTATTACCTTCAGTTTCGGACTACTTCTTCGGGGAAAGGTATGAACCCATCCACCTCCAGTTATAGTTTAAAAAGTGCCACGTCAGTTTTTCTACAAGGATGGCTTCGGCATTAGATAATCCATAGAGGTTTATATGCCATTAAATGAAAAAAAAAAACGAAACCAATCCAAAAACGAGACACATATGAAGATAAACTTCAGTCATCGAGACCATAGCGCCCCCCCCACTACACTATCCACAGATGGATTTAAATAGCAACATTCGATAAAGCTTTACATTTTACGCAGTAAGTTTGTTGGTTGGTTGGTTGGATTTTATTGGGCTAATTTATGCCGAAGATGTTTGCTTTGTTCATTTGTGTTGGGTATTCAAAACAAATTTAACTCATTTTTAAACTCAGTTTTATCTATTTAACCTATAGAATGGATCCTAACAGGTACTGTTGTTACATAATCTATGCGGTTGCATAAGATTATTGTCAATCCCCTGTAATTCTGAGGGATGACCCCTTTCATACCATGGCCGGGTCCTTCTATGGAAAATTACAGAATCCCGCCAAATATGTGAAGTCACGTGGGACCTTTTTCAGGGTCCCCAGTTTGCAGTTGGACGTCAGGCAGAGCAGTCGGCCATTTTGTGCTCTGCCTAAGGCTGGGACTCGCGCGCGTTATGTTAGTCAGATATTTAGTTACGTGAAATGTATAGTTAAGGAAATAAAAGTTTATATAAGTAAAATGTTCTTGTGGTTGATGAATGTCTTCGTAACAAGACTAAGAAATGAATCCAGGACGACCAGCCAGCAGGAACATAGCAAGAAGACCAAACTTTAGAAGATATACCAGACCAAGATAGATGATAGACGATCAGAAGCAAAGCCGGCCAGAAGAATAGACGACCAGAGTAAGAAGTAAGAAAGGTATGCGACATTATATGCTGATTGGGTAACGTGAAAACCCCAGTATGTAACACTGTCACTCCGGTTGAGAGTGGAACTGGGAGTAATGACAATGAAGGGTTACCCCACACTCTGCAGAGCTTTAGAATTTGAATATCACCACGAGATGCAGTTTAACGTAAAACACAGGAAATTAAAAACCCCAGCCACTGCCTTCTAGCACATATGATAAAAATGGGGTTGCCATAAGGTCAATAGGGTTGGGTCAGTCATATAAGTTCTAGGGCTTAACGGGACCAGCCTACTGATCGAAAGAGGCCTCTCCAGCCGACTGTCTAGCCCAAGTGTGGATTCCCTCCTTAAGTATCACGGGTCGCCACCCACAACCAACAAGTGGCCCTAATGGGGGGGGGGTCTTATCATTCTACAGAAGTGCTATCGGTGTATTCTATATCCGACAGGGCTTTACACTTTAAAATAAGATAAATGACAATGTAATTAGAAGTAACAAGAGTCGTAGGTTATTTCCTTTCTTCCTTCTTGGGAAGGACATTTATTTTACCACCGTGTTTGTATTACGCACTCCTCTTTCTTGCTTGCTTGTACCGAAAATAGATTGGATTACCTGTAATAGATGAGCAAAAATGCAACGTAAATAATCCTTTTCAGGTCAAGTAAAACTTTTGTCAGATTATTTGCTTCATTTGCGTGAACATTATCGCCCTCGCCTGACTTTAAATATTTTTAGTTTCGACTTTTCTTTGTCTCCAAATCATCTTTGCTCGGTTTTTAAAAAGAAATTCCTAGCATTGCTAAGAAATATAATAATGATATCGTATATACTCGTGTCTAGGTCGAATTTTGTTTGGTTTGGTTTGTTTTGTTTTACGGCATATCAACCTCAGTGGGTCATTTAATGCCGATAAAGTTTTGAAATAAATCAATTCTTAATGGATAATACAATTTTTTTATAAATTCATTTTTCTATTTAACCCATAGATGGGACCCTAACAGGTACTACCACTCCGGGTCAGAGTGGACCAGGGAGCAATGGTGATGAAGGGGTACTCCACATTCCCCAAACCTCCAAAACTGGAAACTCACCATCAGATAGAGTTTAACGTCATTCCCAGGACATGTAGACCCGTAGCCACCGCCTTCTAGCACCCATATGATAAGAAGGATTGGGGGTTGCCATAAGAGCAACAGGGTTGGGAAAATCATATAGGTGCTAGGGCTTGACGTGACCAGCCGATTGATCGGAGGGGGCCTCTCCGACCGCCCGTCTAGCCCAAGATAGGGCCAAAGTGGAGTATTGCATGTCATGAACTGCTTATCCACCTGGACTCTATCCTTAAGCATCACGGGTCGCCACCCACGGCCAACAGGTGGCCCCATTGGGGGAGTCTTACCCCTCTGCAGAGGTGCAGTTGGGTGCATTCTAACGCCCCAGCCGACAGGGCGGGTCGAAGTTTGATGAACTGATTTTTACACATTTACACAACCCCCCCCCTCCGCTCGACCAGTATGTGACACAAGGTCAATTTCTAAAGTGGGGTTTGAATCCATCTAACCTAGGTTAAAGAGTCCAGTCCGCTATACTACTTATCCATTTAAAAAAATCGTCGCGATGGCTTAAAGTCGGTATTAGCCATACAGCAAGGGAATCTATCCCCTTTTCACTAGCGCTAGACCAAGGAGATCGTTTTGGCGTCTGAGACGGAGCGCCACACCTACTATCAGCTCCTCACTTTACCGCACAGATCCCAGTGCTACTCATACGTATATACTCGTGTATAGGTCGAATTTTGAACATCTAATTTTTAAGTCAAAATAGGTTGAAATTCAAACAACTGGGAGAACAAGAAGCAAAACTTGGCTTATCGTATATACTCGTGTATAGGTCGAATTTTGAAGGCAAAACTTTGAAGAAAAATAACATGCACACAAAAAAAAAACATTAAAAAGCACACAAAACACACAGCCAATCTCCTAATAAAAACACACACATAAAAACAAAAAGAACGCAAAAAACACTCTCATATAAAAGCGCGCATACACACACACACACACACTAGAAAAATACACACATGAAAGAAAAAAACCCACAAACTACACAAATAAGAGATAGTCACATTAGGGCGTTGCCAGATTGTAAAAGTAGATAAAACGAGCAGATAACAACATCCCCATTACACATACGAAATAATTTAAAATTCGTTCTTCATTTTTATTTTGCATTTAAAATCAAAATACAAACAAGATACAGTTTAAAAGGAAGTGAATAATTGTTACGATAAAATTAACATGTTAAAAGTTTCGAGCATTTTACCGCATTTTTTCAGAAAGTTTGAGGTGGTCTCAAAATTTCTCGTTTCAGTAATAATGCCAGTATATATTTAAACTTACATATATCAGAGATTGTGATATGTAACATGGAAAAAAAGAAAACTCCCCAAGGGTAGTCTGTTAGAAAGTTGTGAAGTTGTTTTAGCTTATTGAGGCAGTAATATTTGAAGCGGTAATCTATTAATAATGGAGATTCGCTTCCGGTTTTTGTCTGTAACAAAAACTACGTCACTGCTTACGTCACACTACCTAAAAACGTAATAACATAGAATAAATACACTCAAAATTTGAGCATGCAATGCTAGACAGTCTTCATTGTTGTTTTTTTAAACAAGTTTTAATAATTACATACCTGGTATTATCTATCTATATATAGTTTGTTTTATTTTAATATATATTTAAAGTTATCAGAACTAAGTTTCCATTTCAAATTTTTTATTCTTTACTCCTTTAATAAATTTGATGATTTTACTTTACTTATGATACAAACTCTCTGATATTAAATTTTCAACTCCCATCCCCTCAGCCAATATTTATGTTACGTCGCCCAGAGGGCGTTTTTTTAGTATGAATAATGGAGATTCGCTTCCGGTTTTGTCTGTAACAAAAATTACGTCACTGCTTACGTCACATTACCCAAAATCGTCATAACATAGAATAACATTTTGAGTGTATTTATTCAATAAATACACTCAAAATTTGAACATGCAACATTAGACAGTCCTCATTGTTTTTTAAAACAAGTTTTAATAAATACATCACTGGTATTATATATCTCTATATAGTTTGTTTTATTTTAATATATATTTAAAGTTTACATTTCAAATTGTTTTATTTTTTAATCCTTTAATGAATTGGATGATTTTACTTACTTAGGGTACAAACTCGCTGCCATTGAATTTTTTACTCCCACCTCTCAGGCAATATGTTTCAAAAATCTATTTTTACATCGCCTGGAGGATGTTTTTTATTTTGTACTAGTGAATATAATAACAATTCGTACAACTAAACAAGTTTTATTGTCGGAACAAACTAAACAGAACAGAATATACATTAAGTGAGACACAAAGAGACACAAAATGAGCGAATGCAAGTGTGTATGTAAGAATCCAAGTTGTAATGTGAAACAAAACCTTCAAAAAGCGTGTTTATCACGTCGGGTAGTCACCACTTGTAGGTGGTGTTGGACATAACATTTTATATAATAAACAGCACTTTTATACGACAAGATACAGTAACAATGAAATACATGTACATGAACATACAGCAGTAGAGATTAAAGGACTGGAGAGTCCATACATTAAAAATCACTTACTAGTGATGAGGGGCCGAAGCCCCCAGGAGAGTTGCATAGCATTGGGGCAGAAGCCCCCACAGAGAAGGGTGTGACAATGTGTATAACCCATGTGGGTACCTACGAGAAGAGGTAGCCAAGAGATAGAGAGTTTCAAAACCCGCGCTCAAATACCAGAGGTCCCCTGGTGGTCGGTTCGGAAACCTCGCGGGAAGATAACTCTTCCAGTCAAAAGGAAGATAAGCCCAACATGTATATGGAAAAGTTCTTTATGGTACCTTGTCTGTGTGAAGTTAATAAAAAGCTTTGAAAGTTCATGAGGGACTAAAATATTGGATAAGGGCTCCTTTAGTTTTTGGTTGCGAGGAAATATCAGTCACGTCTATAACGTGAAATTCCGAGATACTTCTTTCTTCTCTCGCAGGCGCTGTCTTTCTCACTGTTGTCAAAACAGCCCTTCCAAAGAAGAGCATGTTTTGTGTTTACTCTCACCGACAAAGACAGAGGCAATTCGTTTTCCTTTTTGCTCTGTCTCGCTCTCACAAAGGTACGCGCTATATGCTCCAACCAAGTGTCACTCACGGTCTGGTTCTCTTCTGTCGGTAGTTGACACAACTGTTCTGTGTTTCTTTAAACGTGTCCGTATATACACAATCTCATGCATATTCTTAATGACATCAGGACTCGAACCTGCTCATACACACGAATCACATTACAAACGGCCGCTTTCACGAAAAACACGTAAAACAGCATGTTTTTGTTTCTGTTTTTGTTTTTTTTATACTCAGGTAAGTGAAAGTCGTCACATATATGTATTTACCAACTCCCTGCCCGAATAGGATGTGACACAAGGTCAATTTCTTAAGCGGGGTTTAACAGGTTTGAAGTCAGTGTTTTCCTTCTCCTAGACTGGTTGCCTAACTAAGCTTAAAGAGCCAAATCTGCACTACTATTTACTCATAGCTGTCCTTTTTCTTCCATTTCTTTCATTATGATAAAAATGGAATGGTCCATTGTTTACCTGAAGTGACGATACTCATTAGAAATAAGAATCCGGCGGGTAATCAACACCAGATAATCAGAATTTACATTTTTGCATTTCATCTTGGACGACTTGGACGGTCTCATTTTTAACCAGGGAGTGTTGCAAGATGATAACGGTTGAAAGATTATGGAATAAGAGTATTGATATATAGATGAACACTGTCAACAAAAATGTATCTAAATCAATATTCTATTGCATGAAAATAAAACAAAGTTATAAAAGTTAGTTATAAAGTACGAAAGACGTGATTCAGACGTCAAGAGTCGAAATGCAAATGGCTACTACCATGACTGCCTGTCTACTCAAGGGCAGATAACCCCGTTCAGCCTAGACTCAGGGGCAGATCACTCTATTGTACTTATACATTAGTGAGTTAAAATAATTATTCATGATTGATCGAGGTCAAGGACAAATAACGAGTTCTGAGAGAATTTGTATTGCTCGAAAAGCCCTACTCCTGAAGTCACCACTGATTTATATATATATATGTGTGTGTGTGTGAGTGTGTGTTGTAAACATTAGAGGGTGAAATGTGGACAAAGGAACAAAACTCAGACAAGTGTATGTAGGAGATATATTTCGCCGTACATTGAGCGCGGCTTTATCAGTCGATGTAATTCCTTAGTTAAATTCAATTAGATAAATTTAACTAAGGCATTACATCGACTTAGTTAACGTAGGGTAGAGTCCTGATGAAATCATTTCAATTTGATTGAAACCATGGTAGACCCTTTATTTTTCCTCTAATAATAATTAGTAGTATTATTACTACTCTGTGTTTTTAATATATTGACCACTTTTGGATATATATATATATATTATTATTATTATTATTATTAATAGACTAATTTTGGTGAACGCAGGGAGCAGTTGATTCATGCCTGTCTTAATAGACATACCTTCTATTTTCCTTTTTCATGCGTATTTGTTATAAAGTACATTAGCTGAAATGTACACCTGTTGGGAGTGAATGATATCTCGTTTTGACTTGTCTCCTACTCTCATTTCGCCTCTTCTTTCCTCAGATCATTGGGGGTGGGGTGGGTTGGTGGTACGAATTGTTGGATCATATAACAAGCACTGCAGAGACATTTAGGCCAGTGAACAGTCCGTTTTTAAATGCGTTTATTCTAAGCCTCCGATACAGTAGGGAAGAGAGAGGGAAGAGAGAGAGAGAGAGAGAGAGGAGAGAGAGAGATTGTGGAATAGAAACAGAGTACAGAGAGACAAAGAGAGAGAGGGGAGAGAGGGGGCATTGTTGAATAAATAGAGTACAGAGAAGCGAGAGAGAGAGAGAGAGAGAGAGATTGGGAGACGGGGAACGATTGTTGAATAAATAAGCAAAGTACAGAGAGAGTGGGGGAGAGATTGTTGAATGAATAAGCAGAGTACAGAGAGAGAGAGAGGGGGAGGATAGAGAGAGATTGTTGAATAAATAAGTAGAGTAGAAAGAGATATATATTGTTGAACAAATTAGCAGAGTACAGAGAGAGTGAGTGGGATTGTTGAATGAATAAGCAGAGTTCAGAGAGAGAGAGAGAGAGAGAGAGAGAGAGAGAGAGAGAGAGAGAGAGAGAGAAAGAGAGAGAGAGAGAGAGAGAGAGATTATTGAATAAATAAGCAAAGTACAAATAGAGAAAGTCACAAATTAGCGCAGCGGCACGTGTGTCTTCCGTCAGAACGAGACTGATCTGTTGAACGTGATTGGAGCTTTTAGAAACTTTTTTTCTTTCTTTCTTCTTTCTGTTCTTTTCGCCTTGACGAGTGACTCTGACATCAAAAAGATTTGCTCGCTCTCTACACGGTGTATCTTTTCTTCTTTACTTCTTCATTTCTTAACTTGGACGGACCACAGTCACCGGGTGTCGATAAAATTAACGTCGTCTTTGTCGTTCATTCAAAGTTGGCTGGCTATATGAAATTGTGGAACCAATTCTACGGAAACTTTTCTGGAAACCTGTTCGGATTACAAGCTCTTCTTAAATAAACGCCCGTGTTGTGGATAAAAAAAAAAAACAGAGGAAAGACATTACAAAATACGGAAGCCTGAACTAATGATAAAAAAAAATACATGTGTCATGGCGTCAGATCTCCGTCCTTCAAAACTTTGAGGGTAACTCAATGGGGCGTTTCTTTTTTGATTTATCGGCATTTGACCGCCAAAATAAAAGTTCCCAGGGGCCTTTATGTCACGGATAATTTTTTCCAATATATTTCAGCCATGAATTATGACTGAGGCTGCTTATTCCCATTGGTCCTAAGAAAAATGACTATATTTGCATTCATTGCCAAACAGACCGTAGAGCCAGGGTACAAAAGAAATAAAGGAAGGTAAGTAAAAAGAAAATATACAAGGTGTTTCATAATCTAATATCTTGACCAATTCTCGTCCAAATGATCTCAATTTTTAACAACTTGTGTTCAAATAAGTCAAACTTTTATGTTTAATGTCTAAACGCCTTTTTTCCCCTGTAAATGACATTTCTATACTTGAAAAGTAAAACAAAAAATTAAACATAGAATGTTGTTTTGTTCCTACGCACGCTGTTCAAATTTGAGATCATTTGAAAGAAATTTGGTCAAGGTATTAGATTAAGAAATGATATCAACATTTCTGAAACACCCTCTACATCTCAAATGATGTCGATTTTTTAAACACACACACACACACACACACACACACACACACACACACACTCACTCACTCACTCTCGCTCACGAGTACTCGCTTGCACATATACACAGTAAGACTACTATGGATTTAGACACGTATTCACGCAATACCTTAGGAATGTGCTTGACACAAGGAAGGTTTATTAAATTTAAACATTCAACATACCTTTAGAGAGGCGCGTTTGCATAACGATTATCGTCGTAGCAAATGAAAGCGGAGGTCTGGGTTCAAATCCGGGACGAGTCAGTCTGCGTTTCACTTCATGCTAATGCCATTGGGAGAGGTATAATAAATATATCTGTTCTCTCCTCATTATGAGTAAATAGTTGAACACACTGGGTTCTTTAGCCTTAATTAGGCAACCAGTCTAGAAAAAAAAAACTGAATTCAAAATGCTTTACTCCGCTTTAAAAAAAAATTATCCTTGTGTCACATCCTGCCTGTGACGGAAAGGTTGGGTAAATGCAAATATATATTTCTGGGGGATAATAATAGGTAATATATATGTGTGTGTGTGTGCGAGAAAAGTAGACAAACACGGGATGTTATGGAAACTGGATGTAGTATATATATATATATATATATATATATATATATATATATATATATGTGTGTGTGTGTGTGCGGAGAAAAGTAGACAAACACGGGATGTTATGGAAACTGGATGTAGTATATATATATATATATATATATATATGTGTGTGTGCGGAGAAAGTAGACAAACACGGGATGTTATGGAAACTGGATGTAGTATATATGTATATATATATATATATATATGTGTGTGTGTGTGCGGAGAAAAGTAGACAAACACGGGATGTTATGGAAACTGGATGTAGTATATATATATATATATATATATATATATATATACAACAACGATGTCTTTTTCTAAGTTCTTTTATTTCAATATCAAATTAGGTTATAAATCAAAGTATCATAGCTTGGATTTATTCATTTTGACTAGGCGTCGGTTGTGCAATGGTTATCAACGTTAGAAATAGACACGGCGGCACGAGTTAAAAACATCGACGAGGCTGGTAGTATTTAACATAGTGCTAATACCATTGGAAAACGTATGCATTCAATTATTCCCCCCCCCTAGTTATGTGGAAATAGTAGGGCAGACTGGGCTCTTTAACGTTGGTATGGCAACCGATTTAGAAGGAAAACTCTGAATTCAAACCTGTTAAACTCCGTTTAAGAAATTGATCTCGTGTCACACCTTGCTTGTACAGAAGGGTTTGTTAAATACATATTCATTTTAACTTGTATTTGAATAGTACAGCAGTCTGGGCTCTCTTTTACACTGGTATAGAAACAAAACTCTGAATTCAAACCTGTTAAATTCTGCTTAAGAATAGACCTGGTGTCACATCCTGCTCGCGTGGAGGGGTTAGGTAAATACATAATCATTTTGACTTGTATTTACGTCTTAATAAGAATAGTTGATAAAGCATCGTCTGAAAATACAAGGTCTTAGATATGTTTTCTGACTATTAGGTGTGTGCAAAAATTCCCGATGTCTTTATTATTATTATTATTATTATTATTATTATTATTATTATTTCACTGCTAGCGAGTTTTTCACTCCAGTGTTAGCTGGTGGTCTATCAATGGAGTCTGAGTGACAGCAAGTCTCCTCAGATCTCCAGGACTCTTCTGAGTATTCTAGCCGATCTTAACTGCGTTGTTGTTTGGATGGTCTCGAGTCTTCCTCTGATTTCCTATTCCTCCAGTCTTTTTACCAAGTTTTTGAGAACAGTTCCAAGCGCACCAATTACAATTGGTATCGACGACACTTTCCTGTCTCGGAGCTTTTTCGGCTCTTTAACAAGATCCAAGTATTTTCCCTTTCTTTTATTTTCACTGTGTGTGGATCGACGATAACCGTTACACAGCGTATATTTTCATCGCAGTAATTCACTTAATCATTTACTATAAACTATACAACACCCGTATGCTATGCATTTTTTTTTTCATTTAAACAGTTCATATTTGACATTTTCCAAGTAACTGGGCCTGCCCCTCGGCAAAAGGGGTAAAACTCCCATGAAGGGATCACCTATTGGTCGTTGTAGTGGCTGTGCGGTTTATCATCCGAGTACTAAGTGGTCTTGTGACTTGCAACTGTTCACTTCGACCCTTACTTAATCTAGACGGGTGATTGGAGAAGACCCATCAGATCAATCGGCTCATCATGTTAAGCCCTAGTGCCTATATGATTGTCCTGGCCTTATTCTTCAATTGTTATTATGGCAAATACCTTACTCTTTTACCATATATGTGCTAGAAGGCGGTAACTGAGGGTCAACAACAGTTTATTAATACATACTAGTACAAAATAAAAACACCCTCCGGGCGATGTAAAAATAGATTTTTGAAACATATTGCCCGAGGGGTGGGAGTAAAAAATTCAATGTCAGCGAGTTTGTACCCTAAGTAAGTAAAATCATCCAATTCATTAAAGGATTAAAAAATAAAACAATTTGAAATGTAAACTTTAAATATGTATTAAAATAAAACAAACTATTTATAGATATATAATACCAGTGATGTATTTATTAAAACTTGTTTTAAAAGACAATGAGGACTGTCTAATATTGCATGTTCAAATTTTGAGTGTATTTATTCTATGTTATGAGGTTTGGGTAATGTGACGTAAGCAGTGACGTAATTTTTGTTACAGACAAAAACCAGAAGCGAATTTCCATTATTAATAGATGTAACTGTTTCTACCAATTTGTTGATACACATGTGGCTAATGTAAAATAATTTTATCAAAATGACTTGATTTGGAATTAAATAACCCGAAAAGGGTTGATATGCCATAAAACAAAACAACCAATCAAATTGTATGTGATTTTTGTCTCAGCTTTCCACGCAGACTCACTGGTATATTTCTTGTTGAATACACTTTTCTATGTAATAGTCATTCGATATTGATATTTATTCTGAATTAATAATTATGATATTTCCGACTGTTGTCCCCAACTTTATTGAGTATAAACACAACGTTCAGGCCACTAAAAGCTCTGGATCTTTTTTAGGTGTTTTTTATTTTGTGTTTATACACAATAAAGATGAGGACAACAGCCCGAAATATCATAATTATTCATATTAAGCCTTTCTCATAAATACACATGAAAATTTGTTTTGAATTAGTCTTACATGTGTGGGGTGATCATAAAGTCAGTTTCAAAAATGTATCACCCACGATGTCGGACATATTGAAATACGATAATAAAAAAATACATCAAAAATAAAAAAAATTGGGTTAAATCCTACTTAACGGACATAAATTCCAACATTGTATATCACTCCACCGAAAGAAAAAAATACTAAAAATCAAGGAATTAACAGAATTTAATGAAATTTTCAGTGTTGATATATTAATGAATAAACAATATAATGCACCAGTTATTTTATTTGAAAACTCTTACATTTTTTCAGTTCAGTTAACTGAACCACGTATTTTTTAAGCGTAACACAGATTTACAAACATACGTGGTTTAAAGTTAATTGACTTGAAAAAATGTAAAAGTTTTTAAATAAAATAACTGGTGCATTATATCTCTTATTTATTAATGTATCAACACTGAAAATTTCATTAAATTCGGTTAATTCCTTGATTTTTAGTATTTTTTTCTTTCGACGGAATTTATGTCCATTAAGTTGGATTTAACCAAAAGTTGAACTTTCATGATTTTTATTAAATGATTTTATTGTCTGTACAATGCGAGTTCTTTAATCTTCAATTTTAGAATATTTTAAGGACTTTATGAACACCCTGTATTTTATAATGTTTATACAATTATTAATAATGTTTTTCTTTTGAGTCAAACCACTCGGTGCAAAAGTTAGTGGAATTTATTTGATCTAAATTCTTGAATATAATCTTTATCCCAGCTATTTCACGCCATTTTGATTTTAAACATCTTGAGACGCCTACACTTTCTGAAATGTAATTCTTTTTTTTTTTTTTTACTCAAACTTTTCAGTGCAGATATTCTCTGTCTGTCTGTCTGTCCGTCTGTCTGTCTGTGACTCTCTTTCTCCCTCTAGTCCGATTTATTTTTATTCTTATCTTTTTATGCATAAAAGAAATATCTTTCTTGAAAAATACTGAAAAGAAAAGTCATTCACTATGCTTGGCTTAGTTATGGCACAAATACAGAAGTGTGGGGTACCCAGTGAGAGTCGAACTCACAAACAACAAACTGCTGCTAATCCCAGCTTGCTAACCATTACACCACGTGAGGTGTCCAAGAATGACTAGTAGTCATTTACTAGGTGTAGTTTAATTGTGGCACAAGTCCGAAACTGTGGGGCACTCAGTGAGAATCGAACTCACTAACAATGATCCGCAACCAATCGAACTTGCTAACTATTACACCGCGTGAAGTGGCTTTAAACCACATGAGGATCCCAACACTGAAAAATGGTTGTTTTCTAAGCTTAGCTTAGTTGGTGCACCCAGTGAGAATCGAATTCACTAAAAATGATCTGTTAATCCACCTTGCTAGCTATTACACCACGTGAGATGGCCTTACACCACGTGAGGATCCCAACATTGAAAAATAGTTATTTACTAAGCTTGGCTTAGATGCGGCACATGGCCGGAAGTATGAGGCACCCGGTGAGAAATGAACTCGCTAACAACGGTTATTGCTCCACGTGAGATTCCCTTACACCACGTGATTGGCCCAACACTGAACGAATAGTTATTCATTTAGCTTAGCTTAGTTGCGACCCAGAGATGAAACAGTTAATCACATAATAAGTGAATGTTGCAAACTAGTTCATAGAGAATACAAGAGTAAACATGTGCGGGTAGGAAGTATGATCGACTGGGAATTGCGCAAGATATCAAAATTTGAACATGCTGACAAATGGTATATACACAAACTAGGATATGTTCTAGAAAAGGAGATATAAAATTATCTAGGACTGAGATACAAACCGGCCACCTCACCCCGGCCAGACGACCAAATTTAATATTTATTAGCAAGAAGAAACTAACTTTTCAACAAGTGGATTTTGCCGTTCCAGAGTTTCCATAGAGTGAAAATAAAAGAAAGTGAAAGGTTACTTGGATCTTGTTAGAGAGCTGAAAAGGGTGAGAAATATGAAAGGGATTGTGATACTAATTGTAGTTGGTGGGATTGGAACGATCCCCCAAACAACTTAAAAGGAAACTGAGGAACTGGAGGACTGGAGATGAAAGGCAGTCCGAGACTACCCAGTCTCGAGGAGACTTTTTGTCACTCAGATTTCAATGAAAAACAAGAGAAAAAGGAGCTTTGTTATGATTTGTCGATATTCATGAAATTGAATAATTTATAAGTCTTCTTTGGAAGATAATAGAATTATAACCAACACACGAGGCATCATTTTGTGCCGGGTCGAACGTGAGTTCGCATACTATATGAAAAGATCACGTGACATCGCATTAATCAAAAATAATCAAATTTAAATTTGCTTGAATTTTTACAGAGGCAGGCTCATATAGATAACACTGTTATTGCTTCTTTTGTTTTTTTAGCTTTGCTTAGTTAAGCTTCTTTGTGAAGAAACCTTTGGTTGCTCCTTGGTGTCCTTCAGTGTTGGGTATGATCCTTTGGTTGTTTCTTGGTGTCCCTTAATGCTGGGTATGATTCTTCAGTTGTAGGTCTGTTCGTCAATATCGAATAACGTGCAAATAAGCGGCTGTCAATATCAGCGATTAAATAGTTATCTAACCACGTATTCGGGCTGTTGGTTGGCTGGGGTTTAAACCACGTGACTACGCTGAGTCTATAAGTTTAAGTGATGGATTACAGCACGCCTTATATACACAAAAATAATCCAGCACCTCCTGGTACGTAAGCCCCCAGTTCGGTTGCTTGGTTGTTTGGTTTTACGTCATATCAACCCTTTTCGGGTTATTTAATGCCGAATCGTCATTTTTAATACACAAAATGCCCAGGTTGCTCGCTGTAACTTCTATTGCTTAAGTGGTCACCCAATTAAGTATTCATTTCAGTGATCTAGCGGAACCGGTGATTTCAGCGTGACTTGACTGTAATGTAAGCCTTCGGGCTGCTTACAGTACCTGATGTTTCGAGATAGTTACCTAAGTAATGAATTATAGCAGTTGCGTGCTACTTCGAAGATTTGCACACAGAATCCTTGTGTAGTTCCCATCCAGCTTTTTCTCTAAGTGTTTCGTTGGAGTCTGAATAGTGCAGCCATACAGTAGCACTGACACGGCTACAGTTTGGGAGAATTCTTGCTTCATCTTATCACAGAGATCAGATTTCTATATGATAATCTATCTACAGCAGTCAATGTCTTTATAGCTCTGTATTAGATCTATAAACTACGTAGTCTTGATTGATGATTGATTGATTGATTTTAATGGCATGTCAATCCAGCTAAGATTATTTTATGCATAGAGGTTAGGGATCGCATTCATTGTACGTTCATATTTTTATTTTTTGTGTAGTTGTTTCTTAAGTTTGTTTTTGAATTTTTTGGGGGGGGGATTGCAGAGAGTCCTATCGAAAAAGGGTAACTCAATCAATGAAAGGTAGCTAGTCTTTCCTTATGCCTTTTCCTGCTTTCAATCAACACATGGCTATAATTGAAATTGACAGTGACACTTGTACGTTTAATTATTTGAACTCGATCAGTTACAGTCTTTTTACTTTCTTTTTAACTATTTTTCTTTTTAGATATTGATATATCTGGGTTAAGGGATATATTCTGAAGTTTGTATTTTGTATATTATCGCAGTAGTAATTGGTACATCGAATAGCAATCCGTCTGCCGAGCAGTCGTGGTGTCGTCTAGCGAGTAAGTTTAGCTTGTAGGCATTAGGTATAGGACCAACACAGTGTCGACTATTTATACATGACACTGTCCAATCAGATTATAGTGAGGAGGTACCAAGGTATTTACATATTCATTATATCAGATATGTATTCATTGGCTTTAGGTTGATAATAAAGAAATTAATGATAGTGATCATAACTTTGTTCTGTTAATGTAGAAAGATTTAAAGACTTAGTTGTTTCGTGCAGCCATCATGACATACATATGTAATCCATGCCGCCCTAGGGGGCTACTCAGTTTAACCAGATTTTCTGCAAGGGATAGTCATCAAGCAAAGTGTTTTATCTTAGCTCATTTGATAAAAGGTGCACAGAAATTTCTTTTAGATTAACTTACGAAATGGATAATTTTATCGTCTGTTCAATTCCCCAAACCAACGTCCGATATTTTCTGATTTAGAATTTTGTATTATTTCGTGGTTAGACGCTTTCACAAAATGCGGACACTTCTTTCGTTTCAGCGTCTGAGGTTACCTTTAGTTTAGGAATAATGTCACTGATATTGTCATCCAATCGCCAATGTTGACATTCGAGATCATTTAGATTTCATCTCTATTAATTCAGGTCAGTGTTGAACAAAAGTTGTTGTTTTTTTTTGTTTTTGTTTTTTTTAAGAAAAAAAAGGAAAGGAAATGTCACATAGACTTTTATAATTACTTTATTTTTTATTTTTTTCTAAAAAATAAATACGTCCTTGTCCAGTTGTAATATCAGCATAATACCCACTTTGTGATATCGTGAGTTTGATTTTTTTCTACAATTCCAGCAAATGAAACACCCACGTCAAAAGTAAGAGTGGGTACGCCTTTATCCACTATGCTATGTGTCCAAATGGTTAGCGGAATGAGAACAGGTAACCCCCGTGGATTGAATAAAGGGTTAGGTTTAAAGTTCTGTGAAGGCTCCCGATTACGACAGGAAGGTTCCCGAGTTCGAAAAGAAGGTTCCCGAGTTCAAGAAGGCTCTAGAGTCCGACAAGAAATACCTGAAGAATGCCGGAGGGCACATCGGCCGAAACGTTGTACTGATAACAATAAAGATGAAGATAATAGTCCAAATAACCCAAATAATACTAATTATCAAGCCTCATCACAAAAATCAGAGAAATAAATATATATATATATATATATAGCTCAGTCGGTAGAGCGTTCGGCTAGAAACCACAAGGTTCCTAGTTCGATACCGGTCCCCGCCAACTCAGCGTATGAGTAGCACAGGGATCTGTGCGGTAAATTAAGGAGCTGATGGTAGGTGTGGCGCTCCACCTCAGATACTAAAAACAATCTCCTAGGTCTAACGCTATTGAAAAGGGGATAGACCCCCTTGCTGACTGGCTGATACCGACTTTAGGCCGCCCCGTTGACTTTACTTTTACTTATATATATATATATATATATATATATTTACCAACCCCTCCGCACAAGCAGGATGTGACCCGAGATCAATTTCTTAAACGGAGTTTAACAGGTTTGAATTCAGAGTTTTCCTTCTCGTAGCCTGACTGCCTAGGATGGCTTTGACCTTAAATAACTCATAACAAAGAAACCAAAACAAATATTCAGACTGTTGGGAACTCTAATATAATATTTTTAGATTAAGTAATTAATGTTTTCAAACGATTATTAATCTAATTACCTTTTGTGGATATTAGTTAATCTAATATCTTCAAAAGGTTACTTGCTTAACTAATGTGTTTAAACGGTTGTGAGATTAATTAATATCTTTAAAAGATTATTAGATTGATCATCTTTTGAAGGGATTAGTGAGATTAATTAATGTCTTCAACACTCGGAATTCTCGTAGTAGCGAGACACAAATACGTCATACGAATCACAATAGATAACACATACGTTTCAAGAACAATAAACAATGACTAGCAGGACCTGTGGATATATCACAGTATGATAATTTGATTATTACAACTGTTACATCCGAGTTCAATAGAATATCGTTTTATGGAGAATCTGCAATAAGAATTCTCAGATATTCCGTTTGGTCTTACGCATATAATTTTTTTTTTAAATAAATAAATAAAATGTAAAAATGTAGTAACGAGTCGGATTTATCTGACTCAAAGCGTTCTAGATGCCTGGCCTGCGGAACTGTCCCTGGCAGGCAAAGGAATGTGGTTGGGGGGGAGAATGAATGTGGTACGCCATTATGCCCACTCTGAGTAAGAGGTGTCGAGACGTTGGAGGAGGCAGAATGGACATTTTGCAGGGAGTTGTGGGTGACTTCCGATAGTGCTGTAGGGACCTGAACTCTCCTGTGCGTTTTGGGGACAGGAAGGAGAAAGAGTGAATGTCCCTTGTGAGGTGGTGAAACAGAAACAAAATGTCTTCTTCTCGGTTTTGGTATGAACTTGCGAGCCTCGCAGAAACGAGCTCTTGTCTCAGTCCCTTGTGACTGAAGGAACTTTTCCCTCCGTGAGAGAGTAACAACTGAACTGTAAGTACTGTCTCTAAGTACTTGTTGTATTGACTGTTGTTGTTGCATGTTAATAAATAAGGTTAAAAGTACACGTGCTTTCCCTTTCGTCATTACATTCTGTGAACTTAAAAAGAAGAAAGAGAAAGACAAGCTGGTAGACAAGTTTCAGTTTTATTTAAAACTTACAATTTTCAAAAAAATTCCGGGTTCTGGCTTGTTTTTCCACTTGAATGGTCAAATGAAGTTTGTAAGGTCTAAAATGAGTAAACATGCAATATGCACGAAAAATATATCCATAAATCAGTGAAAGAATAACAAACACGTTGATAAAACTTAAGCTATAATTTTATTTATAAGAAAATAAAATTGTATTTTTGTGGTGTATGTGAAATGTATTTCGATAATTTGTTTCGTACTAAAGTTTTTATAAGGATAGAGTGAGAGGTATGATCAAATTGGTACTAGGTTCGGAAATACGCAGGGTTCTCGCAGAATTCACTTATTCTTTCCTCCCGGTCGAATATGCTAGACTGACTGTCTGCAACTTGGGATACTCTGTTTGTTGGTCTGGTGGTTCTTATTTTCTCGGTAGAATTCAATAATTATCTCCGGCTGGTTGAATTGAAGGTCCGACGATTTTCCCCGTGATGACAGCCCGTTATCGCTAAAGTATGTGTTATTTCACGTTGTCGTAATTTTTTTCCTCGTTCAGAAAAAAGCGAACGTAAAACAAAATGGCGTCGTCATATAAAAAGGGGTAGGGAAAAATGAAAAGAAAGATGGTCTCGTTTGGTAAAGAAATAGAATATTTATTCATACAAATTTCTCCACTAAAGGAGGCAAAAGGAAATACAAACAATTTAAACAAAGATTGCATAAATTTCCCTATGCACAACTAAATAACAATTTAGGGGTCAGGTAACTCAAATATAAAAAATACTACATACAAAAGTGTATATAAAAAAACAGAATGAAAAGACTTACTGTAGAAAGGGTTTAAACAATAAAATACCCTTTAGAAATGTATTTCTCTCGCGCAGGAAAGACAAAAAGTTCTACAGAACTCACAGTTCTCTCAAAAAAATTCACGTGCCTTTTCGTTAAGGACTGAGGCTCCTGGCTTAGAAATAACTGCTGCTTTACTTGGACTTTCTCGTGAAGTACAAGGCTCTCGGAAGAAATATAGTGCTGGTCTTCTGCGCTAGTATCACTCTCTTTTCACTCGTTGTCGTCCGTTTTTAAGCATCTAAGGGCTGGATACTCCAACAACAATATTTCTTCCGTGGTTTGAAGAATATACGAGAATGTTAGCGACCTTTCTCGCCAAAGGATATGAAGAGCCGTTTCAGCCGTTCTGGGAATTCTGCTGGATTGCAACAGCAATTAGCCACCTTTTCTCAAACAAGGTTCTTTTTTAAACCGGCCAATGTCCGTTCTGAAGCATCTAATGTGTTCGTCACTCAGTGCCCAGGACGGGACAATCTGCTCGCTGCGTCCGCTTGCTTCGCTTCCCACTTCCAAAAAGACAGATCTCGGCTCACACGTGATCAAAAAAAGTCCAGACAGGCGCCAATTCCAGGAGCCCCCGTCCTTCGCTTTCGCAGCAAAATACGAAACGAAACAGAGAGACAGACTGAAAGGGAAAAAAGGCATGCATAATACCAGAAATCTTTATTTATTTATAAAGATAAAAATTTCCAATAACGTGTCCCAACAGCCTGTATCTCAAGCGTCATGATACGAAGTAAAAATGTCTTCGTTCTTCGCTAAAGATGATATCTTAGTTTTTTTGTCGCTTTGTGGCGTCGCTTTGAATTCTCGTTTGAAGATATCCGAGACTCCTTTGGTCCTGGATACGTCTTCCATTGTTATCACACCTTAACTCTTCGACAGAGTACATTAATACTCATGAAAATGAATTTGGTTAAAAAAAAACATTAGTTTAAAGAAGAGATTGATTAAAAAAATTGAGTCAAAAATAATTTTAAATAAATTCTTTTTAATCGTTTTTTTTAACTAACTTTTTAATCAAATTTTTTTTAAAAATCTAATTCATTTTAATCAATTTTTATTGAAATGAATTTGGTTTAAAAGATAGCTTAAAAAAAGAATTTGGTTTAAAGATTGAAAGAAAGAATACACATAAGTTTAAATCATATGTATATAAAAAAGATTTGGTATTAAATAACCCCATAAGCTTTTATATGCCGTTAAACCTCTACCAACCAACCAACCTCATAATACTCGGACATGTCTTTGATCAAATTAAAACAATGGCTCTGGTTCTAATCAGCTTGTTTAATGACCCACAGTCAACCTGTCCTGATGAATCCACTAAATCCCGGCTTCGGTAAACCCCCTCCATCCACTTGAAACTTTGACCTCCCGTTGTATTTGATCTCTTGGGCAGAGACAAAATAATCAGTGCAGGGAATGATGTTCATCAGACAATGAAAGACTTGGGTGTCTGAATAACATTCGTTTTTAGTGGTTAGAATTCTAAATCTGCAACAAACCAATCTTTCTGATTAAACTTGTAGATGTCAATGGTCAAGGCTCAAATTATGATTAACTTCTAAGACAATATCTCCTTTATCAGTTACTAGAAGCGGCTACGTGGCGACGCCTGGGTAGAGAGAAACCCTGGTGTATGGATTTTTTTTCTTTTGGGATTTACAAATAGTGGACATTTTAAAGTAGAATTTCAATGTTATTTCTATGTATATTTTAATTTTTAAATATCTTCGAATATAAATTAAATCTTCATAATTTTTGCACAAAGGCAAGAACCGATGATATTTAATGTGTATATATATTTACTTCATTTCTAATTGTTTTATTTTCATAGATTCATCCGGACATATATATATATATATATATATATATATATCTTTGAAAGGAAGGAAAATCTCAACACCGTTACGAAATTTTGGGGAGCTATATTAAATCTATTTAGATTTATAAAGGCCTCAATTTTGGTCGAAATAAATTTATTATGGAATAACGGTGTTGAGTTTTTCCTTCCTTTCAAAGATAAATATTGCTCTGTATATAATCTAAAAATTTATTATACATTGAGCTCTTTTTAGTGATTTAAAGATTCACTGTATTTATACATACTGGATCATACAATAATAATACAGTGTATGTTTTGGATACCTCTCATATATATATATATATATATATATATATATATATATATATATTATATATACCAACTACCCTTTATATATATCTGCATCATCAGGACAGAGGTAAAAAAACGTGGTGTAATGGTTTGCAAGTTAGTCTCGCAGATCCATTATTATCCTGTATATTTTGATTTTTAGATATCTTCGTAAATACAAATCAAATCTTCATTTTTGCCCAAAAAGCAAGAACTGGTGATATTTAATGTGTATTTATATTTACTTTGTCGCTAATTGTTTTATTTTTGTAATTTCTTCCGGACATACATACATTGTATTTACCGCGTATCCCACTTGTACGGGTCAGGCACAAAGTCCTATTAACGTGGGACCACCCACAAACCGAAGCTCATGGGTGGCGGGTGAAAAATAGCGTCGATCCCGTCGGCATTCCCCCTCAAGGGGGCGCCTCAGGCACTGGGCAATAAACCCAGCCTTGCCCCTTTAAATCAAGGGGGCAGGTATTGCCTGGGGGGATAGACCCCTGGGATCGACGCTATTAACTTGTAAAGATCCAGGGCCGAAGCCACTGGACCCCGGCGTGGGCCGGAGCTACATACATACAAACATACACATCGACTGCCTTTTATATATGTACTAGAAGCGGCTACCCGGCATCGCCTGGGTAGAGGAGGGATAAAAAAAATGTTAGTCTCGTAAATACATTGATTGTTTTGGTTTTCCATAATTAATTTGTTTATGTTTTAATTACGAACGCTCCTTCCTCTTACTATTCAAAACCTAGTTTTTAAATATCTTCACGAATATAAATAAAATCTTCATTATTTTTGCACAAAAAGCTAACTCTGGTGATAGTGAATGTGTACATATATTTACTTTGTCGTTAATTGTTTTATTTTCATAGTTTCCTCCGGGCATACATGCATAAATACACACCAACTGTCCTTCATATATGTATAGACTAGCCGGAATACCCGTGCTTCAATGCGAAACTTTAAAATATTTTTTTATATCCATTATATTGATATATCTATTTAACCAACCTCTCCGCACGAACAGGATGTGACACAAGGGCCATTTTTAAAGCAGAGCTCAACAGGTTTGAATTCAGGGTTTTCTTTCTCCTAGACCGGTTGCCTTATTTATTCTTAGCATCGCAGACTTTGTAGAGATTATTATTGAAAATTTTTACACTGCTTACAGTATTTGCTGTTATAAAGTGACCACCCATTTAAGTACTGAACAGGTTTATCGTTGCTTAACTTCTGGAATTTGACGGTGTTATATAGCCCCTTTTTGTGACGACGTATCTAGACATATGGACGTATCTTACGTATACTTATCTTGTATATTTAGCTTCTTCTGGTTCTGATATTTAATCTGCTGGTTCTGTTTACTGTTGATTCTAATATTCTGTATCTTTTGTCTTTGCTTGGGCTGGCTTTCTTGTCTTTCTTCTGCCTTGAGTTCTTGTCATGACATTGGGATTTCTTGTCTCGTGTCCGTTACTCAGTTCTTGATTAACGAATACAAGACTTTGTAGTTTCACTCAGAGCTCATATCTTATTTTATAAACCCAGATCAAATTAATCGCGCGTGAGAAATGACTTCGAACGGACAGACCGCCAATTGTGTCTGTTTCGTCTACCAGCTAAATCTGATTTTCTTAAATTAAGTTTCTCTCGGTTCTGGCCAGTCAGAGTCGAGGTCAAATACAGGTCAAAATCCCTCAATCAAATTACCTGTATTTTTCCATGAAATCGATAGTTTGATTTAACTACACTACCGTATACAATTGATAGGTAACCTATTAATTATGTAACAACGGAATCTAATGCTTTCACCGTTTTCACAGCGATGCGGCATCTTTCTGAATCATAAAAATAGCATATTATGCTTGTGCATGGCAATGGTCAAAGCAAAATTATGATTATCTTTTTAGTTTCTTATTCTGTAAAATTACACATGAATAGTGGCTTATTCTATACACTACATGTCCACGCAAACATTCATCATCACGAGATAGCGCTGACAGCACGGATTCCCCCTCTCTCTCTCTCTCTCTCTCTCTCTCTCTCTCTCTCTCTCTCTCTCTCTCTCTCTCTCTCTCTCACACACACCACCAGTCCCTATCGGTCATCGATTCAGGCAGGTCTTTCACACTGCATCCAGAATCAGCACAGAGCTGGTTGATATACGTTTTTGCTGCCCACCCTACATTGGTGTGTCCATGTGTAATTTTCCACAGAAAAAACGTCATTTATGAATTCGTCCTTGCTTCCCCAGCAATGTCCAGCAAGTCTTGTTCTTGTTACTTTAATGGTTTGTGTGATAGGAGGTAAGTGGTCGTACAACCGCTTTTTTGTGGGATGCTGCTTCTAAGATTTGAACAAGACAGCACGCAGCATCTTTGTTTAACCCAAGACCCGAAGTATGTATTTACCCAACCCCTCCGCTACGAGTAGGATGTGACAATGTAAACTTTTTAGTGAAGTACAGCTGGTTTGAATTCAGAGTTTTTCTTCTCCTAGACTGGTTAACCCTACCAAGGCCAAAGAACCCAGGGTCTTCTACTATTTACCCACTGGGCTCTTTAACCTTGGCATGGCAACCAGTCTAGGAGAAGGAAAACTCTGATTCAAACCTGTTAAACTCCGCTTAAAAATGATCTTGTGTCACATCTTACACATGTGGAGAGTTTGAGCTCAGTCGGTAGAGTGTTCGGCTAGGAATCACAAGGTTCCTGGTTCGATACCGACCCTCGCCAACTGAGCGCATGAGTAGCACAGGGATCTGTGCGGTAAAGTAAGGAGCTGGTGGTAGGTGTGGAGCTCCACTTCAGACGCAAAAACAATCTCCTTGGTATAGCGCTAGTGAAAAGGAGATAGACGCCCTCGCTGTTTGGCTGATACCGACATTAGGCCGCCCCGACGACTTTACCTTACTTTATATACACGTAGCGGGGTTGTTCATGCCAATTTTAATTGCTACTTTTTACATATTCTTTCTGACCCCACTTCCCCAAGGTTGTTCCCCTCTTTGATTGGTTTGGTTTATTTTTAACAGGGTATCAACTCCTTATGGGTTATTTGATGCCGAAATTTGATTCTTCAGTAAATGTTTGTTTGTATTAGCCCGCTTGGTACGAAGGAAGTTATTTAGTCGATTCCCCATTCACCAAGAACCAATATTAGCATTAATATATCTGGGATATATTAAAACAAACACAACTGAAGGAAAGACAAATTGCAAACACACTTAATTAACGTTAATTTTATCAATTAATAAATTAATTAATATATGCATAATATACATACCAGTGGTATTAAGAAGAAAGAATACACAAACATGTCCCAACAGCTAGAAATATGTACATATTATTCCATGTACAAACAGCATGTAGAAGAGGTACAGCAATGGAAAAAGGTTTACTTGATTAGGGAAAGTACAATAGCCATGTGACTTTACCTTTCCCTGGCAGGGTCCGAGACACACATCTCCTATTCAAAGAACATAGGTAAAAGAGATCGAGAATGGGTTTCTGATAATATCATGTTACATTCCACGATGCACCCAACGGATACGCCCATTCGCCAAGGGAGATAATTATTTGTTGTTTCCTATAATTGTAAGCATAACTATAGTTTCAATGTTTGCATTTTTAAAAATTACACTGTTTTTGTGGAGTTTTTTCTTTTTTTCTTTTTCATTTGTCTATTGTTATTTGTTTGCAAACAATTACATCATATCAAGTATTCCTATCTAATAATGATAATTTATAAACAATAATATCGTTTACAATAACTATTCCTATTTCGTAATAATCATTTGTTTTCACACAGTTATATGGTTTCATCTATTCCTACCTAACACTCGGAGCCAGTGCCAGATGAATTGCTGCCCTAAGCAAAACCTTTAGATGTGCGCCTCTTGAAAGTTTTGATAAGCTAATGTAGGTACAGTAACTCATTAATACATTGTTTCTACATCTCGAAACACCATTGATAACATAATTTTCATCTTGTGGCTTTATTACTTCATCGATGCAAATAACTAATTATAGTCATAACATTAAGTCAATAAATCCTCGACATAAATGTCACTGGAACAGTGTCCACCACGGTTTTTCCTTCATTTTTATTTTAGTACAATTTTTTCGTGAATTTATGGCGCCCCCAGATGCCGGAGACCTGGGCGATAGTCTAGTTCACCAAAAGGGTAACACCGGATATGGTAACACGAATAATTTGCAAGCAATTATATGGTTTCAAATAACTAATAATAATAAGCATTAGTAAACAATTATAGCTATTCTTAATACTAATAATTTGCACACAGTTATATGCCTTCAAGTATTCCTATCTAATACAAATAATTTTCAGATTTATTTGAGGTATAGATGGGATCCAGGTCAGAGTGAAACTGAGAGTAATAACAATGATTGGATACTCCCCAGAGCTCCAGAAGAGGAACCTCACCACCGGATGCAGTTTAGTTTCATACCCGAGACACTCTCCTCTTTGAGAACCACGGACAATTGGACATAGACTGTTTCTATTGAATTTACAACAGAGTAGAAGGAAATAGCCTGATGCCAAGGGAGGTTACTCTGTTCTGCATGTCAGACCTATGAGACCTCATGAGACAGTGTGTCCTCCCTTGGAAAAGGTTTTTTGGCAACTGTTTCCAAGTAATTCATTCTTCTTTTATTTCCCCGGGGTAGATTCATTGTGAACGACACTCTCTTTGTCTAAAAGGAAAAAAATCCTGAGCAGCAATTAGTTAGTATTATTAGCGTTATTCGGACTATTGTCCCCATCTTCATTGTTATTTGTACTAAGCCTGGTGGAATTAGCTTGAGATCTCGGCATCTGTATAGGAATGTGAGGTGGTCCGACATTCGTGCGAGTTTTTGATTCAATCTCTCTAGGAGTTTCCATTGACTGATTATATCGGGTCCGTACCGATTATATACTATTTCTCTGAATGTTTGAGATGAGGCTTGAAGATTAGTATTATTAGCGTTATTCGGACTATTGTCCCCATAAAGAGACATAGTATATAATCGGTACGGACCCGATATAATCAGTCAATGGAAACTCCTAGAGAGATTGAATCACAAACTCACATTCCTATACAGATTCTGAGATCTCAAGCTAATTCCACCAGGCTTAGTACAAATAACAATGAAGATGGGGACAATAGTCCGAATAACGCTAATAATACTAATCTTCAAGCCTCATCTCAAACATTCAGAGAAACAGCAATTAGTTATTGTTACGAACCTGACGATTATTTAAAGGTATATAAATCCCGGTTATTTCTTATTCCAACATAAACAATGGGGAACCACTCTTGACTGATAAATTATTTATTTATTTTCCTATTAAACTAACCCTAAACCTAACCCTAACCCCGTCTTCTTTTTTCTTAGTAGATCAATAAATAAATAATTTATCAGTCAAGAGTAGTTCCCCTTTGTTTATGTTGGAGTTATAGGAAATAACCTCAATCCTTTATCGGTTATTTTATGCCCAAATTCTATTCATTTATAAATGTTTGATTATAATCCTAACCGTATTTTCAACGTTGCATTGCAATCATTTCTAATTGCACTTTTTTGTCTGTCTATAATAATCGTTTGTTTACACACAGAATATTCACCAAATTTAATCTGCGATGAGCCGATTCAATACTTCAATTCTGTGATCACTTAAGCAAAATTAAGTGTTGTAAGCAGCTCGACTCTCTTGTTTATCCAAATGATTTGATTCGCCATTGAAAATGGTTGATATACCGTCAAATAAGATAAACAACCAACACAGTTTATATATGAAATATTCCTAATACAAATAATTTGCTGACAGTTATATAGTGTTGAGTTAACCATGTCGTGGAATAAGAAAATATTAGGTGAGAGTAGACGAAGGAATAGATAACACGTCTGTTGTCTTGAAAAAAAGGATAGTAAGTATCTTATTTCACAAAAGAGAAGAGCTACTCAAGGTAGATATTGAGCTTAAAGGTCTCTGACAATTTTTAGTGGTGTGGGTTAGTTCCCATAATTCATACGTTCTCTCGTCTCCATTAAACATTAGCCTATGAGTTATTAATTCTTCGTTTGTTCTTGTTGGTTTGCTGGGCCCATAAGCTGTTGAGCTTAAAGGTCTCTGACAATTTTCAGTGGTGTGGGTTAGTTCCCATAATTCATATGGTCTCTCGTCTCCGTTAAACATTAACCTATGAGTTATTAATTCTTCGTTTGTTCTTGTTGGTTTGCTGGGTCCATAACCTGTTGAGCTTAAAGGTCTCTGACAATTTTCAGTGGTGTGGGTTAGTTAACTCATAGTGTTAGTAGAATGAGAACATAAGACGTATTTTAACGGAGGTACAAAATACACGTGTTTACACGTTGCTTTACTTCACGGAACAGAAAGGTACAAGGAAACAAAGACAAAGGGAAAACGAAATACGCGCCAATTCTCATGGCGCCAGTGGTCATCGCGTACTAATGTTATCATGTAGTTCTGGTAACGCGACATAGGCATTTGCCTTACAAACTGAAGGAACTATTTTAGTTGGTAAAATATAACAGTAGATAACCGCTTGGGTTGTCGAACTTGATGTACAATTCTAACATATAGTTTCAATTGTAGCTATCTAAAACTAATATTTTATACACAATTATCTGGTTTCAAGAAACTATTCCGATTTAATACTAATGATAATCATTTGTTTACACACAGGTGAAGCAGGAGGAATTGATAAGCGACGATCTTAACAATGTTATTGTTTGGATCATCTTGATTCTTCATTTGATTTCCAATTCCTCCAGTCTGTTTTCCAAACACTTTACGGCCAATCCAAGGACACCAATTGATATCACTTTCACCCTCATATTCCACAGTCTTTTTCAATTAAAGTAAGGTCCAGGTATTTGTGTATTTTTTTTTCTTTCTGCGATCTGCTGGAACTACAAAATCTACCAGTTGACAAATTCTCTTTTTCTTATTAAACAATACTAGGTCCGATCTTCTGGCTGGAATGGGATCCGTCTGTATATAAAAGTCCGAGAAAATGTTATGCATTTCATTCTCAAGAACAGATTCTGGTTTGTGCATTTACCAATTTGTCGTAACTATTATTATTACTAGCAAGTATGTGCACCCTCCAGAGGTAAGTATCTAATTTCTAATGTAATAAAATATATTGAATTATAAAGACCAACAAAATTATATAAGAACGCATATAAAAGATTACACTTATTCTAATTATATTCTAATTGTTTTTATATGAAATCATTCATAGGATTGATACTAATACGTTGGAGAATAAAACAATAATATTAGAGATCAATAACACCAAGTGATTATTTATCAAATCCAGTTTGTTAAAACCAGTATGCAAATTAACCACACTATATATTATGAAAACCTTTATTTCTTAGTGATACATAAGACCCATTGCAGTATTTTAAACGCACTAATAACATGGTCTGTTTTGAGGCAAATATAACTCAGATTCTCATCGAGACATCGTTCATAAATAAGATTTATTCTGTTATCACATTCTATGATATTGAGGATTTTGACTATAAATTAAATACTCATTGATAAACTTACGTAATTTATGAGGGTATGGTAATGTAAGAAGTGATGTAGTTTCGGTTACAGATAGAAGAAACGAATCTGTATTATTATTATTATTATTATTATTAACATTACTACTACTATTACTACTACTACTACTACTACAGTCATCAAATCGAAATAGTTACTTGAAACTAAACAAATACTGTCTGTTGTTAGTTACTAAGCTTTAGTTAGTCTGATACATAGGCCTTTAGTTGCCTACAACATCTGCTATTGCTAAATAGTCACCCATCTGAGTATTGAACAAGCTTACCAGTGCTTAACTGCGGGCGTGCTCAATAATAGCTGATATTTACAAGCTTGACTTACTTTGTCAGACAGGTCTCAAGTTGCTTACAGTAACTGATGTTACTTAATAGTTACCCATCTGGGTTATGTATAGGCTTATATTGCTTAACTTTGGGCAGGCCAATAATAGAAGTTATTTACTAAGCTTTGCTTAGTCTGGGACACAGAGTACAGTGCCTGCTGTGTGCAGAAGAGATCGTGAGTTCGAATTCACCAGAAGCTTTTTACTGCCTTTTTAGATAGTCGCATCTAGACGTATACTTATCTTTATATAAATCTTTTTATTCTTTTACTTGTCTATCTGAGTAGCTGTTATCTGTTAAACTGCTATCTGGGTTTATTGTTCTGGTTGGGGATCTGGGCTATTGAGAAGCTGCCTTCTCTCTTCTTTTGGTCTTTCATCACGCTTCTTGTCATGGGACTTTTCTTCTTGGGGTTTCTTCGTGTGACCGTAGCTTGTTTTTATTAACGAACACAAGGCTTGATCTCCTTTTCTAGAGCTCTTTATTTTATTTTAATAAACTCAAGTTAAGAAAAATCGCGTGTGGAGAAATTGGACTTCGAACGGGAGATATCATCTTGTATCCATCCCGTTCGTCACCCAGTCAAAAACTGATTTTCTAAACTAACTTTCCCGCGTCGGTTCTGGCCAATCAGAGTCGAGATCAGCAAAAGGTTAAATATTGTCCATCAAATTACACTGTATTTTGCATTGAAAGTACCGTTATTTTAAATTTTACACTACTACCAGTGAAAAACTGATTTTCTAAACTGACTTTCCCACGTCGGTTCTGGCCAATTGATAAGCAATCCATCAATTATGAAATAATTTTTCTTTATTCTCGTTTCCGATATCTAAATGTATTTAATTAATTTATTCTTAATTAATTATTTTCAGTTTGTTTGAGTGACAGAAGAAGATAATTGCCCCCATTTTGCTGTTTGTCGTCAATATGATTCAGGCTGATATTCTCAGGTAGAACAAACTGTCTACACGTTTGTGTCATATTGTGAGACAGTGTGTCCTCCCTCAGAAGTAAGGACAGCCAATATCGTCCTCCTGGGTAACTAACTGATCAAGTGTTTTTATCAAGAGGAGAGAGTGTTCCATCCTTTTATTCATTCATTTTTATTTCGAGAACTGGCAGCTGGGAAAGTCTGACAATTGAATGATGATAAAATTTATATTCCTTCCTCTTTCATCTTAATCAAAACTTAAACTTTACTCTAAAAATTATTTAATATATTAATTTTACTTGTATTATTGTTGTGTTTCATTCTCTCTCTCTCTCTCTCTCTCTCTCTCTCTCTCTCTCTCTCTCTCTCTCTCTCTCTCTTACTCACACACACACACACACACACACACACACACACAAACCTAAATTACAAACGTATAGTAGGAAGCGCGTGGTGTAATGGTTAAAGTCATGGGAAATGGACTCGTTGACTCGAGTTCAAATCCTGGACGTAGTAATTGCATTTCACTTAGCGCTAATACCCTTGGAAAGGTATGAATCCTACTCTCCCTCCAGCTATGGGTAAATAGCAGGGCAGACTGGGCTCTTTAGCCTTTGTTTAGGCAACCGGTCTAGGAGAAGGAAAACTCTGAATTCAAACCTGTTGAACTCCGCTTAAGAAATTGACCTTGTGTCATATCCTGCTCGTGCGGGGGGGGGGTAAATATATATATATTACAAACGTATATTACTTTTCTTTCTCTGTTTCTCTCCCCCTCTCTCTCTCTCTCTCTCTCTCTCTCTCTCTCTCTCTCTCACACACACATCTAACATTCACACGTAAACCTACTTATTTATATTATCCATATTAGGCTCTATAACATATTCTCTCTCTCTCTCTCTCTCCTCTCTCTCTCTCTCTCTCTCTCTCTCTCTCTCTCTCTCTCTCTGCACGCATGCGCGGCGAATCATACGTAGGAGATGTGTGCATATGTACGGAAACTGCACAGTTTCACCCACCGAATGATTCAAACCCACACTGTGCATATTCTTTTAAAGGAGACAATTCGTCCACAGGTTTTTGACTCGAAACCTTATAATCCACCAGTTAGCTTCACAAGGGAAAAAAGAAGCAGAAATGAATTCCAAAAATATACTGACTGGTTCATTATTTTCTCGTCTAGTTCTTATTGAAAGGAATGCGTGTGACACCTTTGGACTTGGGCGCTGATTGATTGCAAATCACAAAAATTCAGAAGAAGAAAGTTACTTGAAAAGTAACCAATTCCATGATTCTTTTGTCTTGTTTGTTTTTATGTCTTATGTAATTGATTTTGGGATCATCAAGGGAGAATGTGCACCGCTTCGAGGCCTTCCTCTCAACGGTTTTAACTGCACACCGACCCCGTTCACTGATGTGAGGTCCCTCGGACAAATTGTAAAGTTATTATTTAGATAAAATACTTATAAATTAGAATAATTCCAATGAAAAAAAAAACACTAAAAAATACTTAAAAATAATTGTTTAGATAGATACTTTTTTTTATCTAATCAGTCAAATTTATTAATTCTGTATTTTTACAGAAGCGCGTTGATGTACTGGGGAAACGCAGTGGTGTACTGGTTAGAGTCGCAGTAAATGGACTCATTGACCCGAGTTCAATTCCTGGACGAAGCCACAGTTCACATAGCGCTAATACCCTTGGGAAAGGTATGAATCCAACTATTCTCCCTCCAGCTATGAGTAAATAGTAGGGCACTGGGATCTTTAACCTTGGTTAGCCAACCAGTCTAGGAGAAGGAAACTCTAAATTCAAACCTGGTCACTACTAGAATAGGCTCAAGCCTACTTAGTGATCTATTTCAATTTTTAAAAATACATTAATTAACAAAATCCCAGTCACATGCAGTGAGTAGGAGAATTTAATCGACGGATGTCAATTTTAAACCTCTAAAAATAATAAAATGTTTAACCTGAATTCTTTTCTCTTTTATTAGAAAATTAAGCTACAAAAACGAATAAAGTAATAAAAAAATGCGTAGAAGAGCAATTTTTTTATTTTTTTTATTACTCTCACAGTTCTGTTTGACCACAGTGGATGGGGCGAGGAGCACTCAGTCCTGGAACAACCAGCCCTCATCTGTGGGCTACAACCGTCTGTCAAACTTCCTGGTTTCCTTTTTGAATATATGCGGTTTTTAGGCTTCCGGAAAAGACGCCCCACACTTCGAGCGTTGACTTCCCAAAAACCAAAATACTTAAAAAGATGATACTCTTGTCTAGTGACCTCTAATCATAGTCGCGCACACACACACACACACACACACACACACACATATATATATATATATATATATATATATATGTGTGTGTGTGTGTATATAGTTAGTCTACATTCCTCTGAAGACGGAGAGTCAAGTCTCCGAAATATTAGAATAATGAAATAAAACGAAACTTAACATCCCACAAACTGATTTTCTTATATATTTCACATCCAATGCTTTATACTAAATCCCAAATCATATATATTTTAGACATTTATATATGCATAACATATATACTAATATAATATATACACACCGAGAACCAGACTTATATATATATATATATATATGTGTGTGTGTGTGTGTGTGCTCCGACTATACGCATACATACTCATATAGACAAGTTCGCATCTACATGCATATGCATATTGCAGAATCAGAAGAGCTTATAATGTCACATTAGCCTGAGAGTCACGAGAAGTGATGTGAATAAGGGATTACAAGAAGCCCTATTGAGTACGAAGAGAATATTTCGATTTCGTTAGAGAGATAATTGGTTCAGCAAAGTTAAGTTCGACTTAGCCCACAGCTAGCTTATAGTAAGATGTCCTACTACAAAATGTCCGCAATTTGGTTTATGAACAAATTTTGTGTCAAAACTGAAACTCAACAATTATATCCCCCCTCCCCTTCAGTCGAACACCTCACTTAAATAACGTTTTGTACGAGATACGTTCATGCCCAATAAGTGAAGAAGACAAAATCAAAGATGAAAATTCTCCAAAAGATGCCCTCGTCCAAGTTGATGTAGTTACTAAGAAAATCATCATAATTATCATCATTTATCAACAGCACAGGTACCCATGACTCTCTCTCTCTCTCTCTCTCTCTCTCTCTCTCTCTCTCTCTCTCTCTATCATCAACTGTCCCTATCGCTCTTCGCTCACTCAGGTCTACCGTATGGCATCCGGAATCCGCACAGACCTGATTGATGTACTTTTTGCTGGTCGACCTATACTGTTGTGTCCATGTTTAGGTGTCCAAACGACAATGTCCCTTATGAGCTCATTCTTGCTTCTCCAGCAGTCCAAAATGTCTTATTCTTCGTACTTGGATAGTTTGTGTGATAGGAGGTAAGTGGAAGTACATCTTTTTTGTGGGATACTGCTTCCAAGATTTGTTCAAGACAGAATGTACCATCCTTGTGTGGTTCTAATCTAGCCTTTTCTCTAAGCGTTCTGTTAGAGTTTAAGTGGTGCAAACATACAATAGTGTTGATGTGGCTACAGCTTAGAAGAATTCTAACCTTATCTAATCAGAGAGATCAGATTTCTATATGATCAATAATCGACTACTATAAACCAAAGATATAAATAAGTGAAATCACTCTAAAAATGTCCCTGTAGGATATCAAGGGACTCATGTTAACCCATAGAATAAGTCATTCAAACAACTGATGGGTTGATTTTAATGACATCCCATCCCGTATGGTTATTTTATGCATAGAGGTTGTGTGTGTACATTTTTGTGTAGTTGTTTCAACAGTGTTTTTTTTTGTTTTTTCTTTATTTTGCCAAAGGTCCTATCATATACGAATAATTTCTAAATAGATCTATTGTAATATATTGCCTTGACCGGCGGTGACCCTGGTGAAAAAAGTTGAATCATACATCTGGCGAATAAAATCAACAAAGTGGCTACCTGAAGACAGGAAATGCATAGGTGTAATACCTGATGCATAAAAACAAATGATAAACAGAGGAATTGCTTGGTTGTAAGCCATGACCAATGGGAAAACAAGCTCCATGTGTGAAGAAGTGTGTTTGCAAGAAAACTATGTGGGTGTCACTGTCAAGGAGGCGTGGTTATATGGGTCGCGTATGAATTTTTAAGACAAATAAAGTCTAGAAATTTGGCTGAAGTTTCAGTTTTCGTTCACTGTTTAAACTCCCGACTGCTCCTTTGTGTCTACTCTCTCCAACAAATCTCCTGCCTGACACAAGTGTCACCAACGAAGAATAAAAATATAAGATTATGTTTTTATATATAAGTGTTCCTTGTTTGTCAAAGTCCAATGGCAGTATTTGACACTATTTGACCCATAGATTGGACCCTAACTGTAAAAGTTTTTTGCAGTCATATATCAAATATTCCTAATTTCTTAACATATCTATTTGCCCCTTGGATGCTGCGCTAACAGGTACTACCACTCCAGGTCAGAGTGGATCTGGAAGTAATGGTAAAGAAGATGTGACTTCATATTCCCCAGATCTCCATGTTTAGTATAACCGTTATCCGGAAAATAGAATTAGCAACCCGAGTTCAAATCCTGGATAAAGCTGTAATGTGTAAATTGTAGGGCAAGAATGGCATGCAAATTCGAGAATATTTCATATTTTTGGAGGCGCTTGTGGCATGTTTATTCTCATAGGACAAATCTTGGACAAGGCTGTCTGCATTTCACATAGCGCTAATACCCTTGGGGTAAATAGAAAAACTTGGACTCTTTAACATTGGTATATTGTGCAAAATGTGAAGGCACAATTGATCAGTGCAGAAATTATACGGTTCAAGAAATTTTGCCTGGGCTGCAAGAAACTCAATGATCAAGCAAAGTCTGATTGGCCAAAAACTGCAGATTCCAAGGTTCTACTCCAAACCATAGAAGCAAATCCAGGGAATAACAATCAGAGAATATCAAGCGAGTTCAGCATTTCACAGTCCAGTGTGATTCATCATCTGGTTATTTCCTATAACTCCAACATAAACAAAGGGAAACCACTCTTGACTAATAAATTATTTATTTATTGATCTACTAGGAAAAAAGAAGACAGTGTTAGGGTTAGGGTTTAGGAGTTAGGGTTAGTTTAATGGGAAAATAAATAATTTATCAGTCAAGAGTGGTTCCCCTTTGTTTATGTTGGAGTTATAGGAAATAACCCATCATCTTTATGACCAAATCAGGAACATTCAGAGTTATTAAATTGTAACTCACCTTACCAAAATATCAAACATTTTTTACCCAACTTCGGGTTATGTCCATACATAATATTGTCAATAAAAAGTTAATTTTCTTCTAAACCAAAGATACTTGGATTTTATTATTTCTAATGGAACATTACCAAATTGAAACAGATATTATTATGTATTACAGCATTGTCCATAACAAAGTACACCCCTAACAATTATTTTGAAATAAAAAGTTAATTTTCTTCTAAACCAAAAATACCAGGATTTATCATTTCTAGAACATTATGAATAATCTTCAAGAATTAACATTAATAAATTCAACCTAAACAGAATTTAATTTTAAAAAATTCACTCCAAGCAAAAAATATTGAAAAACATTATACCCACTTTCTCTTTCACCAAATCAGCAGGAGCTGAATGCTCCACGTTCTCCCTGACTTAAGTCTTTACCCAAATTCATTCAATATTTCATTAAGAACTATCATTTCATTCTATCATGTAAAGAGATTACTGCAAACTGAGTTTTCTGTATCAAATGTACAGATTTTCAAAGGTAAATGTCTGCTTACAAGTTTCAAGCTTATGAAATTCGTTTAGTTTCCCAAAAGTGTTGTATGATACAACTGATATAAATAATGTTAACTTAATAATATCATTTAATTTGTATGGAATCATTTTTGTAGGTAAAACAATGTGTACCTTGATTCTTAGGAATTCACACTATAAGAATATGCATCGTGCGTGCATATGTGGCTGCACAGTTATATCAAATACGTTCTAGGTAGTTATAATTAATAAGTAGTAAGTCAAACTACATATATGTATAAATACGTGTGTGTGTTCAGGCGGATAATGTGTGTATATATATGTATAGATAGATAGATACATATGTGCGTATGTATACATATGTGTGTGTGTATGCATATATATTGTATGTGTAAGTAGGTGTATTGTTTGTGGGTGTCAATAGTTCAGTCCACCGATTAAAACTTAAGAAAAGATTAAGAGTGGTGATAACTCCCCAATTTAGAGACGAGAAGTCTGGGTTTTCAATAACTTTGAGAAGTTAACTGGAGGTTAGATCATAATAAAAATTGACCCATATTAGAACAAAGGATTTTGGAAATCTTGCGAGGAATCCCAGGGAATGAGAGTGAGATGAGATCTGAGGGATTCTGGGAGATTTAAAAAAAGGTTAGTCAGTTAAGTTTTCGACAACGGAGAGGACAGTTGGGTTTGTCCAGTAGAAGTCAGCATTAGCAGAGGTGTCCCCCATCTCAGCAATCATGGGAGAAGTGGGAGATAGCAGCAGATAGAAATGAATTAGAAGCAATGCGAACTATATACCTCATCTCTGACCATTTCTTAAGTTCACCTGAAATTGTCTTGTTTGTCTTTATTCTCTCTTTGTTGTTGATTGTAAACCCTGGATGAGCCCTGAGGCAGTTACAGACACACTTGGACGTCCTAGATGAAAGCAGCAGATGATCATGGCTAGTAAAGGTGCAAGTAATGCAGTAACTTGCACAGCAAAAAGACAACAGGTGCTCACGGCCCCGAAGGAGGTTTACAACACCACTGTATAAATGCATCTTTTCTGGTTCATTTTATTAAAAAAAAACTTTCAGAGCACAACCTCCCCCTTCTACACATAAGGGCACTTATTCAGATGATTTTTTTTTACACACAAGCAACCTTTCTGATAAATTTTTACTCTAAAAACTTATTAGGCACAACCCCCCCCCCTGTTAACCACATGTTGCATAATTGATAGGTTGCCTATCAATTATGTATAATAGTGTAATTAATTCAAATTAGTTTTGTGGAAAAATACAGGTTATTTGATTAACGGATTTTAACCTGTGTTTGACCTCCTACTCTGATTCACCAGCGTGAACATGAGAAATGTAGTCTAGTAAATTAGATTTGGCTGGGTGACCGAATGAGTGAGATGTACAATTATGTCTCATCCGAGAAGCCTAACTTTCACACGCATGTTGATCTGACTGGGTTTATTAAATAATAAAGAGCACTAAAAAGCGAAAGAAAGTCTTGTGTTCATTTAATAAAAGCTAACAATGGACCAAGACACAAGAAGATCCAACCAAAGATAGCTCTCTCTTTTTT
>CM042160.1:75216010-75253971 GCA_023376005.1 Doryteuthis pealeii | reverse complement strand
TTATCAAAATATCCCGGTGTTAATTTAATATAAAAATTATCTTATTTTATTAAAATAAAATAACTTCATGAGAAAATATTGTAATTACGTATTCATTGCTACTGAATGAAAACTTTTACAGTATGGAAGGGAAATTAACCATGAAAACCAATTTAGTGAAATATTTTATATATTTATTGTACATTTCATTTCATATGTAATAATAAATATATAAACATTCCATCAAATTAGAAATGTTTTTGAAATTTAAATTTTCATGCAATTATTTTGTTGATAGTTTCTTTTCAAAAAGGAAACGACAAACACAAATTTCTGTTTATTGTGTTAAAAGTGAATTTGTCAATATTAAGTGTCCTCTCAGGACAATTCCAAATGGGTAATATTTGAATATAAGTAATAAGATAGGTAAATAATCTACTTGTCAAAATATTTGTATTTTATTCTTAATTGTTTTGTCTATCTTTTTTCCAGATTTTATTGACTCTTGTCACTTTTTTTTCTTTTTTTTTTTTTAGTTCAGTACTTTTTTAAAATACAAATGCACAGAGTTCACATTTTAATACATACCCTGTTGATAGGGACTCAATAATATATGCCCTGTTGACATACCCTGTTGACAGGGACTACAATAAATATCTTGGTCCTGTTGACAGGAGCAGGATATACCAAATGTATCCTATGCAAAAGAAGTAAGAACCACCTAACCTATTTAAAAAAAAAAAAAAAGCATGTTTGTTCTGGAGTATGGATCTAGGGTGAGACTTTGGATCTGGAGTTCTGAGGAGAGTGAAGTCATTCTTTCATTGCAATTAATCCCAAGTCCATTCTAACCCAGACTGTAAATACCTGTTAAGGTCTATCTATGGATCAATTAGAAATATCCCTAGCCTCAACCTGATTTTCCCTTGTTTTTCAAGGCCAGCTCTATGTTTGGTTGTTCTATGATTGGTGGTTTTAAAACACGTTGCGTTTTTGTTTTAATGGCATATCAAACTTTTTGGGTTAATGCCAAAGCCATCCTTTAGAAGAACAATAGTTGTACTATTTAACCCATAGCTGAGGGATGAGCGAGCTCATGCCTTTCTCATGTGTATTAGTCTGAAAGTAAACATAACAGCACAACTGGAGTTCAAACTTGCTTACTACAATAACACAGTCAAGCACATTAGCCATTACGCCACCGAGACCTCCCCCCCCTTTTAAAGCATATAAACCCTTGTTGAGTTATTCTATACCAAAATCAGTTAAATAATTATGGTCTCCAATTATATATGGTATAAAAATGTATCTTCATAATCATTTTAAACAGGTAAACACTTCATTATCACAAACGGATAATCCTCTCAGCAGAGCTGAGAATGTGCCAACTGCATCCTTTATGTATGGGTAAGACACACTCCCAAAAGAGATGTCCTCAGTATGACACTAACCTGCACCAATGGTGAGGCTCCAGTTCTGTAGCTCTGGGAAATGTGGAATACTCCCTCATTGCCATTACTCCCAGGCGTACAGTTGGCCCTATTGGGATTGGTGGGGTCTTCCATTTAATGTGATATTGTTAAAAATTGAAAAAATTGACCTCCTCTATTCTACAGCCCTACCACAGAGCTTGTTTACTAAGGATTTTTATCAATTATTTAAACCCATATATTTGTTTAAATTATCAATCATTTTGTCAGGAGAGCATAAATACATTGACTACATCCTCTACAAAGGTAGGACACCACCAAAAGGGTACAAACGGGTATGGCACTAAACTGCATCTAGTGGAACAGTTCCAGTTCTGAAGCGCTGGGAATATGGAGTCCCCTATTGCCATTACGCCAGCTAAACTCTGACCTGGAGTGGTAGTACCTGTTAGGGTCCCACTATGGGTTAAATAGAGGGTTTTATTTGGATTGGATAGGAATACTTGACACCACATAACTGAGGGCAAATTATTTGTATTAAGAATAGTTAATTGAAGTTATAATTGTTTACTAAGGATTATGCTCATTAGGGCCAGTTTAGCTAAATGGTAGAGTGAACCTCAAGATTTTGGTTCGGATATTGGCCCTCGCCCACTCAGCATATGAGTAGCACAGGGATCTGTGCGGTAAAGTGAGGAACTGACGGTAAGTGTGGCACTCCACCTCAGATGCCAAAAACAATCTCCTTGGTATGGCGCTAGTGAAAAGGGAATAGACTCCCTCACTGTCTGCCTGATACCAACTTTAGGCCACCCAATGACTTATAATTTTTACTAAGGATTATTATTATTAGTTACTTGAAACCATATAACAGCTTGCAAATTATTGGTGTTAGATAGGCAATACTTTGATACCATGTTGGTTTTAGTATCAGAATATTTTTCTTGGAGTGACATTTACTTCTTCATATATAAAGTAAAAAGTCATCGGGGTGCCTAATGTCGGTATCAGCCAATCAGCGAGGGAGTCTATCCCCTTTTCACTAGCGCTAGACCAAGGAGATTATCTTAGCATCTGAGGTGGAGCGCCCACACCTACCATCAGCTCCTTACTTTACCGCACAGATCCCTGCGAGGACCGGTATCGAACTAGGACCTTGTGGTCTTTAGCCGAACGCTCTACCGACTGAGCTAACCAGGCCCCTTTTTTTTTTTTTCATCTGTTGTACTGTTAAAAAAATGTATTAAAGTGCATATCTAAACTGTATTTGAAGCTATTCTCTCCCCTCTGGGGCAATGCCTGGTATCCCAGCTAGCAATTCTAAAATGTTTCTTTTTGGTAGTAAAATTCTACTAGTTCTAATTTTTAGTTGTAAAGAAGAGAGCATTGTTTATGGATAGATTTGAGCTCAAAGATTGGGTTAAGTTGGTCTTCGGAGAGAAACAAGATATTAAATGTTTGTCTGAATCATGACAGAGGAAAGATTGAAATTACAAACTATGACTCGAGAGAAACGATGACAATCCTTTCATACATTCCATGCATTAATTATTCTATGCCAAAGATCACACGTGCCTTAAAAAATCTTCTATTCCATTAATTCTAGTAGAAATATTTATGTAAATACTTTTAGCACTCTTATATAATTCATTGACTTAATCCAAAACCAAGAAGAGCATTAATTCCATAATGGGGAGTCCCCATAGTGTAGTGGTTAACGTGCTACTCTGTGATATTGTAGTAAGCAGGTTCCAACACCAATTATTACATTAACTTTCAGACTAATAACCTTGAGAAAGGTATGAACCCATTCATTCCTTCCTCTAGCTATGGGTTAAATAGCATCACTACTGTTTTTCTACAAGGATGGCTATGGCATTAAATAACCCACAAAGGTTGATATGCCATTAAACTAGACATCAAACCAAACCTAACCATACTAGTGACTAAAAACTCTGTTATGACAAACATTCTAACTCTTAAGTCCATATATTGATGAAATCTTTCTCTTTCTGTTTTGTGATCAATTAAAATCTGCCGATTTTCTTAACTTGTTTAGCTAATCTTTTGATTATTCTATATGCACACATCCATGTACATTAGGTAAGTTGATTTTTCACTTTTTTTTAAAAATATACAACTTCAACTGTTTGAGAGAATTTGATATTTAAAAAAATGTGAAAAAATTCAATCTTACCATAAATTGTACATGGATTGTGGCATATTAAGATATTCAAAAGATTAGCCTAAACAATTAAGAAAATCGGCAGATGTTTTTAATTTGATCCACAATACAGAAAGAGAAAGATTTCATTCCATATTGGACTTAAGAGTTAGAATGTTTGTCATAACAAGAGTTTTTTAGTACTAAGCCCTATGAGTTAGGTTGGTTTTGATTTCTATGTTTAATGGGCATATCAACCTTTGTTGTTATATAATGCCATAGCCATCCTTGTTTAGAAAAAACAAAGTATGTGATGCTAATTTTAATCCATAGCTAGAGGAAGGACATGGAATGGGTTTCATTAACCTTTCTCAAGGTTATTAGTCTGAAAGTTAATGTAATAATTGGTGATTTGGAACCTGCTTACTACAATATCACAGAGTAGCACACGTGTTAACCACACATATGGGGACTCCCCATTTTATGGAATAAGTGCTCTTCTTGGTTTTGGATTTTAAGCAATGAATTATATAAGAGTTGCTAAAAGTTATTTACATAAATATTTCTACTAAGAATAATGGAAATAGAAATTTTTAAGGCACGTGTGATCTTTGGATAGAATAATTGCTAATGCATGGAAATGTATGAAAGGATTGTCATTTCGTTTCTCTGAGGTCATTAGTTTGTAATTTCAATCTTTCCTTCCTGTTCATGGATTTCAGACAAACTTTAATATCTTGTTTCTCTCCAAGAACAAACTTAACCCAATCTTTAGAGCGTCAAATCTATCACGATAAAAACAATGCTCTCTTCTTTTTTACAAACTAAAATTAGTTAGATACTAGTAGGAATTTTACTACCAAAAAAGAAAACATTTTATAGAACTTGCATAGCTGGAGGATACCAGCATTTGCCCACGAGGGGAGAGATTAGCTTTCAAATACGAGTTAGATATGCACTTTAATACATTTTTTTAACAGTTCACAACAGATGAAAAAAAAAAAAGAAAGGGGCCTGGTTAGCTCCCAGTCGGTAGAGCGTTCGGCTAAAGACCACAAGGTATCTTAGTTACGAACGTCCTCGCAGGGGATCTGTGCGGCTAAAAACGTAAGGGCTGATGGTAGTGTGGCGCTCACCTCAGATGCTAGATAATCTCCTTGGTCAGGCTAGTAAAAGGGATAGAACTCACCTCTCGCTGATTGGCTCGAGTACCGAATTTAGGGCCACCCCGATGACTTCTTTACTTATATATGAGGGGGAAAGAAGGTAAAATGTCACTCCAAGAAAAATATTGATACTAAAACACATGGTATCAAGATCATGCCTATCTAACACCAACATAATTTGCAAGCTGTTATATGGTTCAAGTAACTAATAATAATTAATCCCTTAGTAAACAATTATAAGTCATATGGCAGTGGCCTTATACAGTGGTATCAGGCAGACCGTGATGGAGCGAGACTATTCCCTTTTCTTCACTAGCGCGCCTATACCAAGGAGATTGTTCTTTGCATCTGTAGTGGGAGTCCACACTTACGTCAGTTCCTCACTTTACCGGCACAGCATCCCTGTGGGCTACTCATATTGCTGAGTGGCGAGGCCAATCATCGAAAACCAAAAAATGCTTGAGGCTTCACTTTCTACCCAATTTAGCTAAACTGTGCCCCTAATGAGCATAATCCTTAGAAAACAATATAACTCATTAACTATTCTTAATTACAATATTGCCCTCATTATGTGGTGTCAAGTATTCCTATCCAATCCAAATTAAAACCCTCTATTTAACATAGTTGGACCCTAACCAAGTATACCACTTCCAGTCAGGTTTAGCTGAGCCGTAATGGCAATAAAAGGGGTGACTCCATATTTCCCAGCGACTCAGAACTGAAACTGTCCAACTAGGATGCAGTTTAGTGCCATTACCTGTAGGTGTAACCCCTTTTTGAGGTGGTGTCCTACCTCTTGTAGAGGATGTAGTCAATGTATTTTATGCTCTCCTGAACAAGAATGATTGATAATTAAACAACATAATTTATGGTTTAAGATAATTATTTAAAAATCCTTAGGTAAACAAGCCCTCTGTTGTAGGGCTGTATAGAATAGAGGAAGGTCCAAATTTTTCAATTTTAACAATATCACATTAAATGGAAGGACACCCACCAATCCCAAAAGGGCCAACTGTACGCCTGGGAGTAATGCAAATGAGAGGGAGGTTATTCCACATTTTTCCCAGAGCTACAGAACTGGGGTAGCCTACCTTTGGTGCAGGTTCAGTGTCATACTGAGGAACATCTCTTTTGGAGTGTGTACTTACCCATACAAATAAAGGATGCAGTTCGGCACATTCTCAGCTTGCTGAGGGATATCCGTCTGTGATACTGAATAGTGTTTTACCTGTTTAAAATTGATTATGAAGATACTATTTTCTATACCATATATAATTGGAGACCATAATTTATTTAACTGATTTTGTATAGAATTAACTCAAGAAGTGGTTTATCATGCTTTAAAAAGGCGGGGGGAGGTTCTCGGGTGGCGTAATGGCTAAATGTGCTGGACTGTGTTATGTAGTCTAAAGCACAGTTATGATGAACTCCAGTTGTTGCTGTTATGTTTACTTTCAGAGGCTAATTACAGCATGAGAACAGGCATGACCGTAATGCCGTCTCGAGCGATGGGAAATAGTAAAGCTATCTGTTCTTTAGAAGGTGCTATTAAAATTAACCACGAATGAAGGAGTTGATATGCCCGATTAAACAAAAAAACGCAAACGTGTTTTAAAAAACCAAAAACCAATCAGTGAGAACAACCAACATTAGAGCTGGCCTTGGAAAAGCAAGGAATAATCAGGTGAGGCTAGGATTATTTCTAATTGATCAATAGATAGGACCCTTAACAGGTATTTACAGTCTGGGTTAGAATGGACTTGGGATTAATTGCAATGAAAGAATGACTTCACTCTCTCAGAACTCCAGATTTCCAAAGTCTCACCCTAGATCCAACTCAGAACAAACATGCTTTGTTTTTTTTTTTAAAATTAGGTTAGGTGGTGGTTCTTACTCTTTGCATAGGATACTTTTGACTGGTATATCCTGTCCTTCTGTCAACAGGACCAAAATTATGAGCCCAACAGTGATGTATTTACTTGTATAGACCCTCTAAAAAGGACATATATTTATTCGCCTATCAACTGCAGGTAGTGTAAAATCGTGATGATCCTGTGCAATTGTATTTTAAAAGAAATGAACAAAGAAAGAAATAAAAAAAAAGAGAAAAAAAACAGTGACAAGAGTCATATAAAATCTGGAAAAAGAAGAAAGATAGAGATAAGCGCAATGTTAAGAATACCAAATAAAACAAATATTTTTGACAAGTAAGATTATTTACCTATCTTATGTATTATTATTCAAATACTTACCCGATTTTTGGAATTCGTCCTGAACTTAGAGGGACACTTAATATTGACAATCACCTTTAACACAATAAACAGAAATTTGTGTTTTTCGCCTGTTTTGGAGAGAGAAGAAACATTATCAAAAAATTAATGCATGAAAATTTAATTTCAAAAACATTCTAATTGATGGAATGTTTTTATTATATTTATTATTACATATGAAATGAAAAATGTACAAATAAACATATAAAAATATTTCACTTAAATTGGTTTTTCATGGTTAATTTGCCTTCACATACTGTATAAAAAAAGTTTTATTCCAAGTAGCAGAATGAAAGCGTAAATTACAATATTTTCTCATGAAGGTTATTTTATTTAAAAATTAAGATAATTTATATTAAAATTTACACCGGGATAAATTCTTTGATGAGTTTACCAATTATTTCACCGGAATAAAATTTATTGTAAGCTTGTGTAGGTGTGTGGTGTGTTGTGTGTGTGTGTGTGTGTGTGTGTATATATACACACACACAAAAGCTTTATAAAATATAAAAGAAAGGAGTGTGTTATTAGAATTAATTATCATATATAATTATATATATTAAATTTTTACTTGAAGGCACTTTACAACGATGTATCAGCATAAAATTCAATACTTTTTCTTTTAGAAAAAATGAACTTGACAAGTGTTAATCCCGGCAAAGGATGGCTCTGGGGTGTGTTAGAAATACCGTACAGACTGTTTCGACTTTATAAGTCTTCATCAGCGGTATATACTAACGATTTCCCTCCGACAGAATCGAAAACGGGACTTCAGCAGACACAGTGAAAACACTAGTGAAACACTTTTACTCCGGCCACAGTACACAGGCTGACTCACTAGCGAAATAAGCTTGTCAAGTGATAAATACACGCCTCTTACCATTAATAGGTAAGGGGGATGTGTGATTGGGAGAATAATAACAAACAGACCGTATGCCCTTCGGCGAAGTGAATAAGATTTTTGGATGTTTGTTTATTTTAGAAACGTTGCTGAATAAAGTATATATTAAATTACTTGAAGGCACTTACAACGCATGTATCGCATAAAAATCTCGATATTTTTCTCTTATAGAAAAATGAACTGGACAAGTGTTAATCCCGGCAAAGGATGGCTCTGGTAGTTCGTAGCACTACCTACAGACCTGTTCGACTTTATTAGTTCATAGCGGGTATATTAACTACGATTTCCCTCCGACAGAAAACGAAACCGGGGAACTTCAGCAGACACAGTGAAACAACTAGTGAAACATTTTATCGCCCTCCGGCCCCACCAGTTACACAAGCCTAGACCATTCCTATGCCGAATTAAAGCTTATGTTCAAGATTGATAATACACGCCTCTACCATTAAATAGGTAGGGGGAGGTGTTGATTGGAGACTCACACAAACCAGATCGTCATGCCTTCGGCACAGTGGAATAAGATTTTTTGGAATGTTTGTTTATGTATTTAGAAACGTTGCTGAAATAAAGAAATATTAAATTTTTACTGGAAGCCACCTTACAACGCATGCCTATTCGATAAATATTCACGATACTGTTTTCTTGATAGAAAATTGAACTTGACAAGTGTAATCCCGGCAAAGGAGGCTCGGTGTTGTTAAGAATACCGTACAGGACTGTTTCGAACTTTATTAAGTCTCATCAGCGGTATATACTAACGAATTTCCTCCGACAGAATCGACAACGGACTTCAGCAGAACAGTTGAAACAACTTAGTGAAACACTTTTATCGCCTCGGGCCACAGTACAACAGCTGACCATCTAGCGAAATTAAGGCTTGTCAAGTGATAAATACACGCCTCTACCATATAGTACAGGGGGTGGATGTTGAATTATACACAACAAAAGGCTTATATCAAATTATACTATATATATAAAAGAAAGGAGGTGTGCTATTAAAATTATTCATATATATATATATATATATATATATTATATAATATATGAATAATTTTAATAGCACACCTCCTTTCTATATATATATATATAAGGAAAATGGAGATAACAGCGTGAGTATGTAAATATCTAAAAATATTAAAAAACAATGTACTCAGAGGATGATTTTCTTATGGTTTGAAGTATTTGCCAATATTGATTGTTTCTGTTTTTTTTATTCTTTATTTTAACCCCTCATCAGGTAATTGTCAATATGTAATTTTGCATCTTCTGAATTTCATTCAATTTAAATATGAAAAAGAAAAATGAGAAAAATCTTAGCATTCTATTGTTGTTAGTAGTGTTCTGTTTTCAAAACTGTGTGACATAATTCATGTTTGAAATCATTTTAAAAAATTTAACATATTTTCTAAAAAATCTAAGTATATTCATTTATTTAAAATGTTGCTCACGTCATTACTCTTACTTTACTTTTTATTTGTGTAGTGTTGAAATTTTATTGAAATTTTTAAACTAGAAATATTAAGCATAATGTATGTTATATAGTAAGGTCACGTGAGTATTAGGAGGAGAGTCCGTCATCTAAGTACTTCAAGTGAGTTCTGCACAGAGTAATCTGTGTGTTCTTAAATAGTAGCTAGAACCATCACTACTGTTGAGGTACGGGGGAGATTGGTCATTCCATTATATCAATGTATTTAGTAAAAACCTGTATTATTTTAAGAAATAATAATAAATTAAAAAAAAAACCTATTGACAATGCCCTGATGATGGTTTGAGATAAAAAAAAAAAAGTGAAACATTTTGCAAATACTTCAAACTATTATGAAATAGTTGTTTTTTGGTATTGTTGTGTGTGTATGTATATATATATATATATATATATATATATATATATGTTGTCATTATGGAGTCCACGTATGCTTCTTTGTTGGTATATCTGATGAGTCGAATTTTCCCGCACTTATGACCCCACAACCCACACCCAATCCCAACCCCGCCAATGAAGAAGAAGGCAATGAAGACAGCTAAACATTAAAGGCTGGTCGGCAAAGTGACACCCTAACTCCAGCCAATTCCAGCCCCACCAGCCAATAGATGACCTCAAGCCCAATTCAACATCCCTATCTATAAAAGCATCATCAACTCCACTTGTCATCCCATCTAGAAATTCTTGAAAAAGAGGACTCACCTCCTCGAAATATTGAATGAAATAAAATGAAACTTAAGACATAAAATCTAACAGAGTTTCTCATTTATTTCACACTTTACCCATGATTCACTCAAAATCCCCCCCTCCCCCCCATATATATGGGCGATTCCATGTCAAATTGTCCAGAAAAAAGTAAAATTGTCACCCACCCTCTTCAATTTTTCTGAAATTTTGTACAGGTGTGGACTGTGTTAAAGTTAGTCATTCCCCAAAATTTGAGCTTCCAATTCCAAAAATTGGTGGAGTTATCTCGATTTTTAGCCCTCCAAATTTGAGGGGGCGGTCACAAAATATGGCGACTTTTGTAATGTACTTTTGTCTGTAAAATGAGCTCTAGAGCTTCCCTACTCCTAAAAATTGGTTTATAAAAGCAAAAATGGTTTCGAAAAAGTCTGCCAATTTTAAGTTATTGATGATTTCTGATTTTTTTTCCTAGCAAGATCAATATCCAGCTGTAGCACTGGATCTATGACAAAGATTTTTTTAAATGTCAAATCGATGAAGTGTAATTTAAATGTGTCAATTTCCACTGTGAATAGAAGGATTTATATATGATCATCCTCATTGTTAGGGGTGTACTTATTTATGGGCAACACTGTAATACTTATAATAATAATGTAATTTATTGTGTACAGTGCTCAGGTGCACCACAACTCATCAAAGTCTCATGTCAGGTACACAGAATAATGTTGTGCCAGGAACATGAACAGTTCACAGTAGTAATATGGATGTATGTGTGTGCATGTGTATGTAGAGAGTGGCATCAGGTATAGTGTTGGCGGACTACAGGAAGCATGGAGGCTTTGAAAGCTTCAGTGCTCCGGCAGCCTACAACAGATGCAGGCAGTTTATTCCACTTAACTCTTAATATCCTGTTAAAAATTTTCCAAGTCCAGAGTTCCATTCCTATGAAGATTTATCAAAAAATTGCTAAAAATGACCTTTTCATTTGAATTCACCTGTTATTTCCCTTAAAATAAAGACTTCTAAATATTAATATTAGATTTAAAACAAAGGCTATCATTTGGGGTGGATAAGAAAAACATGGAATGAGGTGGTATAGGATGCTAAGAGTTATATCCATTTTGATTGCATGATATTCCACTAGAAATAATAGAATTCTGGTATCTTTGGTTTAAAAGAAAATTAGCTTTATCTAAAAAAAAATGTTTGGGATGTACTTATTTATGAGTGATCCTGTAATATTTAATTATATCCATTTTGATATTATAATGTTCTACGAGAAATAGTTAAAATCCTGGTATCTTTGGTTCAGAAGAAAATTAGCTTTTTCTCCAAAATTGTTAGTTGTTTACTCATTTCTAGGTAATACTGTAATACTTGATACTATCCATTTTAATTTTATAAAGTTCTACTAAAATAATAAGATTCATGTATATTTTGTTTAGAGAGAAAACTTTTTAATTTTTTTTTTAATTGTTAGGAGAGTTTTTATTTATTATAATCTCTCTCTCTATATATATATATATATATAAAGGAAAGATTCTGTATGTCTGTACAACAATTGGGCACTCCTCCTTAGCTTGCTGTGTGGGGCACCCTACTTTAGATAGATCTTGTGCCACATTCTGACTTCAGGGGTATGCTAGATAATGAAGTATATTTATCTATATATGAGGTTAAGTAAACAAACAAATGTGTTTATTTTTATATGGCTTTAAGCTGACAATTTTTGGAGGATATGTGCTTAATTGAAGTCATACCTAATTTTGAAAATTAATTAGTTAATGAATTTAGGCAGGCATATATGTTCAAATGTAAGGCTAAACGAATCGAGAAAATGTCAATCCCTGAATGTACATTTTGACCTATTAGATCTCTATGTAACTGTCAGTATGTTTGTTTGTACAACAACCAAGCACACATCATTTTATAAAGGAAAATTGGTGGAGACCATCAAAGACCAAAGTTCAATAAAATCCACACCCTATTTTTGTCTGAAAGGGTTAAAAAGCTTTAACCCCTCATTTTCCATTAGAAAAGCTAAATAAACATATAATAAGGGTATAAATCAATGATTTATTAAAAATTTAAATTAAAAACTGATTGAAAAATAAAACAAATTAATAAATAATAAAACATAATTAAAAAAACAAATCCAAGACAAATAAAAGAAAAAAATACAAACAAGAAGAATAAAAATAAACAACTTAAAAACAAGATTATATGAAGAAGAAAAGTTAATGAAACAAATATATCCAAAAAGAATTTTTATCAATCTATATATGAATATAGATAAGAGATTTATATGTTAACTCTTTAAATCCTGGGCAATGATTGGTAGCTCTGCTATTACTTAATAAAATCCATTTCTGATTGTATAATGTTTCTTGAGAAATAATAAAATCCTAGTAACTTTGGTTAAAAAGAAAATAAATTTTTCAGGAAAAAAATTGTTAGGAGTGTGTACTTATTTATAAAGCTTAGTCTGGCACATAGTCATTTACTTTTGAGCATTACTGTATTTAAAAAAAAATAGAATTTTGAATTTTCTGTATTAAGATAAGCACTTGTTTTCATTCTACTAATTAATGTGTTTTACTTATTACAGAGAATCCCAATTTTCCGTCAATATCAGAAATCATTTGAAAGAATCATCGTTCGACAACTGGCAATGGGAGGAAGCGGAAATGTTACTTCTTCTGGAAACGATGTTCCAAGAACTGAACTTTATTTCCACATTTAATATACAGGTAAGTCTTTTTCTTTCTGTCAGCCAAATATTGTGCATTCTTAATTGTAACCTAATAGAGAGAGAGAGAGAGAGAGAGAGAGAGAGAGTAGGTTAGCATGGAAAATTTTTAAGGATGAATCATCACAACACCACATGAGATTTTTCCTAATTGGTCAAGAAGTATCATGTGGTGAAGTGGGAGAGAAAAAGAGTGAGAAGTCGGAATGTTTGGGGGGTTTGGGATAATGCGTTGACAGAGCGAAACATGGGCTCTTGCCCAGGGCAATTTTGGTTGTCCTATTGGAGTAGTCTTACCCCTCTACAGAGGTGCAGTTGGTGTATTCTATAGCCCCAACTGACAGGGCAGAAAAAAAAAAAACTAATAAAAGCAAACCTGACACTAAGCCAGATAGAGAAAGAGAATAAAGGGTGAGTTTATGGGTCTGATTTGATCTGCATAGCAGTGTCTTTTCATTGAGCAGATGCAATATACTTTGCAACTGTTTGCATTTCACACAGTGCTAATATATTTGGGAAGGGTATGAATCTAATTCTCCCTCCGGCTATGGGCAAATATTAGGACAGACTGGGCAACCAGTCCAGGAGAAGGAAAACTGAATTTAAACCTGTTAAACTTCACTTATGAAATTGACTATGTGTCACATCCTGTTTGTGCGGCTGGGTTGGTAAATACATATGTCTTCTTGCTTGTCTAATGAGGTAAGGTAATTGACCTGATCTTATGACATTGAAATGTATTCTCTAGACACATTTCCCCTTTTTATTTCATCATCAAGTCGTGCTGACAGCATGGATTCACATGACTCACTCTCTCCACTCATTCCTATCAATCATAGCTCCTGTCAAGTCCTCAGCATGGCATCTAGCATCCGCACACATCTTTACCAGATATGCCATCACTAAGATGCAATATCTTTACCAGATGTGCCATATCAATGATCTAATATTTTTACCAGATGTCCTACATTAAAGATCTCACATCTTTTACCAAATGGTGAAGATCTTATAAAAATATCACATCTTTATTATATCAAAAATCTAACATTTTTACCAGATTTGCCATACTAAAAATCTTCCATCTTTACCAACCATATCAGAGATTTAACATCTTTATTATGTGTTGTATCAAAGATGCAATATCTTTGCCAGATGTACCATATTAACAATCTGATAATTTTTTACCAGATGTGCCATATAAAAAATCTGCCATCTTTACCAACCATATCAGATCTAACATCTTTATCTTGTGAAATATCAAAGATGCAATATTTTTACCAGATGTGCCACATCAAAGATCTAACATCTTTACCAGATGTATCATAGATCCAATGATATGCTATATCAAAGATTCAATTCTTTTACTTGATACGTCATAACATGCTCTTGGAAAATGATAGAAAACTGTATGAATGAATTCTTTTCATCATGGTTCTCAACACAATGTACAAGAAACAATTAGACATTGTACGGGAATATCTCTAACAAGCCAAAAATATCAAAGTTTTTTTTTGTTTGTTTTCTTTTAGAAACCATTATTACTTGTTTTCATTAAATCTGATATCTTTAACCAGTTTATACTCGTCAAAGAAATACAGAGGCATTGTAAGCCTCTATTCTGTCTTCTTTAGCTCGATCTTTGCCAAAGACCCTCCCATACGTGTTGGTCAAAAACAATTGTTTTCCGCTGGCTGTTCGTGGAATTAAGTAAATAATTTGGCTGCGGAAAATGATTGTCCAGTTCCAAACAATGGTCAGCGGAAAAATCAATAGTACTTGATCAGATTAATTGACATTTGCTGCTGTCTAAGATGTCCGCAAAAACAATAACAGTACAATGGCACCTTGTGTGGTATAATGCTTAGTGAGTCGGTCTTAGATATCCATTACAAATGAGTAGTGTGTTCAAACGTCACTAGAAATTTTGTATTATTTGGATTTTTCTGACTGTTTTCTTTATCTTTATGGTTATATATACAACATTTTCGACCGATGTTCCCTCCGACCTACTTCAGGTGTTTCTCGTCAAACTTGGGAGGGGGGAATTGTAATATGAGTAAAAATAAAAAAAAAATCATACCTAAGTATAATTTTCTAAGTAAAAAAAAAATCAGGTTTATAAGTTCCAAAAATTCATTCTAGCGCAATGGATATAAGGGTTGAGTTATTACAATTCTATGTGACATTTGGTTGCAGGTTCAATTTTGACTAACCATTGGCAATAATAATATAGAACACTTAACATACCTTAAAATTTATACCCAGTCATGGTTAGTGTAATGAGAACAGTCTACGGTAATTTATGAGGAAGTGCATCCTGGTTCCCTGCCTCCGAAATTGCTGCCCGGTGAATTTTAAAATAACAACCCCAAGCTTTGGCGCCACATCGGTGTTACTTGAAAGAAAACAACCAACTTAGAGCTTTAAATGTATTTTAGGGGGGGGGGACTCTTTTTGTCTTAATTCTTGTTTATTTATAGAAATTTGTCATAATTCGTGTATTTATCGTAATTTGTCGTAATTCTGGTTTATTTACCGTAATTTGTCAGAATTCTTATTTATTTATCGTAATTCTTATTTATTTATCGTAATAAAAGAAAATCTTAGTATTTAATAGATAAATAGATAGATATGAAGATGGATAGTTTTGAATAGACTGAGATAGATAGATAGATGAACAATAGGTAACACCTATTTTACCCTGTGAAATTTAACTCCCCCCTATATTTAACACAATGAAACTTGCAGAAGCTTGGGGTCGTTATTTTAAAATTCACCGGGCAGCAATTTCGGAGGCAGGGGACCGGGACGCACTTCCTCATAAATTACCCAGTCTATACCCATGGATTGAATAAAGAGTTTGGTTCTGTGAAGGTTCCCAATTTCAACAAAAAGGGTTCCAAGTTTGATGAGAAACACCTGAAAAAGGCTGGAGGGCACAAATGTGTATATAACAATAAAGATGATAACAACAGTTAAAAAATTATCAAGCCTCATCTCAAAAATTCAGCCACTCACTAGATACCTTGTTACTGACCTAATCTATAGAAGACTTTTTCCCCTATGCTTTTCCACTGTTAAATTTATTTAGAAATCTCATTATTTTATGAAAGTTATTTTAATATTTTTAATATTTTTCTCTGTGATATTGTTATTTATAAAAGCAAATTTATTGATAGAATTTAATTTTTTATGAGTAATTTGTGTCTACTGTTTTTCTTTAAGGTATTTAAAAATGAATGTTGAATCTTAGTTTAAAGTTTATCATTAAAAAAACTAAAATAGAAGTGAATTTAATGTTTTTATATTACAAAGTTAATGAAAAGGTCATTTAAGAATATTGTTATGTAAAGTTAATGTCATAATTAAATTCAATAATTCAATATTTTCAAATTTTTAGATATCGAAAATGTCTATCTTTTCTTCATTTTACTTCTATTCTCTCTGAAAAAAACTACAAATCTTAAATAATCTTATAAGACCTAGAAGTTTTTTTTTGTTGTTTTTTACAATAAATGTAAACTAATAAAAAAAAAGTCTGAAGGATATAAAATAAATAGATCTTATAGTTCAATTGAATAATGGTAAAAGTTATTCCCAGTGAAAAGCAAAACTTTCTTTGAATTTCTTAAGCTGACTACAGAAGCGAACTAGTGAAATCTCAAACCCGAAGTGAACTATTTCGGGCTCCAATATTTGACTTTACCTACCCAATGAATTGGCCTTCTATATAAGAACACCATGGTTATAACCAAAACTGGCTTGTTCATTGGTCATTATGTGATTTGTTTACATTACTTTATCATTTCATTGGTTCAAACAGTTCATAGCACCTCAAACTTTCAGAAGTATGGAGATTGCAAGAGTAATAATATAGGGTAATTTATGAGGAAGTGCGTCCTGGTCTCCTGCCTCAAAAATTGCTACCCGGTGACTATCAAAATAACAACCCCAGCTCGTTGTAATTCTTGTTTATTTATTGTAATTTGTCGTAATTCTTGTTTAGATATGAAGATGGATATATAGTTTGGAATAGACTGAGATAGATAGATAGATAGATAAACAAACAAAATAATATAGATAGATACGAACAAATGGACATAGATAGATATTTTCGACAAGTAAATGTATTTGGGGAGGAGTCACTTCTTTTTTTGTCGTAATTCTTGTTTATTTAAACTAAAAACAAGACATTAAACAAACATGAATAAAAGAAAATCTTAGTATTTAAAGTAATAGATAAATATGAACAAATTGAGATAGATAGATATGAAGATGGATAGTTTTGAATAGACTGAGCTGGGTCATTATTTTAATAGTCACCGGGTAGCAATTTTTGAGGCAGGAGACCAGGACGCACTTCCTCATAAATTACCTAATATAGATATCTTTTCTAATTTCTATATCATCTTCTATAGATTTAAAAAAAATAGTATTCTTCTGATTTGAGGTGCTCATGATGTATCGGTTAAAGTTGTAGGAAGTGGACTTGGCTACCTGAGTTGAAATCCTGAATAAGGCTGTTTACATTTCACATAATGCTAATATCCTTGGGAAAGGTATGAATCCATATATTCTCCCTCCAGATATTGGTAAATATTAGGGCAGCCTGGGTTCTTTAACCTTGATAGGATAACTGGTCTAGGAGAAGAAAAACTCTGAGTTCAAACCAGTTGTAGACCTGTTGAGGTATGGGTTTGCCGGGTTATTCTTACATATTAATTTGAAAAAAAAAAAAAATTAAACTAATGGGGATGGGGTCAATAAAAAAAAAAATATATATATATATATATATATATATATATATATATATATATATATTGACTCCAAAATTTTGAATGAAAACTTCTTTTAAAAAAACTTATTCTTTTTTTACTTTAAGGTTTTTTTAAAGTCAACAGAGTGGCCTATTGTCGGTATCAGGCAGACAGTAAGGAAGTCTATCCCTTTTTTCACTATTGCTTAACCAGAAAAATTGCTTTTGGTCCGAGGTGGTGCGCCACACCTACCATCAACTCTCCAATTAACCACACAGATCCAAGCTGTGCTACTCATGTGCTGAGTTGGCAAGGTCCTGTATTGAACCGGAAACTTGTGGTTCCTAGGTGGATGATCTACTGACTGAGCTAAATCCAGTTTAGCTCAGTCGGTCGAGCATCCACCCTCACCAACTCAGCACATTAGTAGCACAGCTTAGATCTGTGTGATAAAGTGGGAAGTTGAAGGTAGGTGTGGTGCTCCAGTTCAGATGCAAAAACAATCTCCCTGGTCTAGTGCTAGTGAAAAGGAGATAGACTCCCTCACTGTCCTGCTGATACAGACAATAGGCCACTCTGTCAATGTCATTTTTGACTTAATTACTGATAATTTTATACAAATTTTATTCTTACCCAATAATTTTTGAACTGTTCAAAATCCAGAATTTTTATCATCTCTGCACCTTTTTATTCATACCTTGTTTGTATATTAATATTTTTGATTAATTGATTTTTTTTTTCTTTTGATTTTTGTCTTTTGCAGTTTTCCAGTTTACAAGAATGGCTGTGTGATATCTATTTGCATTACTTTAATGTACCATTTCACAATTTCAAGCATTGTTTTATGGTTGCTCAGATGGTAAGTAGACATTTGGATTGATGTTTAAATAGAATTGTTAAAGTAACTCTGTCAACCTCACCCACCTTACCTGAATAATTATCTGCCAAAAGAAATATTTGTGGTACCATAACAATGAATTTTCTCATTACTTTATTTTGGTTGGTTGTTGCTGAAGTTATATGGTTTCAAGTAACTAATAATAACAGTTCTTAGTAAACTATTATTGATACAAATAATTTGCACAAAATTATATGGTTTCAAGTAACTAATAATAATAATCCTTAGTAAATAATTATAGCTTCAAATATCTATTCTTAATACAAATGATTTGCACAAAATTATATGGTTTCAAGTAACTAATAATAATAATCCTTAGTAAATAATTATAGCTTCAAATATCTATTCTTAATACAAATGATTTGCACAAAATTATATGGTTTCAAGTAACTAATAATAATAATCCTTAGTAAATAATTATAGCTTCAAATATCTATTCTTAATACAAATGATTTGCACAAAATTATATGGTTTCAAGTAACTAATAATAATAATCCTTAGTAAATAATTATAGCTTCAAATATCTATTCTTAATACAAATAATTTGCACAAAATTATATGGTTTCAAGTAACTAATAATAATAATCCTTAGTAAATAATTATAGCTTCAAATATCTATTCTTAATACAAATATTTGCACAAAATTATATGGTTTCAAGTAACTAATAATAATAATCCTTAGTAAATAATTATAGCTTCAAATATCTATCTTAATACAAATAATTTGCACAAAATTATATGGTTTCAAGTAACTAATAATAATAATCCTTAGTAAATAATTATAGCTTCAAATATCTATTCTTAATACAAATGATTTGCACAAAATTATATGGTTTCAAGTAACTAATAATAATAATCCTTAGTAAATAATTATAGCTTCAAATATCTATTCTTAATACAAATAATTTGCACAAAATTATATGGTTTCAAGTAACTAATAATAATAATCCTTAGTAAATAATTATAGCTTCAAATATCTATTCTTAATACAAATGATTTGCACAAAATTATATGGTTTCAAGTAACTAATAATAATAATCCTTAGTAAATAATTATAGCTTCAAAATCTATTCTTAATACAAATAATTTGCACAAAATTATATGGTTTCAAGTAACTAATAATAATAATCCTTAGTAAATAATTATAGCTTCAAATATCTATTCTTAATACAAATGATTTGCACAAAATTATATGGTTTCAAGTAACTAATAATAATAATCCTTAGTAAATAATTATAGCTTCAAATATCTATCTTAATACAAATAATTTGCACAAAATTATATGGTTTCAAGTAACTAATAATAATAATCCTTAGTAAATAATTATAGCTTCAAATATCTATTCTTAATACAAATAATTTGCACAAAATTATATGGTTTCAAGTAACTAATAATAATAATCCTTAGTAAATAATTATTAGTTACTTGAAAACATATAATTTTGTGCAAATTATTTGTATTAAGAATAGATATTTGAAGCTATAATTATTTACTAAGGATTATTATTAGTTACTTAAACCATATAATTTGTGCAAATCATTTGTATTAAGATAGATATTTTGAAGCTATAATTATTTACTAGGATTATTATTATTAGTTACTTGACCAATATATTTGTGCAAATTATTTGTATTAAGAATAGTTTTAGCTATAATTATTTACTAAGGATTATATATTAGTTACTTGAAAACATATAATTTGTGCAATATTTGTATTAAGAATAGATATTTGAAGCTAAATTATTTACTAAGGATTATTATTATTAGTTACTTGAAACCATATAATTTTGTGCAAATTATTTGTATTAAGAATAGATATTGAAGCTATAATTATTTACTAAGGATTATTATTATTAATTACTTGAAACCATATAATTTTGTGCAAATCATTTGTATTAAGAATAGATATTTGAAGCTATAATTATTTACTAAGATTATTATTATTAGTTACTTGAAACCATATAATTTGTGCAAATTATTTGTATTAAGAATAGATATTTGAAGCTATAATTATTTACTAAGGATTATTATTATTAGTTACTTGAAAACATATAATTTTGTGCAAATATTTGTATTAAGAATAGATATTTGAGCTATAATTATTTACTAAGGATTATTATTATTAGTTACTTGAAACCATATAATTTTGTGCAAATATTGTATTAAGAACAGATATTTGAAGCTATAATTATTTACTAAGGATTATTATTATTAGTTACTTGAAACCATATAATTTTGTGCAAATCATTTGTATTAAGAATAGATATTTGAAGCTATAATTATTCACTAAGGATTATTATTATTAGTTACTTGAAACCATATAATTTTGTGCAAATCATTTGTATTAAGAATAGATATTTGAGCTATAATTATTACTAAGGATTATTATTATTAGTTACTTGAAACATATAATTTTGTGCAAATCATTTGTATTAAGAATAGATATTTGAAGCTATAATTATTTACTAAGGATTATTATTATTAGTTACTTGAAACCATATAATTTTGTGCAAATTATTTGTATCAATAATAGTTTACTAAGAACTGTTATTATTAGTTACTTGAACCATATAACTTCAGCACAACCAACCAAAATAAAGTAATGAGAAAATTCATTGTTATGGTACCACAAATATTTCTTTTGGCAGATAATTATTCAGGTAAGGTGGTGAGGTTGACAGAGTTACTTTAACAATTCTATTTAAACATCAATCCAAATGTCTACTTACCATCTGAGCAACCATAAACAATGCTTGAAATTGTGAAATGGTACATTAAAGTAATGCAAATAGATATCACACAGCCATTCTTGTAAACTGGAAAACTGCAAAAGACAAAAATCAAAGAAAAAAAAAATCAATTAATCAAAAATATTAATATACAACAAGGTATGAATAAAAAGGTGCAGAGATGATAAAAAATTCTGGATTTTGAACAGTTCAAAATTATTGGGTAAGAATAAAATTTGTATAAAATTATCAGTAATTAAGTCAAATAATGACATGACAGAGTGGCCTATTGTCTGTATCAGCAGGACAGTGAGGGAGTCTATCTCCTTTTCACTAGCACTAGACCAGGGAGATGTTTTTGCATCTGAACTGGAGCACCACACCTACCTTCAACTTCCCACTTTATCACACAGATCTAAGCTGTGCTACTAATGTGCTGAGTTGGTGAGGGTGGATGCTCGACCGACTGAGCTAAACTGGATTTAGCTCAGTCAGTAGATCATCCACCTAGGAACCACAAGTTTCCGGTTCAATACAGGACCTTGCCAACTCAGCACATGAGTAGCACAGCTTGGATCTGTGTGGTTAATTGGAGAGTTGATGGTAGGTGTGGCGCACCACCTCGACCAAAAGCAATTTTTCTGGTTAAGCAATAGTGAAAAAAGGATAGACTTCCTTACTGTCTGCCTGATACCGACAATAGGCACTCTGTTGACTTAAAAAAACCTTAAAGTAAAAAAAAGAATAAGTTTTTTAAAAGAAGTTTTCATTCAAAATTTGGAGTCAATATATATATATATATATATATATATATATATATATATATATATATATATTTTTTTTTTATTGACCCCATCCCCATTAGTTTAATTTTTTTTTTTTTTTCAAATTAATATGTAAGAATAACCCGGCAAACCCATACCTCAACAGGTCTACAACTGGTTTGAACTCAGAGTTTTCTTCTCCTAGACCAGTTATCCTATCAAGGTTAAAGAACCCAGGCTGCCCTAATATTACCAATATCTGGAGGAGAATATATGGATTCATACCTTTCCAAGGATATTAGCATTATGTGAAATGTAAACAGCCTTATTCAGGATTTCAACTCAGGTAGCCGAGTCCACTTCCTACAACTTTAACCGATACATCATGAGCACCTCAAATCAGAAGAATACTATTTTTTTTAAATCTATAGAAGATGATATAGAAATTAGAAAAGATATCTATATTAGGTAATTTATGAGGAAGTGCGTCCTGGTCTCCTGCCTCAAAAATTGCTACCCGGTGACTATTAAAATAATGACCCAGCTCAGTCTATTCAAAACTATCCATCTTCATATCTATCTATCTCAATTTGTTCATATTTATCTATATCACTTTAAATACTAAGATTTTCTTTTATTCATGTTTGTTTAATGTCTTGTTTTTAGTTTAAATAAACAAGAATTACGACAAAAAAAGAAGTGACTCCTCCCCAAATACATTTACTTGTCGAAAATATCTATCTATGTCCATTTGTTCGTATCTATCTATATTATTTGTTTGTTTATCTATCTATCTATCTATCTCAGTCTATTCCAAACTATATATCCATCTTCATATCTAAACAAGAATTACGACAAATTACAATAAATAAACAAGAATTACAACGAGCTGGGGTTGTTATTTTGATAGTCACCGGGTAGCAATTTTTGAGGCAGGAGACCAGGACGCACTTCCTCATAAATTACCCTATATTATTACTCTTGCAATCTCCATACTTCTGAAAGTTTGAGGTGCTATGAACTGTTTGAACCAATGAAATGATAAAGTAATGTAAACAAATCACATAATGACCAATGAACAAGCCAGTTTTGGTTATAACCATGGTGTTCTTATATAGAAGGCCAATTCATTGGGTAGGTAAAGTCAAATATTGGAGCCCGAAATAGTTCACTTCTGGTTTGAGATTTCACTAGTTCGCTTCTGTAGTCAGCTTAAGAAATTCAAAGAAAGTTTTGCTTTTCACTGGGAATAACTTTACCATTATTCAATTGAAGTATAAGATCTATTATTTTATATCCTTCAGACTTTTTTTATTAGTTTACATTTATTGTAAAAAACAACAAAAAAAAAACTTCTAGGTCTTATAAGATTATTTTAAGATTTGTAGTTTTTTTCAGAGAGAATAGAAGTAAAATGAAAGAAAAGATAGACATTTTCGATATCTAAAAATTTGAAAATATGAATTATTGAATTTAATTATGACATTAACTTTACATAACAATATTCTTAAATGACCTTTTCATTAACTTTGTAATATAAAAACATTAAATTCACTTCTATTTTAGTTTTTTTAATGATAAACTTTAAACTAAGATTCAACATTCATTTTAAATACCTTAAAGAAAAACAATAGACACAATTACTCATAAAAAAATTAAATTCTATCAATAAATTTGCTTTTATAAATAACAATATCACAGAGAAAAATATTAAAAATATTAAAATAACTTTCATAAAATAATGAGATTTCTAAATAAATTTAACAGTGGAAAAACATAGGGGAAAAAGTCTTCTATAGATTAGGTCAGTAACAAGGTATCTAGTGAGTGGCTGAATTTTTGAGATGAGGCTTGATAATTTTTTAACTGTTGTCATCATCTTTATTGTTATATACACATTTGTGCCCTCCAGCCTTTTTCAGGTGTTTCTCATCAAACTTGGAACCCTTTTTGTTGAAATTGGGAACCTTCACAGAACCAAACTCTTTATTCAATCCACAGGTATAGACTGGGTAATTTATGAGGAAGTGCATCCCGGTCCCCTGCCTCTGAAATTGCTTCCCGGTGAATTTTAGAATAACGACCCCAAGCTTCTGCAAGTTTCATTGTGTTAAATATAGGGGGGAGTTAAATTTCACAGGGTAAAATAGGTGTTACCTATTGTTCATCTATCTATCTATCTCAGTCTATTCAAAACTATCCATCTTCATATCTATCTATTTATCTATTAAATACTAAGATTTTCTTTTATTACGATAAATAAATAAGAATTACGATAAATAAATAAGAATTATGACAAATTACGGTAAATAAACCAGAATTACGACAAATTACGATAAATACACGAATTACGACAAATTTCTATAAATAAACAAGAATTAAGACAAAAAGAGTCCCCCCCCCTAAAATACATTTAAAGCTCTAGTTGGTTGTTTCTTTCAAGTAACACTGATGTGGCGCCAAAGCTTGGGGTTGTTATTTTAAAATTCACCGGGCAGCAATTTCGGAGGCAGGGAACCAGGACGCACTTCCTCATAAATTACCGTAGACTGTTCTCATTACACTAACCATGACTGGGTACAAATTTTAAGGTATGTTAAGTGTTCTATATTATTATTGCCCATGGTTAGTCAGAATTGAACCTGCAACCAATCGTCACATAGAATTGTAATAACTCAACCCTTATATCCACTGCGCTAGAGTGAATTTTTGGAACTTATAAACCTGATTTTTTTTTTTACTTAGAAAATTATACTTAGGTATGATTTTTTTTTATTTTTACTCATATTACAATTCCCCCCTCCCAAGTTTGACGAGAAACACCTGAAGTAGGTCGGAGGGAACATCGGTCGAAAATGTTGTATATATAACAATAAAGATAAAGAAAACAGTCAGAAAAATCCAAATAATACAAAATTTCTAGTGACGTTTGAACACACTACTCATTTGTAATGGATATCTAAGACCGACTCACTAAGCATTATACCACACAAGGTGCCATTGTACTGCTATTGTTTTTGCGGACATCTTAGACAGCAGCAAATGTCAATTAATCTGATCAAGTACTATTGATTTTTCCGCTGACCATTGTTTGGAACTGGACAATCATTTTCCGCAGCCAAATTATTTACTTAATTCCACGAACAGCCAGCGGAAAACAATTGTTTTTGACCAACACGTATGGGAGGGTCTTTGGCAAAGATCGAGCTAAAGAAGACAGAATAGAGGCTTACAATGCCTCTGTATTTCTTTGACGAGTATAAACTGGTTAAAGATATCAGATTTAATGAAAACAAGTAATAATGGTTTCTAAAAGAAAACAAACAAACAAAAAACTTTGATATTTTTGGCTTGTTAGAGATATTCCCGTACAATGTCTAATTGTTTCTTGTACATTGTGTTGAGAACCATGATGAAAAGAATTCATTCATACAGTTTTCTATCATTTTCCAAGAGCATGTTATGACGTATCAAGTAAAAGAATTGAATCTTTGATATAGCACATCATTGGATCTATGATACATCTGGTAAAGATGTTAGATCTTTGATGTGGCACATCTGGTAAAAATATTGCATCTTTGATATTTCACAAGATAAAGATGTTAGATCTGATATGGTTGGTAAAGATGGCAGATTTTTTATATGGCACATCTGGTAAAAAATTATCAGATTGTTGATATGGTACATCTGGCAAAGATATTGCATCTTTGATACGACACATAATAAAGATGTTAAATCTCTGATATGGTTGGTAAAGATGGAAGATTTTTAGTATGGCAAATCTGGTAAAAATGTTAGATTTTTGATATAATAAAGATGTGATATTTTTATAAGATCTTCACCATTTGGTAAAAGATGTGAGATCTTTAATGTAGGACATCTGGTAAAAATATTAGATCATTGATATGGCACATCTGGTAAAGATATTGCATCTTAGTGATGGCATATCTGGTAAAGATGTGTGCGGATGCTAGATGCCATGCTGAGGACTTGACAGGAGCTATGACTGATAGGAATGAGTGGAGAGAGTGAGTCATGTGAATCCATGCTGTCAGCACGACTTGATGATGAAATAAAAAGGGGAAATGAGTCTAGAGAATGCATTTCAATGTCATAAGATCAAGTCAATTACCTTACCTCATTAGACAAGCAAGAAGACATATGTATTTACCAACCCAGCCGCACAAACAGGATGTGACACATAGTCAATTTCATAAGTGAAGTTTAACAGGTTTAAATTCAGTTTTCCTTCTCCTGGACTGGTTGCCCAGTCTGTCCTAATATTTGCCCATAGCCGGAGGGAGAATTAGATTCATACCCTTCCCAAATATATTAGCGCTGTGTGAAATGCAAACAGTTGCAAAGTATATTGCACCTGCTCAATGAAAAAGACACTGCTATGCAGATCAAATCAGACCCATAAACTCACCCTTTATTCTCTTTCTCTATCTGGCTTAGTGTCAGTTTGCTTTTATTAGTTTTTTTTTTTCTGCCCTGTCAGTTGGGGCTATAGAATACACCAACTGCACCTCTGTAGAGGGGTAAGACTACTCCAATAGGACAACCAAAATTGCCCTGGGCAAGAGCCCATGTTTCGCTCTGTCAACGCATTATCCCAAACCCCCCAAACATTCCGACTTCTCACTCTTTTTCTCTCCCACTTCACCACATGATACTTCTTGACCAATTAGGAAAAATCTCATGTGGTGTTGTGATGATTCATCCTTAAAAATTTTCCATGCTAACCTACTCTCTCTCTCTCTCTCTCCTCTCTCTCTCTATTAGGTTACAATTAAGAATGCACAATATTTGGCTGACAGAAAGAAAAAGACTTACCTGTATATTAAATGTGGAAATAAAGTTCAGTTCTTGGAACATCGTTTCCAGAAGAAGTAACATTTCCGCTTCCTCCCATTGCCAGTTGTCGAACGATGATTCTTTCAAATGATTTCTGATATTGACGGAAAATTGGGATTCTCTGTAATAAGTAAAACACATTAATTAGTAGAATGAAAACAAGTGCTTATCTTAATACAGAAAATTCAAAATTCAAATTTTTTTTAAATACAGTAATGCTCAAAAGTAAATGACTATGTGCCAGACTAAGCTTTATAAATAAGTACACACTCCTAACAATTTTTTTCCTGAAAAATTTATTTTCTTTTTAACCAAAGTTACTAGGATTTTATTATTTCTCAAGAAACATTATACAATCAGAAATGGATTTTATTAAGTAATAGCAGAGCTACCAATCATTGCCCAGGATTTAAAGAGTTAACATATAAATCTCTTATCTATATTCATATATAGATTGATAAAAATTCTTTTTCTATATATTTGTTTCATTAACTTTTCTTCTTCATATAATCTGGTTTTTAAGTTGTTTATTTTTATTCTTCTTGTTTGTATTTTTTTCTTTTATTTGTCTTGGATTTGTTTTTTTAATTATGTTTTATTATTTATTAATTTGTTTTATTTTTCAATCAGTTTTTAAGTTAAATTTTTAATAAATCATTGATTTATACCCTTATTATATGTTTATTTAGCTTTTCTAATGGAAAATGAGGCGTTAAAGCTTTTTAACCCTTTCAGACAAAAATAGGGTGTAGATTTTATTGAACTTTGGTCTTTGATGGTCTCCACCCAATTTTCCTTTATAAAATGATGTGTGCTTGGTTGTTGTACAAACAAACATACTGACAGTTACATAGAGATCTAATAGGTCGAAATGTACATTCAGGGATTGACATTTTCTCGATTCGTTTAGCCTTACATTTGAACATATATGCCTGCCTAAATTCATTAACTAATTAATTTTCAAAATTAGGTATGACTTCAATTAAGCACATATCCTCCAAAAATTGTCAGCTTAAAGCCATATAAAAATAAACACATTTGTTTGTTTACTTAACCTCATATATAGATAAATATACTTCATTATCTAGCATACCCTGAAGTCAGAATGTGGCACAAGATCTATCTAAAGTAGGGTGCCCCACAGCAAGCTAAGGAGGAGTGCCCAATTGTTGTACAGACATACAGAATCTTTCTTTATATATATATATATATATAGAGAGAGAGATTATAATAAATAAAAACTCTCCTAACAATTAAAAAAAAAATTAAAAAGTTAATTTTCTTCTAAACAAAATATACATGAATCTTATTATTTTAGTAGAACTTTATAAAATTAAAATGGATAGTATCAAGTATTACAGTATTACCTAGAAATGAGTAAACAACTAACAATTTTGGAGAAAAAGCTCATTTTCTTCTGAACCAAAGATACCAGGATTTTAACTATTTCTCGTGGAACATTATAATATCAAAATGGATATAATTAAATATTACAGGATCACTCATAAATAAGTATGTCCCAAACATTTTTTTTTAGATAAAGCTAATTTTCTTTTAAACCAAAGATATCAGAATTCTATTATTTCTAGTGGAATATCATGCAATCAAAATGGATATAACTCTTAGCATCCTATACCACCTCATTCCACCCATCCAGAAGTCACATTTGTTTTTCTTATCCACCCCAAATGATAGCCTTTGTTTTAAATCTAATATTAATATTTAGAAGTCTTTATTTTAAGGGAAATAACAGGTGAATTCAAATGAAAAGGCCATTTTTAGCAATTTTTTGATAAATCCTCATAGGAATGGAGCTCTGGACTTGGAAAATTTTTAACAGGATATTAAGAGTTAAGTGGAATAAACTGCCTGCATCTGTTGTAGGCTGCCGGAGCACTGAAGCTTTCAAAGCCTCCATGCTTCCTGTAGTCCGCCAACACTATACCTGATGCCACTCTCCACATACACATGCACACACATACATACATCCATATTACTACTGTGAACTGTTCATGTTCCTGGCACAACATTATTCTGTGTACCTGACATGAGACTTTGATGAGTTGTGGTGCACCTGAGCACTGTACACAATAAATTACATTATTATTATAAGTATTACAGTGTTGCCCATAAATAAGTACACCCCTAACAATGAGGATGATTATATATAAATCCTTCTATTCACAGTGGAAATTGATACATTTAAATTACACTTCATCGATTTGACATTTAAAAAAATCTTTGTCATAGATCCAGTGCTACAGCTGGATATTGATCTTGCTAGGAAAAAAAATCAGAAATCATCAATAACTTAAAATTGGCAGACTTTTTCGAAAGCATTTTTGCTTTCATAAACCAATTTTTAGGAGTAGGGAAGCTCTAGAGCTCATTTTACAGACAAAAATAGATTACAAAAAGTTGCCATATTTTGTGACCGCCACCTCAAATTTGGAGGGCTAAAAATCAAGATAACTCCACCAATTTTTGGAATTGGAAGCTCAAATTTTGGGGAATGACTAACTTTAACACAGTCCACACCTGTACAAAATTTCAGAAAAATTGAAGGGGGTGGGTGACAATTTTACTTTTTTTTCTGGACGATTTGAGATGGAATTGCCCATATATATGGGGGGAGGGGGGGATTTTGAGTGAATCCTGGGTAAAGTGTGAAATAAATGAGAAACTCTGTTAGATGTTATGTCTTAAGTTTCATTTTATTTCATTCAATATTTCGAGGAGGTGAGTCCTCTTTTTCAAGAATTTCTAGGCGGGATGACAAGTGGAGTTGATGATGCTTTTATAGATAGGGATGTTGAATTGGGCTTGAGGTCATCTAATGGCTGGTGGGGCTGGAATTGGCTGGAGTTAGGGTGTCACTTTTCCGACCAGCCTTTAATGTTTAGCTGTCTTCATTGCCTTCTTCATTGGCGGGGTTGGGATTGGGTGTGGGTATGTGGGTCATAAGTGCAGGAAAACTCGACTCATCAGATATACCAACAAAGAAGCATACATGGACTCCATAATGACAACATATATATATATATATATATATATATATATATACATACACACACACAATACCAAAAAACAAACTATTTCATAATAGTTTGAAGTATTTGCAAAATGTTTCACTTTTTTTTTTTATCTCAAACCATCATCAGGGCATTGTCAATAGGTTTTTTTTTAATTTATTATTATTTCTTAAATAATACAGGTTTTTACTAAATACATTGATATAATGGAATGACCCATCTCCCCCGTACCTCAACAGTGGTGATGGTTCTAGCCACTATTTAAGAACACACAGATTACTCTGTGCAAAACTCACTTGAAGTACTTAGATGACGGACTCTCCTCCTAATACTCACGTGACCTTACTATATAACATACATTATGCTTAATATTTCTAGTTTAAAATTTCAATAAAATTTCAACACTACACAAATAAAAAGTAAAGTAAGAGTAATGACATGAGCAACATTTTAAATAAATGAATGAATATACTTAGATTTTTTAGAAAATATGTTAAATTTTTTAAAATGATTTCAAACATGAATTATGTCACACAGTTTTGAAAACAGAACACTACTAACAACAATAGAATGCTAAGATTTTTCTCATTTTTCTTTTTCATATTTAAATTGAATGAAATTCAGAAGATGCAAAATTACATATTGACAATTACCTGATGAGGGGTAAAATAAAGAATAAAAAAACAGAAGGCACATAGATGCCGCTATTAAATTATTCGTCATATAAGCTTTTGTGTGTATAATTTACCTATTATGGTAGAGGCGTGATCACTGACAAAATTTCGCTAGGATCAGCTGTGTACTGTATAAAAGTGTTTCATTCAAATCGATTTCTGTAATCGTTAGTATATTGATGAGACTTAATAAAGTCGAAACAGTCTGTACATTCTATCCTTTGCCGGATTACACTTGTCAAGTTCATTTTCTATTATCGAATTTTATGCGATACATGCGTTGTTGCCTTCAAGTAAAAATTTAATATATACTTTATTGATTACTTTTACGATCTGTTTGTTATTAAATCTTATATTATGGTAGAGGCGTGTATTTATCATGACAAGCTTAAAGGATGGTCATACTGTGCGATAAAAGTTTTCACTATCACTGTGTTGCTGAAGTCCCGTTCGATTTCTGTAATCGTTAGTATATATGATACTTAATAAAGTCGAAACAGTCTGTACGGTATTCTAGGATTACACTTGTCAAGTTCATTTTCTATAAGTATATTTTATGCGATACATGCGTTGTAAGTGCCTTCAAGTAAAAATTTAATATATATATTCAGCAACGTATACGGTCTGTTTGCTTACCCGTGTATTTATCACTTGACAAGCTTAATTTCGCTAGGATGGTATACTGTATAAAAGTGTTTCACTAGTGTTTCACTGTGTCTGCTGAAGTCCCTCGATCGGAGGGAAATCGTTAGATATACCGCTGATGAGACTTAATAAAGTCGAAACAGTCTGTACGGTATTCTACACACCGAGCCATCCTTTGCCGGGATTACACTTGTCAAGTTATTTCTATAGAAAAAGTATTGAATTTTATGCGATACATGCGTTGTAAGTGCCTTCAAGTAAAAATTTAATATATATATATATATATGAATAATTCTAATAACACACCTCCTTTCTTTTATATTTATATAAGCTTTTGTGTGTGTGTATATATACACACACACACACACACCACACACCTACACAAGCTTACAATAAATTTTATTCCGGTGAAATAATTGTAAATCTCATCAAAATTTATCCCGGTGTAATTTTGATATAAAATTATCTTATTTTATTAAAATAAAATAACTTCATGAGAAAATATTGTAATTACGTATTCATTGCTACTGAATGAAAACTTTTACAGTATGGAAGGGAAATTAACCATGAAAACCAATTTAGTGAAATATTTTTATATATTTATTGTACATTTCATTTCATATGTAATAATAAATATATAAACATTCCATCAAATTAGAAATGTTTTTGAAATTTAAATTTTCATGCAATTATTTTGTTGATAGTTTCTTTTCAAAAAGGAAACGACAAACACAAATTTCTGTTTATTGTGTTAAAAGTGAATTTGTCAATATTAAGTGTCCTCTCAGGACAATTCCAAAATGGGTAATATTTGAATATAAGTAATAAGATAGGTAAATAATCTACTTGTCAAAATATTTGTTTATTTTATTCTTAATTGTTTTGTCTATCTTTTTTCCAGATTTTATTGACTCTTGTCACTTTTTTTTTCTTTTTTTTTCTTTTTTAGTTCAGTACTTTATTTAAAATACAAATGCACAGAGTTCACATTTTAATACATACCCTGTTGACAGAGACTACAATAAATATATGCCCTGTTTAGAGGGTCTACAATAAATATCTTGGTCCTGTTGACAGGAGCAGGATATACCAAATGTATCCTATGCAAAGAAGTAAGAACCACCTAACCTATTTAAAAAAAAAAAAAGCATGTTTGTTCTGGTATGGATCTAGGGGTGAGACTTTGGATCTGGAGTTCTGAGGAGAGTGAAGTCATTCTTTCATTGCAATTAATCCCAAGTCCATTCTAACCCAGACTGTAAATACCTGTTAAGGTCCTATCTATGGATCAATTAGAAATATCCCTAGCCTCAACCTGATTTTCCCTTGTTTTTTCCAAGGCCAGCTCTATGTTGGTTGTTCTATGATTGGTTGGTTTTAAAACACGTTGCGTTTTTTGTTTAATGGCATATCAAACTTTTTGGGTTAATGCCAAAGCCATCCTTGTAGAAGAACAATAGTTGTACTATTTAACCCATAGCTGAGGGATGAGCGAGCTCATGCCTTTCTCATGTGTATTAGTCTGAAAGTAAACATAACAGCACAACTGGAGTTCAAACTTGCTTACTACAATAACACAGTCAAGTACGTTAGCCATTACGCCACCGAGACCTCCCCCCCCTTTTTAAAGCATATAAACCCTTGTTGAGTTATTCTATACCAAAATCAGTTAAATAATTATGGTCTCCAATTATATATGGTATAAAAATGTATCTTCATAATCATTTTAAACAGGTAAACACTTCATTATCACGAACGGATAATCCTCTCAGCAGAGCTGAGAATGTGCCAACTGCATCCTTTGTGTATGGGTAAGACACACTCCCAAAAGAGATGTCCTCAGTATGACACTAACCTGCACCCAATGGTGAGGCTCCAGTTCTGTAGCTCTGGGAAATGTGGAATACTCCCTCATTGCCATTACTCCCAGGCGTACAGTTGGCCCTATTGGGATTGGTGGGGTCTTCCATTTAATGTGATATTGTTAAAAATTGAAAAATTGACCTCCTCTATTCTACAGCCCTACCATCAGGGCTTGTTTACTAAGGATTTTTATCAATTATTTAAATATATATTTGTTTAAATTATCAATCATTTTGTCAGGAGAGCATAAAATACATTGACTACATCCTCTACAAAGAGGTAGGACACCACCAAAAGGGGTACAACGGGTATGGCACTAAACTGCATCTAGTGGAACAGTTCCAGTTCTGAAGCGCTGGGGAATATGGAGTCACCCCTTCATTGCCATTACACCAGCTAAACTCTGACCTGGAGTGGTAGTACCTGTTAGGGTCCCATCTATGGGTTAAATAGAGGGTTTTATTTGGATTGGATAGGAATACTTGACACCACATAACTGAGGGCAAATTATTTGTATTAAGAATAGTTAATTGAAGTTATAATTGTTTACTAAGGATTATGCTCATTAGGGCCAGTTTAGCTAAATTGGTAGAGTGAACCTCAAGATTTTTGGTTCGATATTGGCCCTCGCCCACTCAGCATATGAGTAGCACAGGGATCTGTGCGGTAAAATGAGGAACTGACGGTAAGTGTGGCACTCCACCTCAGATGCCAAAAACAATCTCCTTGGTATGGCGCTAGTGAAAAGGGAATAGACTCCCTCACTGTCTGCCTGATACCAACTTTAGGCCACCCCAATGACTTATAATTGTTTACTAAGGATTATTATTATTAGTTACTTGAAACCATATAACAGCTTGCAAATTATTGGTGTTAGATAGGAATACTTGATACCATGTTGGTTTTAGTATCAGAATATTTTTCTTGGAGTGACATTTACTTCTTCATATATAAAGTAAAAAGTCATCGGGGTGGCCTAATGTCGGTATCAGCCAATCAGCGAGGGAGTCTATCCCCTTTTCACTAGCGCTAGACCAAGGAGATTATCTTAGCATCTGAGGTGGAGCGCCACACCTACCATCAGCTCCTTACTTTACCGCACAGATCCCTGCGAGGACCGGTATCGAACTAGGAACCTTGTGGTTTTAGCCGAACGCTCTACCGACTGAGCTAACCAGGCCCCTTTCTTTTTTTTTTTCATCTGTTGTACTGTTAAAAAAATGTATTAAAGTGCATATCTAAACTGTATTTGAAGCTATTCTCTCCCCTCTGGGCAATGCCTGGTATCCCAGCCAGCAATTCTAAAATGTTTTCTTTTTGGTAGTAAAATTCTACTAGTCTAATTTTTAGTTGTAAAAGAAGAGAGTTGTTTATGGATAGATTTGAGCTCTAAAGATTGGGTTAAGTTGGTCTCGGAGAGAAACAAGATATTAAATGTTTGTCTGAATCATGACAGAGGAAAGATTGAAATTACAAACTATGACTCGAGAGAAACGATGACAATCCTTTCATACATTCCATGCATTAATTATTCTATGCCAAAGATCACACGTGCCTTAAAAAATCTTCTACTCCCATTAATTCTAGTAGAAATATTTATGTAAATACTTTTAGCACTCTTATATAATTCATTGACTTAATCCAAAACCAAGAAGAGCATTAATTCCCATAATGGGGGAGTCCCCATAGTGTAGTGGTTAACGTGCTACTCTGTGATATTGTAGTAAGCAGGTTCCAACACCAATTATTACATTAACTTTCAGACTAATAACCTTGAGAAAGGTATGAACCCATTCATTCCTTCCTCTAGCTATGGGTTAAATAGCATCACTACTGTTTTTCTACAAGGATGGCTATGGCATTAAATAACCCACAAAGGTTGATATGCCATTAAACAGACATCAAACCAAACCTAACCATACTAGTGACTAAAAACTCTGTTATGACAAACATTCTAACTCTTAAGTCCATATTGATGAAATCTTTCTCTTTCTGTTTTGTGACCAATTAAAATCTGCCGATTTTCTTAACTTGTTTAGCTAATCTTTTGATATTCTATATGCACACATCCATGTACATTATGGTAAGTTGATTTTTCACTTTTTTTAAATATCAAATTCTCTCAAACATTGAAGGTTGTATGTTGGTATAATGAATACTGATGCCAAAAACTAGATCTTTTACTTGCACCATTATTTGAGGAAATAGCATCAAAGATCATCTGTTAAAATCCACTTTAAAAAATCCTTGTTTTCACATGATTTGGCTCAAAAATTGGTTATAAAATTTAGCAATTTCAATATTTAAAACAGAAAATGTTGTCATTTTATTTTACTAATATGAAATGAATAAGATATAATGAGAATTCAAATTGAAAATATCCCTTCCATCATCACAGACACCTGATATGCTGATTTTTACCTCATTAATTAAGCTGTAACAGGGATAACATTTTAAAAGATTGAAATCTATTTCCTGAAATGAAGATAAAGTTTTGAAGGAAAATATTTTGTGTGGTAATTCTTTATGTTAATTTGCAACTTTCACCACATGGGAGACATTACAGTTCAAAAATCAACCTACCCTAATGTATATACATACAATTCTACTTATGCCCACACACCTGTACAGATACACTCACAGGGCATACCATTGTGGAGCTAGCTAGTATACATTGCAGTAACTTCAGTCATACTATTACAGTCACTTTTGGACTAATACTCTTGGGAAAAGTATGAACCCTTTCATCCCCCCCCAACTATTTCCCATAATGAGACATTTCTGTCTGTTTTAATTTTGCTAAAATGTTAATGTTTCATATAAAATTTATTACTCAGACCAGCTGGGTATAATTGAATAATGATCCCATTTTGTTTTTAATCAAGTTCATAGTGGAAATGTTTGTTTACGAAAATCTCTTGAGTTAAAAAAAATAAATGATTTTGAACAGAGCATATCAAAGGGCCAGTGGTACAACCAGCACCTTGGATGGGAAGTTGGAGAGCAAAGCTGGGATGCCAGAGAATTTCTTAAGTAGAATATTAATAATATAAAGAACATAAAGAAAAGAAAAATGAGAACATTGAAATTTCAAGAAAAACAATTCCTACTTTTATATATTTTGATTTATACTTCAAAAGGTTTTTATTTTAATTAAGGTTTGATATATTTTTATTCTAACAAGGTTTAATACTTTTATTTTAAAGGTTTAATACCTTATTTTAATCAAGGTTTAATACTTTTTATTTTAATCAAGGTAATCAATTTATTTTAATCAAGGGTTAATCAAGGTTAATACTTTTTATTTGAATCAAGGTTAATCAAGATTTAATACTTTTTATTTTAATTACTTTTTTATTTTAATCAAGGTTTAATACTTTTTATTTTAATCAAGGTTTAATACTTTTTATTTTAATCAATTTAATCAAGGTTTAATACTTTTTATTTTAATCAAGGTTTAATACTTTTTATTTTAATCAAGGTTTAATACTTTTTATTTTAATCAAGGTTTAATACTTTTATTTTAATCAAGGTTTAATACTTTTTATTTTAATCAAGTTTAATACTTTTTATTTTAATCAAGGGATACTTTTTTATTTTAATCAAGGTTTAATACTTTTTATTTAATCAAGGTTTAATACTACTTTTTATTTTAATCAAGGTTTAATACTTTTTATTTTAATCAAGGTTTAATACTTTTTATTTAATCAAGGATTAATACTTTTTATTTTAATCAAGGTTTAATACTTTTTATTTCAATCAAGGTTTAATTTTAATTTTTTTTTAATCAAGGTTTAATACTTTTTATTTTAATCAAGGTTTAATACTTTTTATTTTAATCTTTAATCAAGGTTTAATACTTTTTATTTTAATCAAGGTTTAATACTTTTTATTTTAATCAAGGTTTAATACTTTTTATTCTAATCAAGGTTAATACTTTTTATTTTAATCAAGGTTAATTTTAAACTTTTATTTTAATCAAGGTTTAATACTTTTTATTTTAATCAAGGTTTAACACTTTTTATTTTAATCAAGGTTTAATACTTTTTTTTTAATCAAGGTTTAACACTTTTATTTTAATCAAGGTTTAATACTTTTTTATTTTAATCAAGGTTAATACTTTTATTTTAATTTAATCAAGGTTTAATACTTTTATTTTAATCAAGGTTTAATACTTTTATTTTAATCAAGTTTTAATACTTTTTATTTTAATCAAGGTTTAATACTTTTTATTCTAATCAAGGATTAATACTTTTTATTTTAATCAAGGTTTAATACTTTTTATTTCAATCAAGGTTTAATACTTTTTATTTAATCAAGGTTTAATCAAGGTTTAATACTTTTTATTTTAATCAAGGTTTAATACTTTTTATTTTAATCAAGGTTTTTTTTATTTTAATCAAGGTTTAATACTACTTTTATTTTAATCAAGGTTTAATACTTTTTATTTTAATCAAGGTTTACTTTTTATTTTAATCAAGGTTTAATACTTTTTATTTTAATCAAGGTTTAACACTTTTTATTTTAATCAAGGTTTAATACTTTTTTATTTTAATCAAGGTTTAACACTTTTTATTTAATCAAGGTTTAATACTTTTTATTTTAATCAAGGTTTACTTTTTATTTTAATCAAATACTTTTTTATTTTAATCAAGGTTTAATACTTTTTATTTTAATCAAGGTTTAATACTTTTATTTTAATCAAGGTTTAACACTTTTTATTTTAATCAAGGTTTAATACTTTTTTATTTTAATGAAGGTTTAATACTTTAATACTTTTTATTTAATCAAGTTTAATACTTTTTATTTTAATCAAATTAATCTTTTTATTTTAATCAAGGTTTAATACTTTTATTTTAATCAAGGTTTAATACTTTTTATTTTAATCTTTTATTTAATCAAGGTTTAATA
>CM042160.1:75121010-75211010 GCA_023376005.1 Doryteuthis pealeii | reverse complement strand
GAGAACATGGAATCACAATTAAGTGTATTTATTCATCAGTGTAAAGTCCTTTCCCAATAAATGACACTTTTGAAGTAATATCATACCAACCATACAAGTATATATTCACTAACTAAACTGTCTATGTCAGTTTAAAGAATTAAATCACCAACAAATATTCATTAGAAAATTGTACAATCATAAGTTCAAATTGGAAACTCTTAATTTTGATTCTTTTCTAATAGGATAACTCCTAGAAGCTGTAGCCCAACATAACATACCATTTTAGAATCAGGCCGACTCCATGAGCAAATTAAAAACATTACAGTCTGAATCCAGACCCACAATTCTGAAATTTTGAATTCCCAAGTTTCAATTACTGCAATTATTTTTGGCAAATTTTTATGACAATTTTTTTTTGCGAAATAAGAATTTTTATAACTTGGAAATAAATTTGTGAATAATTAAAATTAATTGTGAAATCCAGAAAGCCATCTATGAAATAATCGATTTTTTTCTAATAGTATAAATGTGAATGTCAGTGTGTCACATTTATTTTTAACTTAACTCCAAGAGGCTGTATCCCAACATATGATACCATTTTGGAATCAGACTGACTCTGTGAGCAAATTAAAAACATTCCGATCCAAATCCAGACCTACAATCCTGAAATTTTGGATTCCCAAGTTTTAATTACTGTGATTGTTTTTGGTGATTTTTAATCTTATTTTTTGTGACACATTTATTTGTACAAAAACAATTTTGATAACTTGGAAATAAAGATGGGAATAATCAAAATTAATTGCAAAATCCAGTGAAAGTCACCCATGAAATAGAAATAATTGTTTTTACAGAAAGTAAAGATCTAGGTACATTAAACTGTTTTTAAATTAAGTGTCATTGTTGAGTGAGAAAGTCAATCAAGAGTTCTCTAAAGGAACAAGCCAATAGCTACCAAGTGGGAACTCCTAATTTTGATGCTTTTTTTCTTTCTTTCTTTCTTTCTTTGGATTTTATGGCATGTTAACCTTTGATGGTTTATTTTATGCCAAAGACATTTTGTTCTATTCCTGCTTGATGGGTATTTAAAATTTTTTACTAATATTTTTTAAAAATACATTTTTGTTAACTAATTTAACCCATAGATGGGACCCTAACAGGTACTACCACTTCAGGTCAAAGTGGACCAGGGAGTAATAGTAATGAAGGGCTACTTCAAACTCTCCAGGGCTCCAGAATTGGAACTTCACCATTACATGTATTTTAACGTGATATCCAGAACTCTGAGCCACTGCCTTCTAGCACATATATGATAAAAAATGCTGGGTTTTTGCCATAATGTCATTAGGGTTAAGACAATCATATCAGTGCTAGGACTTGATGAGAAACCCAATTGATCGAAAGGTCATCTCCAACCACCCATCTAGCCTAAGTAAGTGCCAAAGTGAAATGTTGCAAATCATGGACTGCTCAGCTACCAGGATTCCATCCTTAAGCATCACAGACTGCCACCACACCCAACAGGTGACCCCACTGGGGAGGCATATTGCTCCTTTATAGAGGTGCAGAGGAAAGGGAAGGAGGAGCGCTCAAAAATATTTTTGACTAACAATTCTTTAGTTTGAATTCAGAATTTTCCTTCTCCTAGACTGGTTGCCATACCAAGGTTAAAGAGTTCAGTCTGCTCTACTATTTACCTGTAGCTGGAGGGAGAATAGTTGGATTCCTACCTTTCCCAAGGGTATTAGCACTATGTGAAATGCAAACGACTGTGTTCATTGTCTCTAAGAACTAATGACAACCTTGGCATAACCAGACCAGACCAGACCAGAATCTTGAAGGAAAGAACAAGAAGCTACTCCAAATAGAAGAAACCATGAAGACTATAGAAGAAAGTAAGATACCAGCCAGTTAGTGACAAAGTGAGTGTTGCAAGTCATGGACTGCTCAGCCATCAATGAGGGGAGAGGAGGAAAGGGAAATGTAGAATAATCATACTAAATTCCAATTACCATCGAATTGGTAAGACAAGGAAACAAGGAGCCATACTTAATACGGACAAACCTTGTTGCAATCCTACTGCAGAATACCAGAGTATTTATGAAGCCTCATAACATCATAGAAACCAAGCAGCCAATCAGGACTCAAGGAATGGAATCACCCAAATATATGAATGGACTATTCTTGAGTTTCATAAGTACCAGCTGTTTTGGGCACTAGTTCAGTTGTGCTTAGCCAGTTGCTGTTGTCCAAACCAACAGTATACTGACTGACTGACTGACTTCAACAAGTAAGTAAAGATTTAAATATGAGGGCATAACCACGGGTATCACTTATAAAAAGAACAGAGAACAAGAAACGGATTAATATGCTCATGATATAAACACCAAGAGAAGGGGCATATAACACACTCTGTAGACTTTTACTTTTTTTACTGTTTCATTTAAAAGAAAATTAAATTTTTATAAAGAATATTAAAAAAAATGGAAGGTGTTTACTTATTCATGTGTAGTACAGCATCTATAAAGCTTAGTCTGGCAATGGTCATTTATTTATGGGCAAGCTGTATATAAGCATATACTAGAAAGGAAAGAAATACCTGAGGGTAGTAAAGTTTGAGAAAGGAAAACGTGCTTTGATCTCGACACAGCAGGGGCTTTTTTTGGAATGAAAAAGGAAACTCCTAAACATATTTCAAAAGTTGTCACAGCAATTCATTTTAAACAGATGTTTTGTAACCATGGTAACATTGCAAGGTTTGTATCTATGTTTTTATGAAGAGAGACAGATTTTGTGATTACACACACACATATATATATATATATATATATCCAAACCTAGGTATCTCTCTCTCTCTCTCTCTCTCTCTCTCTCTCTCTCTCTCTCATATATATATATATATATATATATATATATATGAGAAGAATGAATAAAGAAAAGAAAGTACCGAATGGATAATAAAGGATGAATTTAATCAATATCACTTACACATGTGTTTTGGTCAGTTTATATATATGTACACTATTCAAACTATTATTATTATTAGTGTACACATAGATAAACTATTGTATTATCTATGTGTAAATTATTAAATTCATTGTTTATTATCCATTCTGTACTTTCTTTTCTTTATTCATTCTTTCTACATATCGTTGGATTCAATTCCAATTTCATTTTTACACACACACACACACATATATATATATATATATATATATATATATATATATACCTTGGTTTGGATATAAATTTAAATCTATTTCAACATTTTTTGTCTTGTCTGTCCGGTCTTTGTTGTTTTGAAGACCTCACACCCAGTCTCACAGGGATGATTTTTCCATTTTCCTTATTTTTATTTTTTATTCATTTATTTATAATACTCTGTATATGTAAAAATATATACACAAATCTTTATATGTACATTTGAGTTCTTAATTTTGGTTGAATCCTATCAAGGAAACTAACTAGTTAAATAGATCACTAATTAGGACTGTGCCTATTCTGGTGGTGACCACCCAAGTGGATTTAAGAGGTTTGAATTCAGAGATTTCCTTCTAGACTGGTTGCTTAACCAAGGTTACAGAGCCCAGTCTGCCCTACTATTTACCCATAGCTGGAGGGAGAGTAGATGGATTCATACCTTTCCCAAGGGTATTAGCACTATGTGAACTGTAGCTTCGTCCAGGATTTGAACTCGGATCAACGAGTCCATTTCCTACGACTCTAACATTACACCACATACCTCCAGCTTGATATCCTGAAACACTTGATATCATCCACTTATATATATATATATATATATATATATATTATATATATATATAGGCAGCTGCTTGTGGACCATCGGTAAGAGACTTGACGAGCGAAGTTCGTTCGGGTCTCGAACCCGACCAAAGGTAGCTGCTGAAAAATAAGTCTAGCTGTACTGATGAGGGGTGAAACCCGAAACGCGCGTCTGCAGATTACTTTATATACGCTTCAATTTCAGTTGAGCGAAAATTCACCGCTTCGGTATGCTAGTCTCACTTGTTTACATAAGTTAAGTTTATAGGAAATATAGCGATTATTCTGCCTTCTATTCTAGGCAGCTGCTTGTGGACCCATTGGTACTTGACGAGCGAAAGTTCGTTCGGTCTCGATCCCGACCAGAGGTAGCTGCTAAGTCTAGCTGTACTGATGAGGGGTACGCGCATCTGCAGATTACTTTATATATATATATATATATATACTAGCAGTACTTACCCATATTACATAAGGGTCGTAATATAGGCATTATTAAAAATAAATTATGTAGAGTCACTTTCGTTTCAGGTAATTCTTTGTATTTAAAGGAGTCAAACTAGCAGTAAGTAAGTAAAGTCGTTGGGGTGGCCTAATGTCGGTATCAGCCAATCAGTGAGGGAGTCTATCTCCTTTTCACTAGGGTGAGACCAAGGAGACTGTTTTTGCGTCTGAGGTACTTTACCGCACAGATCCCTATGCTACTAATACGCTGAGTTGGTGAGGGCCGGTACCTAACTAGGAACCTTGTGGTTTCTAGCCGAACACTCTACCGACTGAGACCTGTATTACATACAAGTTGGAAGGGACCATTATTAAAAATGAATATTAATCATTTGTAAGAGTTGTTGGGATTATCTTCCCATTGGCCTGGAAGAGTTATCTTCCCGCTGGGTTGTCGCTTGTGACCACCAGGGGACCTCTGGTATTTAAGCGCGAGGTCCAAACTCTTCTTCTTCTTTTAGCTACATCTCTGGAACAACCACATGGGTTAGACCATTGTCACACTCTTTTCGGTGGGGGGCTTCTGCTCCCAACGCTATGTAACTCTCCTGGGGTCTTCAGCCCCCATCACTAGTAAGTGATTTTGTATGTACGGACACTCCAGTCCTTTTATCTCTACTCTTGTATGTTTATGTACACTATTCTATTGTTTATGTATCTTTTCTTATTTCCGTGCTGTTTTGATATATAAAATATTTTGTCCCACAAGCGTGTCGGAGTTGTATGTTCATATATTAACCTTGAATCTTACAGAGTCAACTAGCAGTATTTCTTTATATTACATACTGAAGAATGATTAAAGTCCAATTACCATCGAACTGGGAAGACAAGACAGCAAACGGTTGTAACGCAATACAATCCTGAAAGCTACAAAGTCCACTGCAAAATGACAGAGTATATATAAGACTCCATAATGTCATTCAAATCAAGCAATCAAGCAGCCAATCAGAACTCAAGGAATGGAATCACCCAAATCACCCAGATTCATGGATGGATCATTCTTGATTCCTATTTATACCAGCTGTCTTGGACACTGCTTGAGTTGTTCTTAGCTGCTGTTATTCAAACCAACAGTAGGCTAACTGACTTCAATATACAGGCTACAAAATGATTTCCAAGAAAAATTGTTTTTTTCTTTAAATCTCGTGATCTGTGAAGAATTACTTTTCGATAGATTTTGCATTTCTATTTATATAAAATAAAATATTTTTTGGATTAAACAATTTTTAAAGCAAAATATGCTTTTGCATTCAAAAATAAAAAAACACAGAAATTTGCAACAGGAAGAAGCAGTTGTATTAGCAACACAATTATGTAGGACCCAAGCAAACAAACAGACACAACAGCTTTATACATAGATCAATAAGCACATTTTTTTTTAATTTAAAAAATGGTAACTTACGAAATTCTTCGGTATTTATCAATTACATATTGTTGTTGTTTTAGCTTTTCATCCTTCATTTTGTATTTATCCCAGAGTGGAACAATTGTCTTTGAATTTGGTAAGTCTTTATAGAGTCCTAACCAACTGAGATAGGCAATACCCTGAAAAGAAAGGGGGCAACAAAATACAGAGGTGAAAACTAAAATAAATAGATAAAACATTTAGAAAATAAAAAACATGTAGAAGGACCCATTTTGTTTTTATTAATTTTTAAAATCTTGTTTACTGCAACAGTGCTCAATAACCTATAAACATAAAGGGTTCCTTAAAAAAAGTTTTTCAGGATTTGTAAAAAAAAAAAAAAATTTCCTTTGTTTAATGGAATATCAACATTGGGGACTCATTCAAAGCAAATATGTGCGTCCCAGGATGCACTAAATCAAAAATCTATCAGCATTGCTGTATATATATGAAGATAGGATGGATATAGTAGAATCCGACAGTATGAGGTAGGTAAAAGGATAGTGAACAAGAAATGATAACTCAAAACAAATCTAAGAGTTGAAATATTTCGTCCGATTTATACGGACATCACCAGCCAAAGAATTTTATTGAAAGCAAAATTACGTGCAAGTACAAGTGATTTGTGGGGGGGGGGGGTGAGTTAGTAGCGGAAGTGAAGGGAGGGAGGATAGTGGCTGACATGAATGAAGTAAGGGGATAGTTTACAGGAAGTAGAGAGAGGTTGGGAGTAGATGGGCACAGGGGTAGGTTAAGGGAGGGGGGTAAAGTTATATATATATATTTATATTATATGGGAATTTTTCAAAAGACAACTGTCTAAAGAGAGAGAGAGAGAGATAGGAAATTATATATATAATTAAATTACCACAACCAGAAAATCCAGCAAGCACTGCGTGCAACATACACAAACTCTGGGCAGCTGTTTCGACCTATTAGGTCTCATCAGTAGTGTCTACCATAATTCCCCCACTGGAGATCAAGCTACCAACCACAGAATGCAGAGCTGAAACTCTACCACTGAGCCACCAGCCAATGCCACACACGAGGATCGTAAAATCAACTAGTTATGGTAAACGCACAACCACTTAACCATAACGTGTCTTGGAGGTACATCCATAACAATACAGAAGACAAAATCATCTCTAGAGCCACATCTTCCCAACTTGGTGGTACGCATCCGCGTGATAACAACTCTTTCGCTGATAATGTGCACTCCACTAATAATACCACAAAAGAAAACTGTCCACCACTAACTCTCCAAGTGATAACCAAATACAATTAATATATATATATATATATATATATATATATATAGAGAGAGAGATAGATAGATAGATAGATAGATAGAGAGAGAGAGAGAGAGACGGGGGGGATAAATGAAGGAAAAAAATTCAAATTTGCTTCATTATAATAATTCAACTGCATCAATTCCGCATCCTCAGACATGAGCAAAAACATGGTTATTACTAAATAATAAGAATATAGGGGTTTAAATTTCTAAATTTTGATGGGAGAGGGTGTCTCAGTTTGATGCTGTTAGGAAATTTGGATGAGGTGAGGGGGACTGGGGGAGGGATAGGGTATATGTTATTTACAGAGGTGATTAATTGCCTGGGAGTGGCTTACAATTCAGGTTGAAAGTTATATATATATATATATATATATATATATATATATATATATATATATATATATATTATATATAAAAATCTTGGTGCAGCAAAAAGATAAAAAATAATCTTTAAGGGGGGAATCATGTTTAATAAAAAATAAAATAAACTCAAGGGAACTTTCAACTAATGCTACTTCATAAATTAATCATTGGTAAATAGAAGTGATTATCTATTAGAAATTATTTTCCTATAAAATGTATTGGTAATGACTTTAATATAAAAATGTGTTAGCAATGATTTTTCCAATAAAAATGTATTGATATGATTTTACTATAAAATATATAAAGGTGATTTTATAATAAAAAAATATATTGGAAATGATTTTACTATAAAATATATTAGAAATGATTTTAACATAAAAATATATTAATACATTATTCTACAATAAAATCAATTGGAAAGGATTTTACTATAAAAAGTTATATTAGAAAAGATGTAACTATAGATATGTATTGGCAATGATTTTACTATAAAAATATATTAGAACTGATTTTACTATGAAAATGTATTGGCAATGATTTTACTATAAAAATATATTAGAACTGATTTTACTATAAATGTATTGGCAATGATTTTACTATAAAAATATATTAGAACTGATTTTACTATGAAAATGTATTGGCAATGATTTTACTATAAAAATATATTAGAACTGATTTTACTATGAAAATGTATTGGCAATGATTTTACTATAAAAATATATTAGAACTGATTTTACTATGAAAATGTATTGGCAATGATTTTACTATAAAAATATATTAGAACTGATTTTACTATGAAAATGTATTGCTGATTTTACTAAAAATATATTAGAACTGATTTACTATGAAAATATATTAGCTTACCTTAAAAGATTCAAAGACAAAATGAACAGTTATGAATATAAATGAAAAAAACAAAAATAAAAAAAAAGGATTGCAACTATTTCAAACTAAAGAGGAAATAACTGAGTCTTACCTCAACTTTGTTTTTCACATTGTTCACTTTTGTAAGTAACTCTTCAAAACATTTTGGCATCGTTGTTTGATAAATAACCATGTTCTCTAAAGTTGCTAACCTAAAACAAAGAAAAAACAAAATCTGATTAAAATTTGTAAAATTTATGTAACATGTATAATACAGGGTTTGTCAGATTGATCTCCTGTTTTTCAAATTGTCACTGCACAGGCACAAATAGGGATGAACAGGTGAGGGGTATATCTTTAAGTAGCAGCAGCCATGCCATTCCTTAATGGCATGGAATGATACGCATCATGGAAAACACAAAATCTTATATAAATCTATCTATATATTAATAAGCTTGTTCCTAAATCTTCCGCCCATTATAACACCCTCTGATAAAAAATGAGACTGTCTAAATTGTTCAAGATGCAATGCAAAAAATGTAAATTAAGATTATCTGGTGTCGCCTAATCGCAGATTTCTTATTTGTCCCATTTCATTTCACCCAATTTTTAAACATTCCAAATAGTCATGCATTGCTATAAATGCCCAACATAAAATTAAAATGAATTGAGAATAAAAGAAGCTACATGTTTGATTTATTTGTAATATTGAAATTGTGAATTACGGAATATATTTTGATAATTCTGATCTTATGTTGTCTCGGCCTCCTGCTTTAATTTAGGAGTTGAAGTCGGTAAAGTTTTACCAACACCGACTCCAGCGACCCCTTAATAACACCCAGGCAACACCATCGGATGAAATTGCCATTGGGACCTGGTTATGTGTTACAGATGCCCAAAGAAATTTTATTTACCTCGTACCCCACTTGTACGGGTTAGGCACAAGGCCCTATTAAAGTGGGCCCACCCACAAACCGAAGCTCATGGGTTGGAAAGAACAAAAATTGCGTCAATCCCATTGGCATTTCCCCTCAAGTGGGGTGCCTCAGGCGCTGGGCAATAAACCCAGCCCTGCCCCTTTAAGTCAAGGGGGCAGGTGTTGCCTGGGGGAAAAGCCCCCTGGGATCGACACTACTAATTTAACATGACCGGTCCAGTGGCTAAAGCTCATTGGACCCCTGTCCCAAAGGACAGGGTTGGATGCCCAAAGAAATGCCTGCACAAAAATCCCTGGAATTTGTTTTAATAGGGTCAAACAACCACAGGTACAAAGGGGCTGCTCTGAAGGGGTCACCACAAAGGGCTGTGGAGTCAGAGTTGGAGTCAGAAGCAATTAAGAGGTCACTGGAGTCAGAGTTGGTAAAACTATACTGACTCTAAATGCAGTTGAATTTACACTTCATATGGCTCTGGTTTAAAGTTATACAGTGCACACCCCTTATAAATAGATATGAAAAAATCATGGTTTTATATTTATTTATAATCACAATTACATAAAGAGGGGTCAGAGTCAGAATCAGAGGTGTCAAAAATAGAGGAGTTGGAGTTGAAGGTTTTGTGTTCCAACTCCACAGGCCTGCATTATACTAACCATATATTACATTCTATCCTTACATGGAGGCACTTAAAGAAAAGATTTTAAAAAAGAATCTAAAAAAAATTTTTTTTAAACTTACCTTCTTTCAATAGTTTCCCATTGTTCTAAGACTTCATCAGGCATTCGATCTGAAAATATGATCAAAAAATATATTGGGTAATTATTTCTACTAACAGGATCATGGATATACCATGTATCATAATTAGATTATAACAATGTTTAATATGTGTACTTAAAATTGGAGGCATGTAGTGTAATGGTTACCATCACAGGAAATGGACATCATGAGACAAGTTCAAATTCTGGACAAGGCTGTTTGTATTTCACATAGTGCTAATAACAATGTTTAATATGTGTACTTAAAATTGGAGGCATGTAGTGTAATGGTTACCATCAGGAAATGGACATCATGAGACAAGTTCAAATTCTGGACGAGGCTGTTTGTATTTCACATAGTGCTAATAACAATGTTTAATATGTGTACTTAAAATTGGAGGCATGTAGTGTAATGGTTACCATCACAGGAAATGGACATCATGAGACAAGTTCAAATTCTGGACAAGGCTGTTTGCATTTCACATAGTGCTAATAACAATGTTTAATATGTGTACTTAAAATTGGAGGCATGTAGTGTAATGGTTACCATCACAGGAAATGGACATCATGAGACAAGTTCAAATTCTGGACAAGGCTGTTTGCATTTCACATAGTGCTAATAACAATGTTTAATATGTGTACTTAAAATTGGAGGCATGTAGTGTAATGGTTACCATCACAGGAAATGGACATCATGAGACAAGTTCAAATTCTGGACAAGGCTGTTTGCATTTCACATAGTGCTAATAACAATGTTTAATATGTGTACTTAAAATTGGAGGCATGTAGTGTAATGGTTACCATCACAGGAAATGGACATCATGAGACAAGTTCAAATTCTGGACTAGGCTGTTTGCATTTCACATAGTGCTAATAACAATGTTTAATATGTGTACTTAAAATTGGAGGCATGTAGTGTAATGGTTACCATCACAGGAAATGGACATCATGAGACAAGTTCAAATTCTGGACAAGGCTGTTTGCATTTCACATAGTGCTAATAACAATGTTTAATATGTGTACTTAAAATTGGAGGCATGTAGTGTAATGGTTACCATCACAGGAAATGGACATCATGAGACAAGTTCAAATTCTGGACAAGGCTGTTTGCATTTCACATAGTGCTAATAACAATGTTTAATATGTGTACTTAAAATTGGAGGCATGTAGTGTAATGGTTACCATCACAGGAAATGGACATCATGAGACAAGTTCAAATTCTGGACAAGGCTGTTTGCATTTCACATAGTGCTAATAACAATGTTTAATATGTGTACTTAAAATTGGAGGCATGTAGTGTAATGGTTACCATCACAGGAAATGGACATCATGAGACAAGTTCAAATTCTGGACAAGGCTGTTTGCATTTCACATAGTGCTAATAACAATGTTTAATATGTGTACTTAAAATTGGAGGCATGTAGTGTAATGGTTACCATCACAGGAAATGGACATCATGAGAAAGTTCAAATTCTGGACTAGGCTGTTTGCATTTCACATAGGCTAATAACAATGTTTAATATGTGTACTTAAAATTGGAGGCATGTAGTGTAATGGTTACCATCACAGGAAATGGACATCATGAGAAAAGTTCAAATTCTGGACTAGGCTGTTTGCATTTCACATAGTGCTAATAACAATGTTTAATATGTGTACTTAAAATTGGAGGCATGTAGTGTAATGGTTACCATCACAGGAAATGGACATCATGAGACAAGTTCAAATTCTGGACTAGGCTGTTTGCATTTCACATAGTGCTAATAACAATGTTTAATATGTGTACTTAAAATTGGAGGCATGTAGTGTAATGGTTACCATCACAGGAAATGGACATCATGAGACAAGTTCAAATTCTGGACTAGGCTGTTTGCATTTCACATAGTGCTAATAACAATGTTTAATATGTGTACTTAAAATTGGAGGCATGTAGTGTAATGGTTACCATCACAGGAAATGGACATCATGAGACAAGTTCAAATTCTGGACGAGGCTGTTTGCATTTTACATAGTTCTAATACCCTTGAGAAAGGTATTAATCCAACTATTCTCCCTCCAGCTATGGGTAAATAGTAGGGCAGACTGGGCTCTTTGACCTTGGTATGGCAACCATCTAGAAGGAAAACTCTGAATTCAAACCAGTTAAACTCTGCTTAAGAAATTGACCTTAAACTCTGAATTCAAAACAAAGGGGCTCTCATCTTGTTAGTCAAAACTACCTTGAGTACTCCTCCTCATGCTTCTTTCCTCCTAGTTATTTTTAAGAGCTATTTCAAAATAGTTCAATTTTTTTTTTTTAGGAGGGGGAGGTCTTACTTCCCTTCAGGGGGGGGTTGTTTAAAAAGATGCAATTTAATGTCATACTGAGGACAGCCATTGTTTTTTGGGTTTTTTTTTTTAAGGGAGAAGGAAAACTCTGAGTACTCCCTTGCAGAGGGGTACCCCTCTGCAAGGGATATAGTTGGCATATTCTTTAAAATACACAAGGTAAATCTCTTAAGTGGAGTTTAACAGGTTTGAATTCAGAGTTTTCCTTCTCCTATACCGGTTGCCATACCAAGGTTAAAGAGCCCAGTCTGCCCTATTATTAACACATAAGTGGAGGGAGAATAGTTAGATGCATACCTTTCCTACGGGTATTAAAGCTATGTGAAACAGTGTCATCCAAGAATTGAACTTGGGACGCTGAGTTCACTTCCTATGACAATAACTATGACACCATTAGCCTCTATGAATTTATATCTATATGAATAAAAGAGTTTACAAACAAAACAACAATTCTGCGTCCAAGAAAGTCTTCATCAGATCATCACTCTTGGGTAAGACATGGTTTTGGTGCCAGTGTATCATTACCACTAATTACCAGAGCAACCCAGCAGTATCTTACAACACCACCAGCTTCTCAGAATTTTTGAGATGAGGCTTGATAATTAGTATTATTTGGATTATTTGGACTATTGTCCTCATCTTCATTGTTATCTGTACGTTTCGGCCGATGTGCTCTCCAGCCTTCTTCAGGTATTTCTTGTCTGACTCAGGAACCTTCTCGGACTTGGGAACCATCTCCAATTGGACACATAGCCTAGTGGATAAAGGAGTTAGGTTAAGACAGTTCTAAGTGACAGTTATCTCTAGATTGCATGTTCAATCCTGGTCAGGGGCAGCAGTAACATAGAATAATAATTAACACAACCTAACATTTTTACCCCAGCTATGGTTAGCAGAATGAGAACAGGATACCCCCATGGACTGAATAAAGGGTTAGGTTCAAAATTCTGTGAATGGCTCCCGATTATGACAAGAAGGTTCCCGTTTTTGAAAAGAAGGTTCCCGAGTTCGAAAAGAGTCCGAGATGGTTCCCCAAGTCCGACAAGAAATACCTGAAGAAGGCCGGAGGGCACATCGGCCGAAACGTTGTACAGATAACAATGAAGATGAGGACAATAGTCCGAATAATCCAAATAATACTAAATACAACCAGTCTTTGTTGTTTTTTCATCACATCATGGGATGCTAGATTAAGATACAGCCACTTTATATAATCCTTTGTTGTATTCATAACTTTCCAGTAACAAAGCGTTAATTTAATGACATAAGAATTGAATTAACAGACAATTGAGTGTGAATGAGAAAAGAATTTGTGAACAAGAGGTGGCATGCTTAGCATAATGGTTATCATCATAGGAAAAGGAATTGGCAACCCAAGTTCAAATCCTGGACAAGGCTGTTTGCATTTCTCTTAGCATTAATAACTTTGGAAAAGACAGGAATCCATTTCTTCTCACTCCAACTATGGGTAATCATAGGGCAGACTGGATCCACTTAAAAAAATTGACCTTGTGTCACATCCTGTTCATGGTGTAGTTCAAATCCTGGACAAGGTGGTTTGCATTTCACTATGTGCTAATGCCCTTGGGAAAGCTAGGAATCCATCTGTTGTCCCTCCACCCATCGCTATATATAAATAGTAGGGCAGTCTGGATTCTTTACCATTGATACGGCAACCAGTTTAGGAGAAGGAAAACTGAATCCAAACCAGCAGATTGACCTTGAGTCAGATCCTGCTCATGATAGAGGGGTTGGGTAAATACATATATATATCTATTTACCAACCCCTCCTCACGAGCAGGATGCAACACAAGGCTAATTTCTTAAGAGGAGTTTAACAGGTTTGAATTCAAAGTTTTCCTTCTCCTAGACTGGTTACCTAGCCATGGTTAAAGAGTCCAGTCTGACCTGTTATTTAACCATAGCTGGATGGAGAATTGGATTCACACCTTTCCCAAGGGTACTAGCGCTATGTGAAATGCCAACAGCTTCGTCCAGGAATTAAACTCGCGTTGACGAGTCCATTTCCTATGACTCTAACCATTAGACCACATGCCTATATATATACACATACATACATAAACTATCTCAAATAGATCTATTTGACTCATAGGTAAGGCAGGTACTACCACTCTGAGTGAACCTAGGAGTAATGGCAATAATAGGGTACTCCACACTCCCCAGAGTTTTAGAACTGGAGCTTCTATGTGGTAGTGCACTGTCCCCATATTGTACTAAAATGCTCCAATGAATTTCAGCTCCTGACACTCCTTTCAACCAGTGGGGTCACTTCCTTGGTGCATACTACTAGTGAGGCAGCCATGTTTACACTGTAAAAACAGCAAGCAAAATGGTGCAATCAGGCTCCAACATCAATCACATGACCACAATAGTGCCAGCTATAAGCACACATGTTCAAATCCTGGACGTGGTAATTGCATTTCATTTAGCGCTAATATCCTTGGGAAAGGTATGAATCCTACTCTCCCTCCAGCTATGGGTAAATAGTAGGGCAGACTGGGCTCTTTAACCTTGGTTAGGCAACCGGTCTAGGAGAAGGAAAACTCTGAATTCAAACCTGCTGAACTCCGCTTAAGAAATTGACCTTGTGTCACATCCTGCTCGTGCGGAGGGGTTGGTAAATATATATATAAGCACACATGCACAAAATTCAGTGTGACCACAATAAAGATATGTAATGGTAAAAGTGCGGATAATTTTTTACATATATGCATATATATACATACTTACTAAACCTGCTCACCACAGGTAGGATGTAACACAAGGTCACAAGTATGGGGCATCCAATGAGGATACTCCATACTTGCAACCTTGTGTCACATCCAGTGAGGATGAAACTCACCATTCAGTAGTACTGGATCTGTGAAACTAACTTGCTAACCATTTCACCAAGATGGGATGTCTGAGTATTTACTCAACCCGTACACAAAAGGTAAGATGTGACAAAAGGTCACAAGTATGGGGCATTCAGCAAGCTATATAACAGACTAGGAAGCGCGTGGTGTAAGGGTTAAAGTCATGGGAAATGAACTTGTCAACCCGAGATCAAATCCTGGATGTGGTTATTGCATTTCACTTAGCGCTAGTACCCTTGGGAAAGGTATGAATCCTACTCTCCCTCCAGCTATGGGTAAATAGCAGGGCAGACTGGACTCTTTAACCATGGCTAGGTAACCAGTCTAGGAGAAGGAAAACTCTGAATTCAAACCTGTTGAACTCCGCTTAAGAAATTGACCTTGTGTCGCATCCTGCTCATGCGGAGGGGTTGGTAAATATATATATATATAACAGACTAGAAGCGGCTACTCGGTGTTGCCTGAGTAGAGGGGGGGGGGATAAAAAGTTAGTCTTGCAGATCCATTATTCCTAATCCCGAGTTGGATCCTCGCTGAATGTGCTATAAAAATCCCCATACAAAAAACACTTGCTATTCAGTAGTAATGGATCTGTGAGACTAACTTATTTACCATTATACCATGATGGGACGCCCTAAATATACATATAAGTATAAGCATATCTATTGAGTATGTATACATAGAGGCACCTGATGTAATGGTTACCATCATAGGAAATGGACATAGCAAGACAAGTTCAAATCCTGGATGAGGCTGTTTGCATTTCACATAGTGCAAATACCCTTGGGAAAGATATGAATGCAACTATTTTCCCTCCGACTATGTGTAAGTAGTCAGACAGACTGAGCTCTTTAACTTTGGTTAGGCAACCGGTTTAGGAGAAGGAAAACTCTGAATTCAAACCCGTTGAACTCTGCTTAAGAAATTAACCTTGTCTCACATCCTACTCTTGAGGAGTGGTTGGTAGATATGTATATGTATATCTAAGCATGTACATAAATGTGTATATATCGTATGTGTATAATAGTATTAAGTGGTCACTAAACAACTTGGGAGGTAAAGAAGCTTTAAAAACATAGGTAATAAAATAGAGAAAGTTCCCCCACCACCACCACCATATCAAAATAGAATTAAATGATTTTTTTCCATCATAAACTGAACCCATTTGGTGCTCGTAAGGTCATAGGTTAAGAGACAAGAATTTTAAATTTTTTAATGTATTTAGCACTTGGGTGGTCAAAGTGGTAAAAATCTCAGAAGTTAGAAAGGCATATATTCAGCAGAGTTATAACAATAGGAGAAATTCAAGTATTACATAATCTATGCGGTTGCATAAGATTATTGTCAATCCCCTGTATTTCTAAAGGGATGGCCCTTTTCATATCACGGGCGGGACTTTCCATGGAATAATACAGAAAGCCCGCGAAATATGTGAAGTGGGACCTGGTTGGCTCCTCAGTTTTCAGTTGGACGTCAGGCAGTGAAGATGTCCTGCCTTAACTGTAACTCACTCTGCATACGCGCGCTATGTTAGTGAAATGTTTAGTTAAGGAAATAAAAGTTTAAGAAAAATAACTTAAGGCATTAAATGTATTTTAGAGGGGGGGGTCTCTTTTTTGATATGAACAAATCGAGATGGGTGGATAGATATATATAAACAAAGTAAAAAATGAACAAATTGAGGTAGATAGATAGATATCCATCTTCATAGCTAAACAAGAATTACGACAAATTTCTATAAATAAACAAGAATTGCGACAAATTTCTATAATTAAATTTCTAAACAAATTACGATAAATGAATAAGAATTACGACAAAAAAAGTGAAGCCCCCCCTCTCTAAAATACATTTAACGCCCTAAGTTGGTTGTTTTCTTTCAAGTAACACCACCGAGACCACATAGCTGGGGACGTTATTTTAATAGTCACCAGGTAGCAATTTCTGAGGCAGAAGACCGGGATGCACTTCCTCATAAATTACCTGTATTTCATCTATAGTAAATAAAGAAGTTTTCTTTTTTTCTAATTTTATTCAAGTTAATTTTGAATCCAGCAATAAAATCAACAATAAAGTCTTGAAAGAGTTGATATAAAGAGACTTAATGATGTAAAATAATTTGTTTACATACCTCGCCATACTTTAGCAACAACTTCAAGTTGGTACCGATCATCTGGTGAATTTACAGGAATATTAGCAGAAATCTGAAGGAAGAATCCTTTTTGGTTATGTAATTTCAGGATATCATTTGGACCGGCTTCAGCAATACTTCGGAAGGTTTCTAAAATAAAAATGAAAGTAAATTAAGATTCAAAAATCATTTTCACATTTATATATATATATATATATATATATATATAAAATTAAAATAAAAAAAATAAAAAATAGAAATCTGTTTTCAAATGCCTTTAAAGTAATAAAGAATTCATCATTCGCATCTGATGAGTCGGGAGAGTTAGACTATTTGTCGAAGCTCCCTGAAATAGACTATAATGATAAATCTCTAAGTCTTTTGTTATTTCTTTACTTATATATTTGCTCAGTGACTCTAACATTAAGAGCACACATTGAGCTCTCAAACTGCGTCAGGTTTTTTAAATAAAATTCTTGTGTCGTAAGGAAGATTTCTTCTCTGGACTTTTGGATTATATATATATATATATATAGATATAATATAATAAGATAAATATATAGGTTTTACATATCACCTGATGAATGCATCGCATGAAACCAATATGGTTGTGAAAAGTTCCTTTGTCACCCAATAAATAGATATGTAAAACCTATATATTTATCTTATTATATTATATAACAGCTCTATTTTATATTGAGCACTCTACCAATTAATACTGCCTTTTGTACACCATTCCAGCAAAAGCTGAAATAGTGACCATCTCACACTACAGTATATATATATATATATATATATATACATTTTATAAAAAATATTTTAAAATTAAAACACTGAGGGGTGGGGTAAGCATTAATTAAGTGTTAAAATATACTAATTATTTAAGAAATACTGGTGACTTACCAATTGTGCCCGAATTAAACAGTCTATTTTAACACTTACATTCATGCTTAAAAAAAAAAAAAAAAAAAAACAGAATTTTTAGTTTTTTATAACACAAATATGCAAAGCATATGCAAAACCCTTACAAAAAAAAGATATATATATATATACATTTTTTTAAATGTATTTGATTGCTTTTCTGTTATAGTTATTATTGTTATCATATATAAGGTTTTATGAGGTTGTGTTCAAAGAGGAGAGATTTCACTGGTGTTAAAGAAAAAAAAAGTATATTTTCTCTATTCTAGTTTGTTTTATTAGTCATTATGTAGTAGGCTATCTGATGAGACTAGACTCATTTATTGAGTTCTGGTCGAAATAAATTCATAATAGCCAAACGACGGTTTGTTAAGTTTTTCTCTCTTATTGAAAGAATGTGTGTATATATATATATGTGTGTGTGTGTGTGTATAAAAATGCAATTGGAAATGAATCCGACAATGTATGTATTAGTGCATATATATATATACATATATTTATTGAATTGAAATAATTTTGTGAATCTCGGTTTCATACCTTTTGAGTGAAAAGTTTCTTTAAAAATCCAATTAATATGGTTAATTTTTTTTTTTTTTTTTTCATATTTTTTTAAAGAAATTTTTCACTCTGATGAATATCAAAAAGTATGAAACTCAGGGTCACAGAATTACTTCCATGCAATAAATATATACCTTAATATATATTTATTCTTATATATAAATAGCACTATCACTGATATTGAGCACTCAACTTGTCCAACCACTAACTCACCAAGTGATCTAGTGATAACTATATACTATTGCACTCTATATATATACACATATACATATATATTTAGACAGAATATGGTTAATTAACACCTGAAGAACATAACAGAAGATCTGAAACACATGTCGCAAATGTAAAATAATAATTGAAAATTTTTAAAAAAAACAATCCATTTTGCAGACCTTTTTTTTATAAAATATTTCATTTTCTCCCGTTGGACCCATAACAACACTATATATATATATATATATATATATATAAGATTTTTGGATGTTTGTTTATTTAGAAACGTTGCTGATAAAGTATATATTAAATTTTTACTTGAAGGCACTTACAACGCATGTATCGCATAAAATTCGATACTTTTTCTTATAGAAAATGAACTTGACAAGTGTAATCCCAGTAAAGGATGGCTCGATGTGTAGAATACCGTACAGACTGTTTCGACTTTATTAAGTCTCATCAGCGGTATATACTAACGATTTCCCTCCGACAGAAATCGAAACCGGGACTTCAGCAGACGCAGTGAAACACTAGTGAAACACTTTTATCGCCTCGGCCACAGTACACAGCTGACCATCCTAGCGAAATTAAGCTTGTCAAGCGATACTACGCGCCTCTACAATAATAGGTAAGAGGGCGCTATTGAGAGAATAATAACAACAAACAGACCGAATGCCCTTCAGCGAAGTGAATAAGATTTTTGGATGTTTGTTTATTTAGAAACGTTGCTGATAAAGTATATATTAAATTTTTACTTGAAGGCACTTACAACGCATGTATCGCATAAAATTCGATACTTTTTCTTATAGAAAATGAACTTGACAAGCTTAATTTCACTAGGATGGTCAGCTGTGTACTGTGGCCGAGGCGATAAAAGTGTTTCACTAGTGTTTCACTGCGTCTGCTGAAGTCCCGGTTTCGATTTCTGTCGGAGGGAAATCGTTAGTATATACCGCTGATGAGACTTAATAAAGTCGAAACAGTCTGTACGGTATTCTACACATCGAGCCATCCTTTACTGGGATTACACTTGTCAAGTTCATTTTCTATAAGAAAAAGTATCGAATTTTATGCGATACATGCGTTGTAAGTGCCTTCAAGTAAAAATTTAATATATATATATATATATATATATATATATATATATATATATATATATATATATGAGGATCATTCAATAAATAAGGTGAATTGTGTCTAAGGAGTTTGCAATAGTAAGCCCTATTTACAGTTGCACCTTTTTTACAGAAATCAATAATGACAGGTCCGTTCACGTCCCGAAAGACTGTCAGCAAGACCATTGTGACTGGAACTTTTTCTTTACTAGAGAATCTGCGTGTTTAGCCAATTTGTAAACATTTGTTTGACTGAAACATGCTTCTTAATGATACATTCTTATGAAAATTTGACTGGATTCTTTAGCCTTGGTATGGCAATCAGTCTAGGATAAGGAAAACTTTGATTTCATACCTGTTAAATTCCACATAAATTTGACCCTTAGTCCCACCCTGCTTACATGGAGGGGTTAGGTAAATACATATATGTTAATACTCATAAATCCTATAGAAAATACAGACCATAAGTATTAAACAAGCAGAAAATTTGTTTTTATTGCCTCAGTTTGAGCATTGCTCTATAGATATGTGTGTGTGTATATATATATATATATATATATATATATATATATATATATATATATATTGATTGCGTATAAACTTTGTTCTTGTGAACATTGTTTTTGGATATCATGAAGCATGGAAAATGAACAAGTGAACAAAAACAGAACAAAAAAACAGAGTTTCAATATCCAGCCATTGTTCTGTCCCTGGTTTGATATATATATATATGAAATGTCTTTGCATAAACACCAGAAGAATTATTAGCAACCTGATGATGGCAAAATAGCCTGAAACCTGGGTAGTTACCTATGGAAAACAATTATATTTAAATAATTCAACAAATAAATAAATAAAGCTCCTACAAATTTGTGGTTGAGCACTGTGATTTCTTTGTTTCATCCCAAAAATTTTTTTTAAATATATATCTATATATATATATATATATATATATATATATATATACACACACACACACAAGTGTGTGTGTGTGTGTGTGTGTGTGTGTGTGTGAGAGAGAGAGAGAGAGAGTGTGTTGCTATGCAACATTGTTAAGCAGTTCAAAAGAATTTGAGAGTACAAATGAAAAGAAAAGACAAAATGGCCATGCGTTCATAAACAGAAGGAATTCAGTTATGATTGAAGAAACATGTGACATCATTTTTTTTTCATTTCATACTTTTACTTTTTTATTTAAAGTAAATGCCTTAAACTAGAAAATGGTAATAAATATGTTTGCGTCAGAAGATACCCTCCTCATTGTTACAAGTGGAATAATACTCTTAAAAAAAACATCAATAATAAAAACATGTTAATCTCCTTTTAGTATAGGATATAAGTACATCTGTACCATTTGGTTAATGAAAAGTTTAATTTTCTTCTAAGCCAAAAGAGATGAAGATTTTATTATTTCTAGTGGAGAAATCAGGACAGATATTATTAAGTATTACACTATTATTCAGAAATATATATGCCCCTTAAAATTTTGTATAAAAAATTAGTTTTCTTTTAAACCAAAGATAGCCGGATTTTATTATTTCTAGTAGAACATTATACAATCAAAACAGATATTATCAAGTATTACATTATTGCTAATAGATATATATTCCCTTTAAAATTTGGTATAATAAATTAATTTTCTTCTAAAAGAAAGGATGTTTACTTTCTATTTCTAATTGAAAATCAATCAAAATGAATATTATTAAGTATTACAGTCATCATTGGCAATTCAGTCTCGAAAGATTATGATAAAAGTTTTTGTGTGCCCCTGAAGTTGCATCGCCTCCTGTGACTATGAAGTCCTATGTTTGAGAAACATTCTCGACCACAGATTTTGCATTTGTAGGTTGTCCCTGTAGATGATGATCTTCCGATGTTTTGTTGCCGTTGCTTTCTTATGAACCTCTTAGCTTCATGATATTGTATCAGAGTGACTTCTGACATGTACAGTCCTCTATGGAGATTCTGCCGCCACCGAGGGCGGTCTTGAGCCAAATTTTCCCAGCTGGAAGGGACAATGCCAAAGCACCTGAGATCATTTTTGCAGACATCCTTGAATCGCAGTAGGGAGCGACCAATCTGTCTTTTACCAGATGTTAGCTCTCCATACAGGATGACTTTCAGGATTCGTCCATCATCCATCCGACGTACATGACCCAACCACGGAGACGAAAATCAATCAAAATGAATATTATTAAGTATTACAGTATCACTTATAAATATATACAACCCTTACAATTTTCTTCTAAAGATAAGATATCAAGATTTTTTTTATTTCTAGTGGAGAAATCAAAACAGATATTATTTAGTATTAAACCATCACTCATAAATATATATGCCCCTTAAAATTTTGTATAAAAACTTAATTTTCTTCTAAAGCAAAGATACCAGGATTTTATTATTTCTCATGAAACATTATACAATCAAAATGAATATTATTAATTATTAAAGTATTGCTCACAAATAAATACATGCCTAACAATTTAAAAAAAAAAAAATTATCTTTCTTTTAAACTAAAGATACCAAAAACTTGTGACACATATAATTGTTTGTTTTTGATATTTTGTTTTTTTTTCTTTTCAGTGATCATTTGTACTCCTACATTTTTAGATAAATGTCTTCAACAAGAAAATGGGAATAAAAATGTTTGGCTAATATAAGAAGATTATCATTAATTGGTTTTAACAGTTTTATTCCATTTATAACAATATAAGATGTCCTCATTATTTACAAATGGAATAATAGTCTTAAAAACAAACAATAAAATATAATAATCTCCCAACAATATCACTCATAAACAAATATAACTCTCTACCAACCTAAAAAAAAAAAAGGTAATTTTTTCCTAAATCAAAGATACTATGACTTTTTTATTTCAAGTGGAAACAAAATCAAAATGGATATTATCAATTATTGTTGTATACTGGCCTCGAATTCACGCCGCTAAATTCGTGTATGTTAGTAGCGGATATCGTCACTAACCCACTAGCCATGTATGCTAGTAGTCAGCTATTGAACTTCAATAACAACAGATACGCGTATACAAAAGATGACTCTTCTTTATTTTCTTCGGTCTGTGGTAGGTGAGTGGCGGGCATGGGTAATGACACTACGACTACTTATGTGGTGGAAGGTGGTGGGCGAGCCTCACTGCTCGCTAGCAGCGCCCGACCGTATCGACGGTCAGACCCTTCTGCTTTCTTCGCCGTCTCTTCGGGTCTCTCTCGGGTCTCTCCTCTGGGCTGGTCTGATAACCGCTTAAGTACTGACGACCGCCCACACATTCTTTTGTTCCTTGACTGGAAGTCCTTTCTCTTTGTTCAAATTCGCGTTTGTCCAGATGAGTCCTTTGTCACACCTCTTTTGTTATACTAAGATTTCTGTCTCGCCTATCTATTGTTTTCCTTGTTCAATTTTCCTTTGTCTTTTCGACTTCCCGCGCAAAACAAACAGTCAATCTGCAACATTATTACAGTAATGCCCAGAAATAAGTATACCCCTAACCCACACCTTGTGGTGGTGATCCAGTGGCTTCAGCCCTGGATCTTTACAAGTTAAGAGTGTTGATCCCAGGGTGCCATCCCCCCAGGCAACACCTGCCCCCTCGATTTAAAGGGGCAGGGCTGGGTTTATTGCCCAGTGCCTGAGCCTCCCCCCTTGAGGGGGAATGCCAACAGGATCAATGCAATTTTTCACCCGCCACCCATGAGCTTCGGTTTGTGGGTGGTCCCACATTAATAGGGCCTTGTGCCTAACCTGCACATGTGGGGTACAAGGTAATTACCAAGTATACCCCTAACAATTAATAAAAATCTTTCTTCTAAACCAAAGATTCCAGGGTTTTGATATTTCTAGAGGGATATCATACAATGAAAATGTATATAAATAGCATCATTTAGATTTTTCAGACTTAAGTGTTATATACACAATGTTTCGACCAATGTGTTCTCAGACCTTCTTCAGGTGCTTTTTGTTGAAATTAGGAACCATCTTGTCAAACTGAGAAGCCTTCATGTCGTAATCAGGAGCCTTCACAGAACTTCAAACTGAAACCTTTATTTAATCAATTGGGGTATATAATTCTCAGGTACAAGCTATGATTAGTATTCTATGTTATTTTAGCCCGTAGTCAGGATTGAACCTGCAACTTACAGAGGATTATCACTTAGAACTGTATTAACTCAATCCTTATATTTGTTGCACCATATGTGTCTATTTGGACACATGGCACAACATTGTGTATATAACAATAAATATGAGGACAACAGTCCAAAAAATCTACATAATACAAATTATCAAGCCTCATCTCAAAAATCCAGACAAAGGATATTATTAGGTATTATCTATTACTAAATTCTTCATCATTGAAACTGTATATGATATTCTATAAATATATAATATATATTTTTTTGGACTGCTATATATTCATTTTTTGATTTTTTGAACTACTATACATTCATTCAAGGGACCGGATTAATTCAGTCGGTAGAGTATCCGCTTTGAAATCACAAGTTTCTGAGTTCAATACTGGTCCCCACCAACTCAGCATATGAGTAGCACAGATTGGGTAATCTGATCTGTGCAGTAAAGTAAAGAGCTGATGGTAGGTGTGGCATTGCACCTCAGCAAAACAATCTCCCAGGTTTAGCGCTAGCAAAAAGAGGATAGACTCCCTCGCTGTCCAGCTGATACCAACAATAAACCACTACACCAACTTTACTTACTTTATATATTTCCTTTTTTTTTTTTCATTTTAGGAGTAATGGCAACAAAAGAGTGACTCTACATGCCACAGAGCTCCATAATTGAAGCCTTGATTCTATCAGATGTTGTTTCATTTCATACACAGGGCAACTTGCTTCTTAGAAAATGTCAGTGATTATGCCCTTGTTGGGATATATATCTATGTTTTTGGTTTGGTTTGGTTTACGGCATATCAACCTCAGTGGGTCATTTAATGCCGTTAAAGTTTTGAAATAAATCAATTCTTAATGGATAATACAATTTTTTTATAAATACATTTTTCTATTTAACCCATAGATGGGACCCTAACAGGTACTACCACTCCGGGTCAGAGTGGACAAGGGAGCAATGGTGATGAAGGGGTGCTCCACATTCCCCAAACCTCCAAAACTGGAACCTCACCATTAGATAAAGTTTAACGTCATTCCCAGGACATATAGACCCTCAGTCACCGCCTTCTAGCACCCATAATATATCTATGTGTAGCCACCACAAGTTGATTTTTTTATTTTGTTATTTCTTCGATTTAATTTACAATCTTGTCACATCCAATACACAATGAGGAGAATAATGTTAATTCTTTGCCTATGAAATCCATTTATAAATTCTAACAGAAGAACAAAATTGCTAGAGGAAATTAGAATTCTTTAAAATCTGAATTTTGAAAAGAAGCAAATTAATTAATTTGCTTCTTAGAAAATAAATTCTAAAACTTTCAGAGATTTTTTAATTAAAAAGAAAATCCAAGGTCAATGAAAATGATTATCTTCCGATGATGATTTACTGTTTTCTGCCGTTTGTAGTAGATTGGAATATTCTACAATAACATTTGATGTTCTTCATTTGAAGTAACTCTGTCATTTCCAGGGTTATGGAGTCAGAGTTGGTGTTGTGGAGTTGGAGTCAGTCATGGAGTCAAAGTTGGAAGCAATTAAAGTTACTAGTCAGAGTCAGAGTTGGAAAATTATATCAACTCCATCTGAATTAACACTTTATAGGGCTCCCTAGTTTAGTCTTCAAAGTTATAGAGGACACACTCCCTATCAATAGATTAAAAAAATCATGGTTTTATATTAATTTGTAGGCCAGAATCAATTACATAAAAAGGAGTTGAAGTCGGAATTGCCAAAAATTGAAGAGTTGGAGCTGGAGTCAGAGGTTTTGTGTTTCAACTTCACAGCCAGGTCATTTTCTTTTTGAGGGTCCTTAGCTCCCCCAGTCACTAGCCAAAGGTCTCCCAGTTCTGCATTTTGGAGGTCCACCCAAGCAAGTTGGTGCAGTGGCTGCCCCTTCATGCCCGGTAGTTGTTTAACCCTATTACAACAAATTCCGGGGATTTTTGTGCAGTTGTTTCTTAAGGCAACCGTAACACAATAACCAGGTTGCAATGGCACTTTCATCAGATTGCCGGGGGGGGGGGGTTACTGACAGTGAACAGTAAAAATGTTACGGACAAAAGTAGCACAAGTAAAAAAAAACAGGAAAATATGGCACAATAATAAGGTTCATCATCATCATCATCACTACCACTACTACTCTATGCAGGTTTTTCACACCATTTTTAGCTTGTCTGACTAACAGCAAGTTTCCACAGGTCTCCAGGAGTCATCTTAGTATTCTAGCAGATCTTAACAATGCTATTGTCTGGTTGTGTGGATCTATTCATGATAAAGAACCAAATTTATGACATTCTTTTATCTATGTTTACAACTACTGTGACATCACTTTCCATCATTTCTTATTGTGAGCATCATCTTCTGAAAAACCGATAGTGCATCTGTCGTAAATAGGAGTGAGATCATTAGGAAGCAAAACATAGTAAACTTCAATTAGTTCAAGCAATCAGAAAGTCCTTGTTATTTGGTGCAATCAGAGATGGACATTATACGTACGATTGTCCAACCTGAAGAGTCTGAGATTTCTGGCACAAATTCTGCATTAAAATGGTTCTTCATCAAAACAAGTTTTTTTTTTATCAAAACAGGATTTTATAATTCTGTAGATTTTAAGATTAACCAATATTAAAATTATCCTGCATCTTTTTTTTTTTCTCTATTTAAAACTAAAGCACATAACTTACGCCTAATAATAAACTTTTTGTAAACATTTATAGCTTCAAGTAAATATTCTTGACACTAATAGTTAATATATGATTAATAATAATAATAATAATGATAATAATAATAATAATAATAATAATGTGGACTTTGCGGTTCCATCAAATCACCGGGTGAAGATGAAGGAAAACGAAAAGATGGACAATCAAGTATTCCTATCTGTTAGGATCTATCCTAACAAAAGAGTTACTCCCCTTGATCAGTAGGAGACAGTTGCTTCCTGTGACAGATGCACTGTGGGAGCTAGGACCGGAAATGGGTATTCTGCCATGACACACATGGATTGGGACACAAGATAGCAGGTCGCATACAAGTTGGGTTCTTAAGTCACTGGATAGAAGCATTTCTCTACCATGTGTTGAATAAAACCGTGTTAATTTCCAACAAACTAGTCTTGCATTTTTATTCAGTGCTCCATATTTTATTAGTATGTCAGAGATGCTGATAGGTACATGTCCTGCGTCCCTGACACACAAAAATCTAAAAGGACGCAGTAAAATCATATTTATGCATCCCAGTGTTTTTCTTTTTTCTTCCCTCACCATTTCAAGCTAACTGTAAATACGTTTCCATAGTTTCTTAGAAATTAATTACACAGGATAGGTGACAAGGTAGGAGTTAAACAGCTTTAGTTGGGACCCATAAATTTTTCCAGGGACTCATTCAAAGGAAATATGTGCGTCCCAAGACACTCTAAATCAAAACGCTATCAGCATAACTGTATGTAAAAACATAACCCAATAATTTGCATACATAAATATGGTTTCAAGTATTGCTATCTAATACTAATGATTTACCCATAATTATATAGTTTCAAGAATGTCAAATACTTATATGGTTTTAAGATACTGCTAATAATAATCCTTTGTAAACAATTATAACTTCAAGTAACTATTGATACTAATAATTTATATAAGATTATATGGTTTTAAGTAATGGAAGCGCATGGTGTAATGGTTAAAGTCATGGGAAATGGACTCGTCGCTCCAAGTTCAAATCCTGGATGTGGTAATTGCATTTCACTTAGCGCTAATACCCTTGGGAAAGGTATGAATCCTACTCTCCTTCCAGCTATGGATAAATAGTAGGGCAGACTGGGCTCTTTAACCTTGGTTAGGCAACTGGTCTAGGAGTAGGAAAACTCTGAATTCAAACCTGTTGAACTCCACTTAAGAAATTGACCTTATGTCACATCCTGCTCATACGGAGGGGTTGGTAAATATATATATATGATTTTAAGTAACTATTCCTATTTAATAATAATAAAACTATTTAAAGTTATTGTATAAAAAGTCATTTAGATGAAAAGTCATTTCAATATATTATCTTTGAGAAGTTGTTTTGATGAAGGTCATTTGATAAAAAGAAAATTGCTTAGATGAAAAGCCATTCAATGAAAAGTTATTGCGGTAAAATATCTTTGATGAAAAGTTGTCTTAAGAAAAGGTTGTTTGATAAAAAGTCATTTCAATCAAAGGTCATTGTGGTGTGGTTGATATAATATAGTTATTTACTAAGCTTAGCTTAGATGTGACACAAGGCCAGAAGTATGGGGCGCCCAATAAAAATCAAAGTCATTAATAATTGTCTGCAAATCTAGCTTGCTAACCATTACACAACGTGAGGAGCCCTGGTTGATATAATATAAGTGACAAAGAAAACAAATCCCACACTGTTGGCGAGGTTTAGAATACACCTGCCTTCCCAGTTGAGGGATAGGACCCTCACCCCAAAAAAGGGTGTCCTGGATATGACACTAAACTGCACCCAATGGTGAGACTCCAGTTCTAGATCTCTAGAGAGTATGGAGTACCACTTCATTGGCAAAGGATTATTATTATTATATTATTATTATTATTATTATTATTGTTGTTGTTGTTGTTGCTGTTGTTGTTATTATGGAGTTTTTCCCACCTACCATAGGCTGTGGTTCACTGGAGGCTAAATGACAGTAAGTCTCCTCAGGTCTCCAGGCTCTTCTGAATATTCTAACCAATCTTAACAGTGGTGTAGTTTGGATGGTCTCAATTCTTCCTCTGATTTCACCCAAATTCTTTTCCAGAGCTTTAGGGACCATTCCAAGGGCACCAATTACAATTGGTACTACCTTCACCTGCATGTTCTACAATTTTCTCAGGTCTCTGGCAAGGTGTCTTTGTCTATCTTTTCGTTTACTTTCACACGGTGGTCCACTGGGACAGCGAAATCCATGATATGGCAAGTTTTCTTCTTGTTGTTAATTAACACTAGGTCTGGTCTCTTGGCCAGGATGAGGTGATCAGTCTGTATCTCAAAATCTCAGACAATCTTATGCATATCACTCTCCAGGAGAGATTCATGTTTGTGTATGTACCATTTAGTTGAATGGTGAAAATAAAATTTCTTGCACAGTTGCCAGTGGATCTCCTTTCCCACCCAGTCGTGCCTAGACTTGTACTGTCTATTATTGTTAGTTAGTTAGTTAGTTGAAACCACATAATTGTTTGAAATACTTGAAACCATATAATTGCATTCAAAATATAAGTATTATATATGCGTACCTGAAACTATAACAGTGCAAACAAATTATTATTATCTATGAATTAATATGCTTATGTGTCACACCCTGTCACCACCTCAGATGAATAATGGACCGTTCTGATTGTGAGGGAAAAAAGTGAATAAAGATAAGAGGGTGGGGGAAAAGAGAGGAAGAGATGGAAGAATGACGGGAGGGGGGTAGAAAGATATTGAGAGGAGAGTAGAGAGAGTGGGAGGAAGAGATAGAGAGAGAGAAGGTGAGAACATAATGTGTCCATTTCAAAGGAAAAGAAAGAAAAAGATATATAAGACATGAATAGATGTGTTTGTTTGTTACCTCAGATAAATAATAAATAGACTATTCTGTTTTGATTGTGATGAAAGAAAAAGGAGGAAACAAAACATATTACACATCAGAAGAAAAAAAAGAAAGAAAATATAGTAAGCAAGAGAAAGAGGGGGCGGGGAGCAAGAGTGCAGAAGCAATAACTCTAATCTGGCATATCATAGAGAGAGAGAGAGAGAGAGAGAGAGAGAGAGAGAAAGAGAAAGAGAGAGAGAGAGAGAGAGAGAGAAACAGAGAGAGAAAGAGAAAGAGAAAGAGAGAGAGAAAGAGAAAGAGAGAAACAGAGAGAGAAAGAACAGAGAGAAAGAGAGAGAGAAAAGAGAGAGAACAGAGAGAAAGAGAGAGAGAGAGATAGAGAAAAAGAGAAAGAAAAAGAGAAAGAGAGAGAGAGAGAGAGAGAGAGAGAGAATTAAATCAAGATCTTTATACTTTTTATATATTGAACTATTTCACAATAGCTCTTAAGTATACATATCAAACAATGTAATACTGTGTAATATCCACAAGTCCTAGTAGGTATTATTATTATTACTAGCAAATATATGCATGCAAGTATTTAAGGTAATAAGATATTGTATTAATTAGAAAGGCTAATGAAACTATAAGAATATAGATAAAAAGATTTGAAACAAAGATTTGAAACAATGGAACAACTGAAACTTCCTCTTCCATCACTCTCGTCTTTCATTGTATTTAGTTAAAAGAGGAAGTAAAGAATAAAATGACAGTTATTTTATCTTGTTAATGGATTTCATTAAGATTCATTGAAGAGATTTTTGCTTATATTCATTTAAATAAAACAAACAGTTAGAAATCAATAATACTAAGCACATATTTATTAAATTCGATTTTTTAATATTAATATGCAATTAGCCTTCCTGTTCACACTGTAACCTGCTATTTCCCAATAATTAAGAGAATTGTGACTTGAGTATATAGTTTCGGTTACAGACAGAAAAACACACAATCTCCATTATAATAAGATTATTACTATTATCATTATTATTATTATTAAATTGAAATAGTTACTGAAAATCATATAATCGTATATAAATTATTATCATTAAGAATATTTACTTGAAGCTATAATTGTTTACAAAGGATTATTGATACAAAATATTTAATCGAAAATACTTTTTTTTTAATTTTCTAATTAGATTTTGCTATTCAAAAAATATCCATCAAAAGGCAAAATTGTAAAAGAAGACCGAATGACGTATTGATTATAAAGACTTTTAGAAAAAGCCAATTTATTTGTTTGTTCAATCGAGATGATTCTAATTTTGTGCTTCACTTGAGTGGGGTTTTTTTTTGGTTTTTTTGTTTTTAAATAAAATTTGGAATTAAGATTTTTTTTTCATAACCAATTAAATCCCCTAAACAAGCATAATGAATTTTAATTTACTAAAATTCATCCAAAACAAGTGTATTTTCCAACATCAGATTCTATAAGACATTTTTTTTAAAGTTAATAAGCCAATCTCAAAAAATATCATCAGAGACAAATTTTGTTCCAGGATAGCATGTGTTATTTCTTAATTGCTTGTGTTGTAAAAGTATAGAAAATGGCTTTTATTCCTTAAACTTTGATTTTCCGACCTGGATAATACTATGTAAGACAGTTTTTTTTCCTGGATAGTATGTGTTATTTCTTAATTGCTTATGTTGTAAAAGTATAGAAAATGCCCATTATTCCCCTTAAACTTGCTTTTCTGTCCCGGATAACACTATGTAAAACAAATTTTATTCCTGGATAGAATGTGCTATTTCTTAATTACTTAACCTGTAAAAAAAAACAAAAAAAACAAAGTATAGAGAATGACCATTTTTCCCTTGAAACTTAGCTTTTCTGCCCTGGATAATAAAATTTAGAAATTAACCTATTTTCTATGTAAAAAGTAAAGGTAAAGTCGTTGGGGCGGCCTAAAGTTGGTATCAGCCAGTCAGCAAGGGATTCTATCCCCTTTTCAATAGCGCTAGACCAAGGAGATTGTATTTAGCATCTGAGGTGGAGCGCCACACCTACCATCAGCTCCTTACTTTACCGCACAGATCCCTGTGATACTAATACGCTGAGTTGGCGAAGGACCAGTATTGAACTAGGAACCTTGTGGTTTCTAGCCGAACGCTCTACCGATTGAGCTAACCCGGCACCCTCAAAAACAATCAAATTTGCACATTTTCATGAACATAGAGTCTGAATAAAACACTATATGAATCAAAATTTACATGTATTCATACTAAAGTTATACAAAGATGAATAAAAATGTTTAGTTTAAATCTAGCAAATTCTTTATCAGCAGTGAATCTACCTGGAATGTCCTGGAAAATGAGTAAGTTTTAAAATATCATTACTCAGGACATAAAAAGCAAAATTTGAAGAGAAAATACTTTTTTTTTTTTTTAATTCATTTTGGGCATAAGCAATTGAGAAATCACAATTTCGGCCCAGGGACAAGAAAAAGTAAAAAGATTTGTTACATAGTTCGGGTTTTTTTTAATATTTAGACATGAAAAGTCTTTTCTACATCTGTTTATATTCTATTATGATGAATATTATTTGTGTATCTGGAAGAATTCAGTATTAGTAAAATCTCATTATGTCTGTATAGTTATAAAGTACGAAAGACAAGGTTCAGATGTCAAGAGTAGAATTGCAAATGGTTGCTTCCATCGTTCTGTATATCTTGTTCCCTGGTCAAGGGCAAATCACCCTGTTCAGCCTAGACACAAGGGCAGATCACTCTATTGTACTTATACAACAGTAAAACCTTATATATTTATATATATCTTATTATAATGGAGATTGTGTGTTTTTCTGTCTGTAACCGAAACTATATTACTACGCAAGTCACAATTCCCTTAGTTATTGACATCACATTTTCAATGATTTTATTTTTTATTTAAACCACAATTATTAATAAAATTGTTTTACATTATTAATACTGTTAACCATATCTACATACTAACAACATGCAATTATATTTATATATAGATCAAAATAGCGGTTTACAGTGTGAACGGGAAGGCTAATTTGCATATTGATATTAAAAATGTGATTTTAATAAATATGTGCTTAGTATTATTGATTTCTAACTGTTTGGTTTTATTTTAATGAATATAAGTAAAAATCTCTTCAATGAATCTTAAATGAAATCCATTAACACGAATAAATAACTGTCATTTTATTCTTTACTTCCTCTTTTAACTAAATATTTAAATTAGAAAAAAATAAGAATGAAAGACGAGAGTGATGGAAGAGTAAGTTTCAGTTGTTCTAATTTTCGATTATACTCCCTCTGTTTCAAATCATTTTATCTGCATTCTCATTTAGTTTCATTAGCCTTTCTAATTTAATATAATATTTTATTACATTAAAACTTAAATACTTGCACCCGGAGAGTGCATATATTTGCTAGTATATATAATGTTGATAAAAAGTTAATTTCATTTTGGAGCCACATGCAACATACACAAAAATGGCCTGAAATAAGTTCAAATCTTTTGTGGATTGCATTTCACTTTGCACTAATGCCCTTGGTTTTTCCCCTGGTTATAGATAAATACAAAAAACAGACTGGGTTCTTTAGCCTTGGTAAGGCAACTAATCTAGGAGAAGGAAAACAACTCAGAATTCAAACCAGCTGTTTAAGTCAAGTTAGGAATCATTCCTTGCTACTGGTACCCCCAAGTAACCCTTCTATTACTCAGAGATATACAATGAATGGCAATTACCTTGCATGAAACTAACAGCCTGAAAAAGGTATATATATATATATATATATATATATATATATATATATATATATATATCAATCCCTCTACATGAGTAGGATGTGACACATGGTCAAGTTTTAAGCAGAGTTTAACAGGTTTGAATTTAGAGTTTTCCTTCTTCTAGACTGGTTGCATAAAGATTAAAGAGCCCAGTCTGCCTTACTATTTACCCATAGATGGAAAGTGAATAATTGGATTCATACCTTTCTCAAGGATATTAGCACAAGGATTTGAACTCATGTTTTCAAAGTCCATTTCCAATGACAATAACCATTACACCACATGCCTCAGTTGATATAAGAATAAAGAATTTTCTTCTAGATCAAAACTACCAAGATTTTATTATTTCTAGTGAAACATTATACATTTTATTAAATATTATTTATTATCAAACTCTAAAGTACTGAAACCCTCTTACCAAAATTCAAATTGCAACACTTCTTTAACCAAAAATAAAAATTCATAAATATAACTTATTTTTTTACTGTTACATATTCATAAGTAAGTAAAAGTAAGTAAAGTCGTCGGGGCAGCTTAAAGTTGGTATCAGCCAATCAGCAAGGGAGTCTATCCCCTTTTCACTTGCGCTAGACCAAGGAGATTATTTTAGCGTCTGAGGTGGAGCGCCACACCTACCGTCAGCTCCTTACTTTACCGCACAGATCCCTGTGCTACTCATACGCTAAGTTGGCGAGGACCGGTATCGAACTAGGAACCTTGTGGTTTCTAGCCGAACGCTCTACTGACTGAGCTAACCCGGCCCATGTTACATATTCATACTACATGGCTATTCTATGTCCTGTGCATGCATTATATGCATGCTTAAAAATTGGCCTTGTGTCACATCCTGCTTGTGTATGCCATTGAATACTAGATATATTTTCATAAAATAAGTACGGAAAGAAAAGATGTGTGTTCGGTGGGGCGTGGGGGGGGGGGTATGTAAAGTTATAATTAAGAACATTTTTCTAAGTCAGTCATTGTAATAAATAAGTAAATAAATAAATATATAAATTTAATAAATATAAATATAAATAAAGATAAGAATGAAAATAAAAAGATAAGGAAATTGGTTTACTTGTTTTCCTCACTGCCGAGGAAGCAATGGCAGGATGTGAAGTAATTGATTAGATTTTTGCTTGGAATATCATCAAAAATAATCAAACCGGCTCTAGAGATGCAGCAAAGACAAAATAAGTCAAGCCTGGTGCTTCAGATTCTTGGTTTCCTAAAGGCAAATAGGATGAAGATGTTGGCTGGATCCCAGCACATACGACCTAAAGTTGCATTGGTTTATATTACTCCTACACAAATACAAGCAGATATTGGCACAGATATATGTTATTCTCACACACCTCTCTTGAATCAAACCAAATGTACCTATTTCAAATAACGGATAGAAGACAAACTGAAACTGCTTTCCGGCCTGACAAGAGTAAAAAGAAAAATTCTCAGAGTTTCCAGATCTATACTAGTAGTATAGATAAAGAAACTATTACCACATAGTGTTTCAGAAAATAGATATCATTGATTTATATCCTTATATTTTTATCGAGTAGTACAGATATAGAAATTCTTACTACAGGATGTAGAAGAAAAATAGATATCATTGATTTATATCCTTATATTTTTATCGAGTAGTATAGATATAGAAATTCTTACTACAGGATGTAGAAGAAAAATAGATATCATTTTTATATCTTAATTTTTATGTAGTAGTATATAGATATAAAAATTCTTACTACAGGATGTAGAAGAAAAATAGATATCATTGATTTTTATCCTTATTATATTTTTATGTAGTAGTATAGATATAGAAATTCTTACTACAGGATGTAGAAGAAAAATAGATATCATTGATTTATATCCTTATATTTTTATGTAGTAGTATAGATATAGAAATTCTTACTACAGGATGTAGAAGAAAAAATAGATATCATTGATTTATATCCTTATATTTTTATGTAGTAGTATAGATATAGAAATTCTTACTACAGGATGTAGAAGAAAATAGATATCATTGATTTTTATCCTTATTATATTTTTATGTAGTAGTATAGATATAGAAATTCTTACTACAGGATGTAGAAGAAAATAGATATCATTGATTTATATCCTTATATTTTTATGTAGTAGTATAGATATAGAAATTCTTACTACAGGATGTAGAAGAAAAATAGATATCATTGATTTTTATCCTTATTATATTTTTATGTAGTAGTATAGATATAGAAATTCTTACTACAGGATGTAGAAGAAAAATAGATATCATTGATTTATATCCTTATATTTTTATGTAGTAGTATAGATATAGAAATTCTTACTACAGGATGTAGAAGAAAAATAGATATCATTGATTTATATCCTTATATTTTTATGTAGTAGTATAGATATAGAAATTCTTACTACAGGATGTAGAAGAAAAATAGATATCATTGATTTATATCCTTATATTTTTATGTAGTAGTATAGATATAGAAATTCTTACTACAGGATGTAGAAGAAAAATAGATATCATTGATTTATATCCTTATATTTTTATCGAGTAGTATAGATATAGAAATTCTTACTACAGGATGTAGAAGAAAAATAGATATCATTGATTTATATCCTTATATTTTTATGTAGTAGTATAGATATAGAAATTCTTACTACAGGATGTAGAAGAAAAATAGATATCATTGATTTATATCCTTATATTTTTATGTAGTAGTATAGATATAGAAATTCTTACTACAGGATGTAGAAGAAAAATAGATATCATTGATTTATATCCTTATATTTTTATCGAGTAGTATAGATATAGAAATTCTTACTACAGGATGTAGAAGAAAAATAGATATCATTGATTTATATCCTTATATTTTTATCGAGTAGTATAGATATAGAAATTCTTACTACAGGATGTAGAAGAAAAATAGATATCATTGATTTATATCCTTATATTTTTATGTAGTAGTATAGATATAGAAATTCTTACTACAGGATGTAGAAGAAAAATAGATATCATTGATTTATATCCTTATTATATTTTTATGTAGTAGTATAGATATAGAAATTCTTACTACAGGATGTAGAAGAAAAATAGATATCTTGATTTATACCCTTATTATATTTTTATCTAGTAGTATAGATATAGAAATTCTTACTACAGGATGTAGAAGAAAAATAGATATCTTGATTTATACCCTTATTATATTTTTATCTAGTAGTAGAGATATAGAAACTTTTATTACACAGTGTTTCAGAAAAATAGATATCATTAATTTATATCCTTATATTTGTATCTAGTAGTATAGATATAGAAATTCTTACTACAGGATGTAGAAGAAAAATAGATATCATTGATTTATATCCTTATTATATTTTTATCGAGTAGTATAGATATAGAAATTCTTACTACAGGATGTTTCAGAAAAATAGATATCATTGATTTATATCCTTATTATATTTTTATCGAGTAGTATAGATATAGAAATTCTTACTACAGGATGTTTCAGAAAAATAGATATCATTGATTTATATCCTTATTATATTTTTATCGAGTAGTATAGATATAGAAATTCTTACTACAGGATGTTTCAGAAAAATAGATATCATTGATTTATATCCTTATTATATTTTTATGTAGTAGTATAGATATAGAAATTCTTACTACAGGATGTAGAAGAAAAATAGATATCATTGATTTATATCCTTATTATATTTTTATGTAGTAGTATAGATATAGAAATTCTTACTACAGGATGTTTCAGAAAAATAGATATCATTGATTTATATCCTTATTATATTTTTATCGAGTAGTATAGATATAGAAATTCTTACTACAGGATGTTTCAGAAAAATAGATATCATTGATTTATATCCTTATTATATTTTTATCTAGTAGTATAGATATAGAAATTCTTACTACAGGATGTAGAAGAAAAATAGATATCATTGATTTTTATCCTTATTATATTTTTATGTAGTAGTATAGATATAGAAATTCTTACTACAGGATGTAGAAGAAAAATAGATATCATTGATTTATATCCTTATATTTTATCGAGTAGTATGATATAGAAATTCTTACTACAGGATGTAGAAGAAAATAGATATCATTGATTTTTATCCTTATTATATTTTTATGTAGTAGTATAGATATAGAAATTCTTACTACAGGATGTAGAAGAAAAATAGATATCATTGATTTATATCCTTATATTTTTATGTAGTAGTATAGATATAGAAATTCTTACTACAGGATGTAGAAGAAAAATAGATATCATTGACTTATATCCTTATATTTTATGTAGTAGTATAGATATAGAAATTCTTACTACAGGATGTAGAAGAAAAATAGATATCATTGATTTTTATCCTTATTATATTTTATGTAGTAGTATAGATATAGAAATTCTTACTACAGGATGTAGAAGAAAAATAGATATCATTGATTTATATCCTTATATTTTTATGTAGTAGTATAGATATAGAAATTCTTACTACAGGATGTAGAAGAAAAATAGATATCATTGACTTATATCCTTATATTTTTATGTAGTAGTATAGATATAGAAATTCTTACTACAGGATGTAGAAGAAAAATAGATATCATTGATTTTTATCCTTATTATATTTTTATGTAGTAGTATAGATATAGAAATTCTTACTACAGGATGTAGAAGAAAAATAGATATCATTGATTTATATCCTTATATTTTTATCGAGTAGTATAGATATAGAAATTCTTACTACAGGATGTAGAAGAAAAATAGATATCATTGATTTTTATCCTTATATTTTTATGTAGTAGTATAGATATAGAAATTCTTACTACAGGATGTAGAAGAAAAATAGATATCATTGATTTATATCCTTATATTTTTATCGAGTAGTATAGATATAGAAATTCTTACTACAGGATGTAGAAGAAAAATAGATATCATTGATTTTTATCCTTATTATATTTTTATGTAGTAGTATAGATATAGAAATTCTTACTACAGGATGTAGAAGAAAAATAGATATCATTGACTTATATCCTTATATTTTTATGTAGTAGTATAGATATAGAAATTCTTACTACAGGATGTAGAAGAAAAATAGATATCATTGATTTTTATCCTCATTATATTTTTATGTAGTAGTATAGATATAGAAATTCTTACTACAGGATGTAGAAGAAAAATAGATATCATTGACTTATATCCTTATATTTTTATGTAGTTGTATAGATATAGAAATTCTTACTACAGGATGTAGAAGAAAAATAGATATCATTGATTTATATCCTTATATTTTTATTGAGTAGTATAGATATAGAAATTCTTACTACAGGATGTAGAAGAAAAATAGATATCATTGATTTATATCCTTATATTTTTATCGAGTAGTATAGATATAGAAATTCTTACTACAGGATGTAGAAGAAAAATAGATATCATTGATTTATATCCTTATATTTTTATGTAGTAGTATAGATATAGAAATTCTTACTACAGGATGTAGAAGAAAAATAGATATCATTGATTTATATCCTCATATTTTTATGTAGTAGTATAGATATAGAAATTCTTACTACAGGATGTAGAAGAAAAATAGATATCATTGATTTATATCCTCATATTTTTATGTAGTAGTATAGATATAGAAATTCTTACTACAGGATGTAGAAGAAAAATAGATATCATTGATTTATATCCTTATTATATTTTTATCGAGTAGTATAGATATAGAAATTCTTACTACAGGATGTAGAAGAAAAATAGATATCATTGATTTATATCCTTATTATATTTTTATCTAGTAGTATAGATATAGAAATTCTTACTACAGGATGTAGAAGAAAAATAGATATCTTGATTTATACCCTTATTATATTTTTATCTAGTAGTATAGATATAGAAATTCTTACTACAGGATGTAGAAGAAAAATAGATATCTTGATTTATACCCTTATTATATTTTTATCTAGTAGTAGAGATATAGAAACTTTTATTACACAGTGTTTCAGAAAAATAGATATCATTGATTTATATCCTTATATTTTTATCTAGTAGTATAGATATAGAAATTCTTACTACAGGATGTAGAAGAAAAATAGATATCATTGATTTATATCCTTATTATATTTTTATGTAGTAGTATAGATATAGAAATTCTTACTACAGGATGTAGAAGAAAAATAGATATCATTGATTTTTATCCTTATTATATTTTTATGTAGTAGTATAGATATAGAAATCTTACTACAGGAGTAGAAGAAAAATAGATATCATTGACTTATATCCTTTATTTTTTATGTAGTTGTATAGATATAGAAATTCTACTACAGGATGTAGAAGAAAATAGATATCATTGATTTTTATCCTTATTATATTTTTATGTAGTAGTATAGATATAGAAATTCTTACTACAGGATGTAGAAGAAAAATAGATATCATTGATTTAATCCTTATATTTTATCGAGTAGTATAGATATAGAAATTCTTACTACAGGATGTAGAAGAAAAATAGATATCATTGATTTTTATCCTTATTATATTTTTATGTAGTAGTATAGATATAGAAATTCTTACTACAGGATGTAGAAGAAAAATAGATATCATTGATTTATATCCTTATATTTTTATGTAGTAGTATAGATATAGAAATTCTTACTACAGGATGTAGAAGAAAAATAGATATCATTTCATAGAATATCAAGTTAATTGCAATTTTGATAATCAATACAAATATTAACCAAATAAGTCAGGGTTATAAAGAATATAAAAGTGCTCAATATGTTATAATAATAGTTGTATTATTCACTTCCGCAATTGCCTGTAATTAATCAATATCTTGATTAATTCATTACAATTAACCCTGATAATCCCTTTTGGTGAAACTTAAAGTTGGTTATTTCTATATACACCTTTATACTAATATATATGAATATAAATTTATAAATATATAAACAAATATACATATTTATTTTGAATTTATAAATTTATATTTATCTTAAATTTATAAATACATTTTTTTAGATTTATAAATAAATATATAGAGAAAATATAGAAATATTTTCCTATCCAATACAAAATGAATTACAATAAGTCCTATCTAACAAAATTCAGACAAGAACATGTAGGGTATAATTTCTTCTTTTTTAAAATTGTTACAAGGCAATTCATCTTGAAGATTTTCAATTTCCTTTCTTTAAAGATTAAATCTTTTATTTCAAAATGAATTAACACAAAACTAACAGTGGAAAAATAAATAAATAAATACTTCCATTCTAAAGTCATTTCAAACAAAATTCCTTTCTTCGCTAAAAAATGAAAAAAAAAAAAAAAATGAAAAACCTTTCTTCATGGGAAGCATTCTTCAGTCTTACAAAGAATGAAAACAATTTTATTTATTTTTGAGTTTGAGGAACAAAAAAAATATTCATTTAATTTTTTTTTTTTTTTTTTTTTCCATTTGTTATTTTTTTGTTTTGTTTTGGGTTTTTTTGGAAACTGGCAGAAAATTACAAAAAATAGGATTAATTTGAATTTTACATTTTTGAATTTCCTGAGGCATCAACAAATGTAGAATTGAATAGCATCTGAAGACATGCCAACACCAACTACTGTTAGTGAGGCAATCCAGATGATGAAGAGAGAAATCTCCCATCTACAATAAGAGTTTGTTTGTCTGTCCTCTATAAACAAGAAAAATGGTTTAATGTCAAGATACCAAATTTGGTATGCAAGGTATTTTATAATTATTACTTGAAACCATATAACTGGAAACAAACAAATAATTATTATTAAGTACAAATAGTTACTTGAAGACATATAAGTATAAGTATTAGATAGGAATACTTGAAACCATATAACAATGAACAAACAAATAATGATTATTAAATAGGAATAGTTACTTGAAAGTATATAATTCCTTGCAAATTATTTGTATTAGATAGGAATACTTGAAACCATATAACAATGAACAAACAAATAATGATTATTAAATAGGAATAGTTACTTGAAAGTATATAATTCCTTGCAAATTTTTGTATTAGATAGGAATACTTGAAACCATATAACAATGAACAAACAAATAATGATTATTAAATAGGAATAGTTACTTGAAAGTATATAATTCCTTGCAAATTATTTGTATTAGATAGGAATACTTGAAACCATATAACAATGAACAAACAAATAATGATTATTAAATAGGAATAGTTACTTGAAAGTATATAATTCCTTGCAAATTATTTGTATTAGATAGGAATACTTGAAACCATATAACAATGAACAAACAAATAATGATTATTAAATAGGAATAGTTACTTGAAAGTATATAATTCCTTGCAAATTATTTGTATTAGATAGGAATACTTGAATTCATATAACAATGAACTAATTTATTAATAGTTACTGAAAACTATAATTTGTTTGCATGTTTACAACTTATTATTATTAATCACTTGAAAGCATATACTTTCTTTCTCTCTGATAAGATAAAGAGAGAATGCTTCCAAACATATAGCTACATTAATAAGACTCTAACAAAATTCTAGATGGGAACTATACAAGGATGGTGCATGCTGTCTTGAACAAATCTTGAAAGTAACACACCACAAAAAAGCAGCTGTACAGCAACTTACTTCCTGTCACACAAACCATCCAAGTAGGACTAACAAAACATGCTGGACACTGCTAGAGAAGCAAGGATGAAACCATAATTGACGTTTTCATGTGGACACCTACACATGGACACACCAGTGTAGGCAGGCCAACCAGCAGAACCAACATCAACCAGATAGATAGTTATGGGAATCCGTGGTGTCAGCATGACCTGATGATGATGGCATAAAATAACCCAATAAGTGATAACATGCCGTAAAAGCAAACAAACAACCAATATAGCTCAATTGAAAACAACTGCTTTAAAAGATTCTTTGGTCTCGACTATACTCTTGATATTAGAAGTGGGACACCTCTATTACATCAATTGCAAAGGGTGGGGCAACAATGATAGGGTAATTCTATCACCCCAGAAACTATCTAATACCAAATGCTTTCTTTGAATTTTTGAGATGAGGCTTGATAATTTGTATCATTTGGATTATCCGGACTAGTCATCATCTTTATTGTTATCCTATACAGATAACAATAAAGATGAGGACAATAGTCCGAATAATCCAAATTATACCAAATGCTTTGTTGTACACATACAACAAGCACTCATGATGTAATGGTTATCTATCACTGTAGGAAATGGGTATGGTGACTCAAGTTCAAATCCATCTATTTTATTTGAATCTCATTCCATAAAAACCTCTGTTGGTATTTTACCTCTATGAATGCTTGGCTATACTGGATTTAAAAGATGCTTGTGGTGTAACAGTTATCACTGAAGGAAATGGACACAGTGATCAGATTTCAAAATCCACTAATGATAATTTCTTTTTTTTTTCTCTTGTTAATTAATGCTAGGTGTGAACTTCTGGGCAGGATTGGGTGATCTGTTTCTATCTGAAAATCCCAGATAATTCTGGTTTTGGTAGTATGGTCAAATTTGAATCTCTTGCATAATTACCAATAAATTACCTTTCCCACCCAGTCATGTCTAGTCACATACTCCTTTTGCATTCACTTATTATGTGATTAACAGTTTTGTCTCTGGCTCCACTCAACCTACTCTTGGTATTCAAAGAAAGCACTTGTAGTGCAATGGTTATCATCGGAGGAAATGGACATGGCAACTGGAGTTCAAATACTGCACAAGGCTGTTTGCATTTTCCATAGCACTAATACCCTTGGGAAAGGTATGCATCAAACCATTCTCCATTCAGCTATGGGTATGTGCTGTTTAACCTTGGTATGGCAACTGGTCTAGAAGAAGGAAAACTCTGAATTTAAGCTTATTAAACTCTACTTAGAAATTTACTTTGTGTCACATCCAACTCATGAGAGAGGGGTAAGGTAAATAAACACAAAAGTCAGACTGAACCTAGGATGGAATACTGTTCTCATATCCTGAATCAATATGGGCTAATAAAACTTGATTGAGTAAAACCAAGTCTTGTAGTTTGCTAAATAATTAAGACAATGACCAGCTCAGCCCAGCAGAGAATTAGCAAGGAAAAAAGTCAACCCTTGGCAGAAGCCCTTAAATAAAAGTCAACTAGATAAAGTAGTGGACGATTAGTTAGATAGAAGAAGAAGCAAATAACCAGCAGAGTACCAAGTAAGACCACCATTCTAATCTAATAGATCTTTGTCTCTCTCTCTCGATATATATATATATATATATATATATATATGAAGATAGGATGGGTGTAGTAGAATCCGACAGTATGAGGTAGGTAAAAGGATAGTGAACAAGAAATGATAACTCAAAACAAATCTAAGAGTTGAAATATTTCGTCAGATTTATACGGACATCATCAGCCAAAGATTTTTATTGAAAGCAAAATTACATGCATGTACATATGATTTGGTGAGGGGGTGAGTTAGTTTCGGAAGTGAAGGGTAGGGAGGATAGGGGCTGACATGAATAAAGTGTGGGGATAGTTTACCTACTCTCTACTTCCTGTAAACTATCCCCACACTTCTTTCTTTTAGTCGCTATCCTCCCTACCCTTCACTTCCGCTACTAACTCACCCCTTCACCAAATCACATAATGCAATAAAAATCTTTCGACTGAAGATGTCCGTATAAATCGGACAAAATATTTCAACACTCAGATTTGTTCTGAGTTATCATTTCTTGTTCACTATCCTTTTACCTACCTCATATATATATATATATATATATATATATATATATATATAAGCACTTATTCTCCAAAAAATTATCGGCAAAAAGCCATTCTAAACAAACCTTGTTTACAACTTATCATATCGTCGTGTCATAAAAGTCACTAGAAGTGGAATGTTAACCTACTAAACAAATCATAAACTAAGAAGTTCGTTTGGTGTTGAGGTTATGGGATCGGCCTGTCAGTTGGCAGTCCGGTTTCAAATCACGCACAGGGCGGTCTTCCGATCTATAGCTCTGCTGATGAGCCTAATAGGCGAAATGTACATACAGAGATTGATTTTTCTCGATTTGTTTAGCCATACATTTAATAGGTATTCCCGCTAATTCATTATTAATTAATTAATTTCTAAATTAGGTACGACTCCAATTAAGCACTTATTCTCCAAAAAATTATCGGCAAAAGCCATTCTAAACAAACCTTGTTTACATATATATATATATATATATATAATATAACCGAGTATGGCAGAAGGGTATATACAGCTACATAACAATTGAATTTGAAATCCAATGGGCATTTCCCGCGCAGGTTCAAATCCAGTCTGAAGTGCCATGTAGAGATTTTGTGCACACTGAAGCAGATTCAATTTGCAGTTTGTTTACTTTGGATAGGGCACATGCAGAACTAGTTCCACAGCCTTATGAGAGAGAATCACTTCTTGTCGCTTCAACCAGTTTGTCCCTCTTTAATCAATACTTCTATTAAGGAAGAGGTTTACATAAGATTGATTAGATTCATTAGTTCCAACCATTTGAGAAATTTCTAGGAGGAAATTGTTTTGCTCTCTCTCTCTCTCTCTCTCTCTCTCTCTCTCTCTCTCTCTCTCTCTCTAATGAGCAAGCAGTTGTTCCTTCTGAACCTTCCCCACACAAGACACATGTTCCATTCAAACAGCTTCTTTCATCCTCAAACATCTGTACTAAGCTTCAAACTCCCTCGTGAAGGTTTTACTACCAGCCAGGCCCCGACACTAACTTTTTTCATGACTGTCCCGAACAAAAATTATCAATCGTTCCGAATGGGGTTTGGACCGTCCCGAAATTAAAATATCTTTGTTTAATTCATTAGCATCATCTATACTTGTCAGTCATCAGTAACATAATAACATATTATAAAAAATTAAGAAAAGCTGAAGCAGTTGACAGAAACATTTATTTATAATCAAGAATAATAAAATAAAAATTTTATAAACTAAAATTTATTCTATTTCCATCTTTATACGGACATGTTCCAATCATAAAAATATATACTGTGTAACTGTGTCTATTTCTTCAGTGTTGTTGCCATTAGTAATTTTAAGTTTAGAACTAGACTGTTTTTTGAGGTCAGCATTCGATCACTGGATGGCCAATATTGGAATGTAGTATTAACTTTTATGAAAAAATTTTATCGTCCCCAGCAAACTGTCCCAGATGACATATTGATCGTCCCGGATGTAATTTTTATCCTCCTATGGGACGACGGGACGGCGTTAATGTCGAGCCCTGCTACCAGCCCCAACCTTGGATTAGTTAATAATAATTAATAAGAATTGCCTTACACACATCTTAATTTGGATTTCTGTTTTGTTTTACCTTATATACTTACCAACTCCTCGGCACGAGTAGGATGAGACACATCATCAATTTTTTTTTTTATGCAGAGTTTTTAAGAGGTTTGAATTAAGAGTTTTCCTTCTCCTAGACCAGTTGCCTAACCAAGGTTAAAGAGCCCAGTCTACCCTACTATTTACCCATAGGTGGAAGGAGAACAGTTGGATGTATGCTTTTCCGAAGGGTATTAGTGCTATGTAAAATGCAAAAAGCCTCATCCAGGATTTGAACCTGTGTCGCAACGCCCATTTCCTACAATAACCATTACACTCTATGCACTACTCTTAGTACATCTATATTCTTTATTTGTCATTTTGTAATGCTTTATATATAGTGGCTAACTGTTAGGGTGACTTTAAAATATAGATTATTGATTATTAATGGCATGTCAATCCATCTAGGATTATTTTATGCATAGAGAATTGCATTATTTCTATGTTCATATTTACATCTTTTTGTGTAATTGTTTCTGTAGAGATTTTTTTTTTTTGTACACAGTCGTATGAAATGCAAATAATTTTTTAATAGATCAACTTGCCACATAGATGGGACCTTAATGGGTACAACCACTTCAGATCTGAATGGATCTAGGAGTAATGGCAATGAAGGGGTAGTCCATACTCCCCAGATCTACAAAACTGGACCCTCACCACAGAGTATTATTTAAAGTATTAAGAAATAAAATGAAATAAAATTACTATTGCTATCCCATAATAGTTTTTATATCTAGTGCATTAAATTTATATGCAATTATGACAACTATCATAGAACTAAGATATATATATATATATATATATATATAAAATTGTTTTCAAATGCCTTAAAAATAAAGAATTCATCATTCGCATCTGATGAGTCGGGAGAATTAGACATTTTTGTCTAAGCTCCCTGAAATAGTCTATAATGCAAGATCTCTAAGTCTTTTGTTATTTATTTAAATATATATATATATATATATATATATATACACAGTGATGCTGATAGGTACGCATCCTGCGTCCATGATGCACAAATCTAAAAGGACACAGTAAAATTGTATCCATGCATCCCATTGTTTTTCTTTTTTCTTCCCTCACCATTTCAAGCTAACTGTAAATACATTTCAATAGTTTCTTAGAAACAAATTACACAGGATAGGTTACAAGGTAGAAGTTAGACGGCTTTAGTTGGGACCCATAAATTTTCCCAGGAACTCATTCAAAGCAAATATGTGTGTCCCAGGACACACAAAATCAAAAAGCTACCAGCATTACTATATATATATATATATATATATATATATATATATTTTTTTTTTTTTTTTTTTTTTTTTTTCTCAAAGAAAGAAAAAATTTTTTTTAAATGTTTATAATTTAACTACATATTTAACAAAGCTTTCCACCATGAATATGGGACAAAACATAATCAATTTCTATATAGAGTTAACCTTTATCTAGACTGGTTACCTAACCAATGTTACCTAACCCAATCTCCCCAACTATTCACCCATAGCTGGGGGGAGAAGAAATGGATGTATACCTTTCCCAAGGGCATTAACACAAAATGTGAAATGCAAACAGCTTCTTCCAGGATTTGAACTCAGGTTCCTAAGTTCATTTCTTACAATCATAACTGTTACACCATGAGTGCCTCCTACATATTCACTGTAGGTCAAGTAATCCCACATGTTGCCATAACAACAGAATTTCTCATTACTCTGTAGTGAGAACGAATTCACATGACCAATATATGTGTTTATGTTTGTGTGTGTGTGTGTGTGTGTGTGTGTGTGTGTGTGTAAATGTAATTAAACAGCAACAGCACATCATAATGAGATTTTTATTACAGCAATGCACTCAAAATGCTCTTAGAGAATAAAAAGAGACACTTTTGTTTTGTTTTGTTATCCACCATAGAGTCCTGAATAGGCTCCTTCAGATTATCATCATCATCATCATCTTGGGCCTCAAACTACATTTATCCAAGAAACGGTTTTAAACACACAAAGCTGTTGTTGCCAGGGCTGTGGAGTCAGAGTCATGGAGTCGGAGTCAAGTCAGAAGAAATTAAGGGGCCACTGGAGTCACAGTTGCTAAAATTATACCAACTCTGCCCCCAGTTAAATGCACACTTTATATATACTTACCTACCCCTCTACATGAGTAGGATATACACAAGGTCAATTTCTTAAGAAGAGTTTTAACAGGTCTGAATTCAGAGTTTTTCCTTCTCCTACACCAATGGTTCTCAACCCTTTTTTACCCATGGACCCCTTTTAACCCTATTTTACACTGGTTGACCCTCCCATAGCCATAGATGTTTAAAAATCCCATTGTAATTTTATAGTTAAATACATTTTGTTTGCCTGGGTCCCAAAGAATTTTATATGGTCCCTGGGGGTCCACATGGACCCCTGTTGCGAACCACTGTCCTAGACTAACCCAACCAATTATAAAGTGCCCAGTCAGCCTTTCTATTTACCCATAGCTGGAAGAAGAATTGGATTCCTACCTTTCACAAGAGTATTAGCACTATGTGAAATGCAAACAGCCTCATCCAGAATTTGAACTCATCGCACCGTGTACATTTCCTACAACGGTAACCATTACACCATGTGCCTTTATTTACTTTATATGGCCCTAGTTTAGTCTGTGAAATTATACAGTGCACACTCCTTATGAATAGATTATAAAACATGATGGTTTTATATCTATTATGAATTGTAATCACTTAATTACATAAAGAGGAGAAGAGGAAATTTTGTGTACCGACTCCACAGTCTTGGTTGTTGCAGAGATGCTACTCACTTATTAAGTAAATAATATTAAATAATATTAAATAAATATTTTATATTTAAATAGATTATAAAACGTCATGGTTTTATATCTATTATGAATTGTAATCACTTAATTACATAAAGAGGAGAAGAGGAAATTTTGTGTACCGACTCCACAGTCTTGGTTGTTGCAGAGATGCTACTCACTTATTAAGTAAATAATATTAAATAAATAAATTTTATTTTAAATAGATTATAAACATCATGGTTTTAATTCTATTATGAATTGTAATCACTTAATTACATGAGGAAATTTTGTGTACCGACTCCACAGTCTTGGTTGTTGCAGAGATGCTACTCACTTATTAAGTAAATAATATTAAATAATATTAAATAAATATTTTATATTTAAATAGATTATAAAACATCATGGTTTTATATCTATTATGAATTGTAATCACTTAATTACATAAAGAGGAGAAGAGGAAATTTTGTGTACCGACTCCACAGTCTTGGTTGTTACAGAGATGCTACTCACTTGAGATGTTCTTCAAAAAGGGTAGTCATGTGTTCATTCACTGACGGAACAAATTCTTCAATTTATATATAAAAGTAACATAGTAGTGCTGGTAACATCTACACAATGTATTACTTGTATAGTAATAGACAGGTTGGATTAGTAAGTGTTTATACCATACAATCAATGATATATATTAGCTGCATTGTGTTTTATACATAAAAAGTAAAGTAAAGTTGGCGGAGTGGCCTATTGCCAGTATCAGCTGGACAGCGAGGGAGTCTATCCCCTTTTCGATAGCGCTAGACCAGGGATGTATTTGCCTCATACCCCACTTGTATGGGCTGGGCACAAGGCCTCGTTTTAACGTTTTTAGCGCTAGACCAGGGAGATTGTTTTTGCTGAAGTGGAGTGCCACACCTACCGACAGCTGTCCACATTACCACACAGATCAGATTACCCAATCTGTGCTACTCATGTGCTGAGTTGGCAGGGACCTGTATCGAAACGGGAACCTTGTGATTCTTAGGCGAGTACTCTACAGCCCACTTTATACATAAGGAGATTAAAACACCATGTAAAAACATATTTACATGCTCTATACACTGACAGAAAAAAGGTTCTTCAATCTATGTGGAAAAGTGACATAGTAGTGCTGGTAACATATGCACAATGTTTTATTTGTATAATAATAAACAGGTTGGATTAGTAAGTGTTTATACCAAACAATCAATGATATATATTAGCTGCATTGTGTTTTATACATAAGGAGATTAAAAACAAATGCAACAAACACCACTAATTGTCAATACAGACATAATTATTATATTGCTTTATTAGATTCTGTAAAAAGAAAGAAAGAAAGGATTGCCTGTACTTGAAAGGATGGCTAAGCCTTTTGAAGGGACATGTTAATACCAAAGCTTTGAATATTATTAGTGTTAATATCATTGTTCTTAAACAGAAGGTTTATGAATAGAAACCAGAAAGTTGACACAGATCTATTCTTTTGATATTGTCGTTCATCTGGTTGTGGCGATGAACAGTGTACATCAGATTAAAATAAACAGCAGAAGATAAGCAACAACGAAGAGGATAATCACCAGGCAATAAGCTGACAAGTAATTAGACAATAAGCGGAAATTAATATGTTACAACAGATTGAATCTTAACTTCATCGTTAGTAAATCATTCCTCCTTATTTAATAACAGTATCGAGGCCCAATAACATGATGCTAATCACGATCAAAGAAAAACAGGCATGGCGAGCCAAGTTCAAATTCTGGATGAGGCTGTTTGCAGTTCACAAGTAATTAGACAATAAGTGGAAATTAATATGTTACAACAGTTAGCTCAGTCAGTAGAGCATCCACATAGGAAATGTAACATATAAAAAAATTACAAACCACTGTATTTAATTTTTCTGTGTGTGTGTGTGTGTGTGTGTGTGTGTGTGTGTGTGTGTGTGTGTATATTAAATATATCCAAAATTGAACTAAAATGCGTTTTTGACAAAAATGAATTTAGCCCCCCCCCCCCGAAAATAATTTACCAAAAATCAGGGAATAATCAGATTTTAATTTAATCTTCAGTGTTGATTTATCACTGAATGAACTTTATAATGCATTATTTATTTTATTTCAAAACTTTCTCATTTTTTTCAGATCACTTAATTTTGACCCCCCCACCCCTCTTATTTTTGTGGCGTAAAATCTCGGCGAATTGGTCAGTGTTTGATACTAATTACAGTAGAAATAAAAAGATAAAAGACCAAAGTTGTGAATAGAAAAAAAAAATTTTTTTTAAGGGAAATATTCTATGAGAAAATAAGTACCGAAAATCGGAAAATAAAATGTAAAAAAAAAAATAAATAATTTTTTGGAGATTTCTTTTTACTCATTTCGATAAGTATTTAATTGGCTATTATCTTATAAAAGAAAAAATTATACATTGATTTTTTTTCTGTTTAAAAGGGGGGGGGGCTAAATTTTCAATATAGTTTTTCTTCACAACTTATACTTTGACTAAAATAAGGTTTGCATTAAATAGATATTTATTTCTAGAATCTAAAGATATAACATTTTAAACTTAACAACAGAAAATTCATATTTTAAATGAATTTTATATATTAATTTTTCATAGCAAAAATACTTAATTAAAGTTTTGAAATAAAATAACTAATGCATTATAAAATTCATTAATTGTTAAATATATACTGAAAATTTCATTAAAATCGGATAATTCCCTGATTTTTGGTAAATTCTTTTTAAATCGTTAATGTTACATTAATTTTGTAAACACGCCATTTATAAAGAGCGTTTATGGCCGAACGCGATTGAAATTGACAAAAAAATCGTTTTAAATGTATTAAAAATTAATTAAATATGTAATATTTTGCTTTTTTATTGATGGTCATTATGTTATTACTTATCGATTTAGACAAAAGTTTGACCTTAGATAATAGATTTAATTAATTTTAATTTGTTTTTAAAAAACAGTAGCAGACGATTTTTGGGTACATCTAGTATATATATATATATATATATATATATATATATATCAGTCGGTAGAGTGTTCGACTAGGAAGCACAAGGTTCCTGGTTCAATACTGGTTCTCACCAACTCAGCGTATGAGTAGCACAGGGATCTGTGCAGTAAAGTAAGGAATTGATGGTACTCCACCTCAGATGCTAAAAAACAATCTCATTGGTCTAGCGCTAGTTAAAAGTGGATAGACTCCCTTGGTGTCTGGCTGATACCAACTTTAGGCCACCCCGACAATTTTATTTACACACACACACACACACAATATTATGTGAGTAAGATGAGGAAATTAATCCAACAGTATGTGGAGAAAATGTAGAACAAACACGGGATGTTATAAGGGATAGAAATTTATTAGTTAATGCTCCAACATTTCGGTTTACACAGGAAACCTTCTTCAGGACAATGAAATTATTCAGAATTATTTCTTCTTGAATAATTTCATTGTACTGAAGAAGGTTTCCTTTGTAAACCGAAATGTTGGAGCATTAACTAATAAATTTCTATCCCTTATAACATCCCGTGTTTGTTCTACATTTTCTCCACACACAATATTATGTAACACCATATATTTCATAATATATATAATATATATATATTTGAGTTAAGATAGTGTGGACATTGAGTTAATACCTGGTTACAGCCAGTTTCTCACCTATGTACCTTCTGTATCTAATATCTGTAGTCATAAAATTAGTGCTAAGACGTGAAATTACAAAAATTAATTTTACACATATCAACAAACTGTGGAGTAGTATTATTTGTATTATCCAGACTATTGTCCTCATCAATTGTTCAATTGGTCACATGGCCTAATGGATAAAGGAGTTAGGTTAAGGCAGTTCTAAGTGACAGTTATCTCTAGACTGCAGGTTCAATCCTGATTGAGGGCAGCAGTAACATAGAATAATAATTAGCACAGCTTAATGCCTCTATCCCAGCTATGGTTAGTGGAATGAGAACAGGATACCCCGTGGACTGAATAAAGGTTTGGGTTCAATGTTCCGTGATGGCTCCTGATTATGATAAGAAGGTTCCCGAGTCTGAGAAGGTTCCCATGTCCGACAAGAAATACCTGAAGAATGCCAGAGGACATATCGACCAATACAGATTGTACAGATAACAATAAAGATGAGGACAATAGTCCAAATAACCCAAATAATACTAATTATCAAGCCTCATCACAAAAATTCAGAGAAACAAATATATATATATATATTTACCAACCCTCCGCACAAGCAGGATGTGACCCAAGATCAATTTCTTAAACAGAGTTTAACAGGTTTGAATTCAGAGTTTTCCTTCTTGTAGCCTAACTGCCTAACAAAAGTTAAAGTGCCCAGTCTGTCCTGCTACTTACACATAGCTGGAGGGAGAGTAGTTGGATACACACCTTTCCCAATTGTATTAACGTTATGTAAAATACGAACAACCTCGTCCAGGATTTAAAGATGAGGACAATAGTCTGAATAATACAAATAATACTAATCATCAAGCCTCATCTCAAAATTCAGAGAAACTGTGAACATAACATAGCGTACTGTCTATGTATTGTCTATTCTTCAAAAATATTCATGTGCACAAATCATAGAACCATGTTCATGACTAGAGTGTATGATGTAATGAAAAATGCTTTTAATTCAAAATGTTACATAATTATTAGATACCTAATATTTATGACAATAGTGTAGAAATCAAAATGGCCGTTATAAGCTACAGCCCACGGCCTTGAAGGATGAGTGACAAGGCTTGACCTCAGTCCTAACCTTCCGGTGGATACCGTGAGAACCGGAAGACATAGAAGACCCTGTCTTCCGGTTTAGATAGTAAGTAAGTTTCAGTCAGTTAGCAAGTAGGAGCCGAGCTCGTAAGATGTAAGTCTCACTGCGCAGATGTCTGGGTTGGGGATTGAGAATAAAGTAACATCAAAGTAAATCGAAGTCTTGTGTTTATTACCTAAAAACTAACAATGACACAGGGCTTCTGATAAGGAGAAATCCCTAACAGAAACCAGACCCAAAGTCGCCAAGAAAGTCCAGACCTTAGAAGAGACCAGACCAAGATAGATGATAGAAGAACCAAAGCCGTCCAGAAGAAAATACGACCAGAAGTAAGAAGTAAGAAAAGGGTATACAACAAAAATACATGCACGTATTATGTACAAGAGAGTTGGGAAAGAGAATAGTTTACAATTTTGTTGTAACAGATATGTGAATATCTAGCAGCATCAGGTTCTTGTTTAAAGCAATGAGTCAGTAAGAATCTTTGATATATTTTGTTTACATGTAAAACTTTGAAAGCTTTCAAATGCATATTGTATGCATTTCGCATCATTGCAATCGCTAATTATTTTAACTTAATGATAAATAGAAATTAAAGTAGTGCTGCTTTACGTTTATGCCAAATAAATGTTGCATAATTGATGGGTATACCATAAATTATGCATGGTTAGTGTAGAGAAATTATTTGAATTCAAACCTGGTTAGAGATTTTGATGGATGTCTCATAACCTTAGTTTGACCCCTTCACTTCCTGTTTTGCCAGGCAAGCATGAGATTTATTTATGAGTTTAGTTAGTCAATTTCAAGTTGGCTGCTGAATGATGAAGTAGCGGTTAGCTAGACTCTCACCAAGTGGGTTGAGGATCCAAGTCCAAGAAAGAGAAATAAAATATATGTGAATTCATGAAATAAGGGCCTTGAGTTGTCACTAAAAACAAATGATAACGCAAGACGTCATAGCCAACAAGAATATCTTAAGAAGATGACACCAGCTAAGAAGACAGGCCAGAGGTTAGAAGAACTACTCAGATAGTCACTCTGAACAAGCCATAAATATCAAAGAAATACAAGAAATATGTTGACTACAAGACAAGTACAGATTAAGATGTATACAACCACAGGTATAAATGGGTATACTAAATATACTATGTAAAGAGATGGATATACGTATGTTCAGATGGTATGTAAAATGTAAAAGGTTATACTACTGATTTTGGTGGAATTTTTGGTTTTAAAAAATTTGGGGTTTGGTTTGTTTTATGGCATATCAACCTCGGTATGTCGTTTAATGCCGACAAAAAAAAAAGTGCAACCTATCCACAAGTATATAAGATAACAGAAAATCATTCCTAATTCTAAACAGTAACTGGAAATCCATTAGGAATATAATATCTTATCAAACACTAAACTTACAACTGCAGAGACTGAAGCCCTCAGGCTTGGATTAAAATTCATGACAGACATCATAAACAATAACATCATAGATTTAATAACATGAAATTATAAACACTCTGATATTTCACAAAGGGATACATACAAAGCATTATTACTGCTGTCATCATCATCATCATCATCAGGTTAGGCTACCCATAATTCTCTCACCAACTGTTGTATATTGTATGAGCAGAAGTAGGATTTTCCGTTTAAACCGAAACAAAGAAAAGACGAAAAAAATAACAAAGGACTTTTTCCAGGTAAAGTGAACAAAGAAGGAAGGGTAACAATAAGTTTGGAAATAGATTTGTCCCCTGATAAGTATAACAAAAGAAAATGCGTAGGTGGCTGATATACATAAAAAGGAGGTCAATAGCAGAGACAAGTCAGTTAGCCAGAAGTCTTGGGACAGGGAACAAGTGAGCGTGACCGCCGCTCACGGTCACAGCCGATGGGCTGTGAGACGTCACGTAGCCACCTTCCACCTCACCATCACCAGTCATCCCAGTAGTAGTCATTGTCAACAGTCATTGTCAATCATCGGGCATTTCTATTGTCAACACTCGCCACCCACCACACAAGAAGAAAAAATAAAGTCAAAGTTCCTACTATACCCATGTGTTGTGATTTCCTAAGTCCGACTACTAACATACGCGATTTAGTAACGTGAATTTGATGCAGCTATGTAACACAACCATCTCTATCATTCATCACCCCTGGCAGGGCCTTTACATAAAAACCATTATTACTGCTATCATCATCATCATCTGGTTATGCTGACAGTATAGATGCCCATGATTTTTTCTCTTGCCAACCATCCCTATGTGTCATCACCCCTGGCAGATCCTCTGCACGGCATCCAGAACCCACACAGATGTAGGTTTTTGCTGGTTGGCCTACACTGGTGTGTCCATGCATAGGTGTTCACAGGAGAATGTCACTTATGCGTTCGTCCTCACTTCTTCAACAGTGACCAGCATGTCTTGTTCATCTTACTTGGATAGTTTGCTATTAAAAAAATAATAAAACTACTCTTCCAAATATATAAATAACAATCTCCAGGATTTAAAACTGATACATTGCAGACATTAGTAGCAGATACAAGTTATCACTCTGAGCAACAACAGCAGCTATGCCAATTCAATTGCCATCAATGATATTTGATTCAACCTAAAAAAAAAAAACTTTAGAAAAAGGGTTTTATCTATCTATACATATATAAAGGGCAGTTGTGTGAATCTGTATGTCTTAAGGAAACTTCAAAAATAAAACAATTAACGACAAAGTAAATATATATAAACATTAAATATCACCAGGGCTCGGTTTTTGAGCAAAAACAATGAAGATTTGATTTAAATTCATGAAGATATCTAAAAAATAAAATTTAAATGATAATAACATGGAATTTTTTCCATTTAATATTGTAGACATAAATTTCCATTTTCAGAGTGACTGGATCAATGCAGGGTCTTTTTTATGTAGGGATTTTAATGGGGCATCCAACTCACAATTTAATAATAATGGATCTGCAAAACTAATTTTTTTTAAATCCCCCCTCTACCCAGGTGACACCGGGTAGCCACTTCTAGTACATATATAAAGGACAGTTGTGTGTATGTCCAGAGGAAACTTTGAAAATAAAACAATTAACAACAAAGTAAATATATATACACATTAAATATCACCAGGGCTTGGTTTTTGAGCAAAAATAATAGAGATTTGATTTATATTTGTGAAGATAATTAAAAAAATAAAATTTAAATGATAACAACATGGATTTTTTTTAATTTAATATTTTAGATAGTAGACATTAACATTTCTTTTCAGAGTAGCTGGATCAATGCAAGGTCTATTTTTTTTTTACACAGGGATTTAAATGGGGCATCCCACAACGACTCAACTCATAATTCAGTAATAATGGATCTGCGGGACTAACTTTAAAAAATTCCCCTCTACCCAGGTGATGCCAGGTAGCCGCTGCTAGTCAATGATATTTGATTCAACCTAAAAAAAAAAAAACTTTTGAAATAGGGCTTTATTTAATATAAAACTCTTGAAATAAGGTTAAAATCTTTAATGGGTTTGATTTATAAATATTCTATAAATAATTTGATTTATAAATTGTTCAATTTATAATCTGAAATAAGGTTTATTTGGAAATAAGGTTTTATTTACTATAAAGTAAAACAGTAAAGTTGTTGGGGTGGCCTAAAGTCGGTATCGGACAGACAGCGAGGGAGTCTATCCCCTTTTCACTAGCACTAGACCAAGAAGATTGTTTTGGCATCTGAAGTGGAGCGCCACACCTACCATCAGCTCCTCATTTTACCGGACAGATCCCTGTGCTACTCATATGCTGAGTTGGTGAGGGCCAGTATTGAACATGGGACCTTGTGGTTTCTAGTCAGACGCTCTACCAACTGAGCTAAAAAAAAACCCACTTGAAATAAGGTGATTCAACAGCAGCTATACCATTTCAGTTGCCATCACAACATGAAATGGTAAACATCCCATATGTCATATGTTGACATCCCAGGACTGATTCACTCACTATATCTATCTCCCTTAAGATTACTTTCTCTGGGGGAGACCCAAACGCTCAAGTTTTTAACTAATGGTTGTGGACAACTGATAAACTGAAAGATTTCATTTGTCATAAAATCAGAGTAATACCAAAGGCCATGAATTGTTGAGCGCTACAGAAATTTAAGGATAGGTTTCAAGAGTGTGTAGCTTGTGAGGGCAAGCGTTTGGATGATATAGTTTAGTTTCTTTGTTTAATATATTAACTCTTTACATCCTGTTGAGAATTTTCTAAGTCCAAAGCCACATTCCTATAAGGATTTATTTTTTTTAAATGGCTATAAATGGCCTTTTCATTTAAAGTTACCTGTTATTTCCCTTAAATCAAAGACTTCTAATATTACATTTAAACAAAGGCTATCATTTGGAGTAGATTAGAAAAATCAATGACTTCTGGCGAGGTAGAATGAGACGGTATAGGACGTTAAGAGTTAATGAGGGAATTGGAATTGAGATCATCCAGACAACAGCATTGTTAAGACCTGAGAACTGTCACTCAGACTCCAGTGAAAGTCCATCAGTTAAAAATGATGTGAAAACTTGTAAGGAGTGAAATGATAATAAGAATAATACAATTGTAGTTTGTGCCCTTTGAACAGTCCCCAAAGGCCTGGGAAAGAGACTCGGAAACTGGAGATAAGAATAATTAAGACCAACTAGACCACGGCACTGTTGAAATCAGTTAGAATACTTAGAAGAGTCCTGGAGACCTGCTGCCATTCAGACATCAGTGAAAAACCTTCTGTTAAAACTGATGTGAAAAAATCCTCTTAAGAAATAACTAGGCAAAAAAATATAAAAAAATGTAAATATAAACGTATAATGAAGGCATAAAATAACCCTAGGTGGGCTGACATGCCGATAAAATCTATCTATCAATCAATTTATTATATAGAATATGAAATAATAAAAAAAAAAAAAAAAAAAATCACATTTTTACAAGTATTTGTATTTCTGTTGTTTTTTTTTTTACCGAGTTAGCTCAGTGAGTAGAGCATTGGGCTAGAAACCACAAGGTTCCTAGTTTGATACCAGCCCTCGCCAACTCAGCATATGAGTAGCACAGGGATCTGCGCAGTAAGGAACTGATGGTAGGTGAGGCACTCCACCTCAGACGGCAAAACAATTTCCTTGGTCTAGCACTAGTGAAAAGAGGATAGACTCCCTTGCTGATTGGCTGATACCGACTTTAGGCCCCCCCGACGACTTTACTTACTTACTTACTTACTTACTTACTTAATGTAATGCTTCTTGTGACGCTTCTTGGATTGATGGGCATGCAAAAAACGTAGATGTCATTATTTGAATGAGATTTTTGTAAATCATTCAACACCTTGTTTGTTCAACAGACAAACTATTAAAAAATGATTTGAATCCTTGCTATGTTCGGACAGCCAAGATATACCCGAAGAAGGCCAAAGGATACAACAGCCAAAACATTGTTTCAATGTATCACAATAAAGATGAGATAAATAATATATATGCATTCATTTGTATTTTTAAACAAGTTCATGTAAAAATATACATCCTATAATCAAGTAACGAAGTGCATGGTGTAATTGTTAGTCGTACGAAATGGATTCTTCAAGTTCAAATCCTGGACAAGGCTGTTTGCATTTCACATAGAGCTAATACTTTTGCAAAAGGTATGAATCCAACAACTCTCCCTCCAGCTATGGACAATTAGTAGGGCAGACTGGGCTCTTTAACCATGGCTAAGTAACCAGTCTAGGAGAAGGAAAACTCTGAATTCAAGCCTGTTAAACTGTTTAAAAAATTGACCTGGTGTCACATCCTGCTCATGCGGAGTGTGTGTGTGTGCATATAAATAAATATATATATATATATATATATATATAAATATGTTATAAAATATATATATAAATATGTTATAAAATATGTTATAAAATTTATAAATAAATATGTTATAAAATATATGAATATGTTATAAAATGTTTTCACTTTAACAGCATTTTGTGGTGTCTTCATATCCTTTTATTTATACTCATATATATATATATATATATATATATATATATATATATATATATATAATCAGTAATGAACAAATTGTTTTCTTTTATAATCTACTTTTAGTCATAACATTGTCCATGTTTTTATGTTCCCAATTATCTCATTTCTACTCTATTTTTCTTTCTTTTTCTTTTTTGACAATTGCAAAATGAAAGGCTGTTAAAATCTCAGTGTGCCAGTGGACATATGACATAAGATTGCAATGTCAAAATAGCTGCTGTTTATGTCAGTGATTTGTCAAAAACAAGATTAAGTTCTACAGCGATATTATCAGGTTGGGCCAAGTCTATCATTTGGAATCAACAGCTCAATGCACACTATCAACAATAGAAGATGACATTCAGAAGTGAAACCTTTTTGTTTTTGTTTTGTTTTGTTTTTAGATATGTTCCAGTTTGATATTACATATACACACACAGCTGGATGATCATATAGTGTGGTATGCCATGGTTAACAAGTTGGTCTAAGAGATCAGAGACTAATCTGCTTATGTGGTAATTTCAATCCTTATCAGACTTATAAAAAACTTTATATATATATATATATATATATATATATATATATATATATATATATGTGTGTGTGTGTGTGTATATACTTATATATATATATATATATATGTATGTATGTATGTGTGTATATACTTATATATATATATATGTGTGTGTATATATATATTATATATATATATGTGTGTATATACTTATATATATATATGTATATACTTATATATATATACATGTACATACTTATATATATATATGTATATATATATATATATGTACATACTTATATATATATATATATATATGTACATACTTATATATATTATATATGTACTTATATATATATATATATGTACATACATATATATATATACTTATATATATATATATACTTATATATATATATGTGTGTGTGTGTGTATATACTTATATATATATATGTGTGTATAAACTTATACATATATATATATGTGTGTATAAACTTATACATATATATATATATATATATGTGTGTGTGTATATACTTATATATATGTGTGTGTGTGTGTGTGTGTGTGTGTGTGTGTGTGTGTGTGTGTGTATCAGTTGGTTATCTGTCCATGTGTGTATATGTGCACAGATTACATGAACTTGTGACATTAAAATAGCAACCATGCAAACAATGCAATTTAAATAACTATTCATTTGTTTAAACGATTTACATGAATTAAACCCATTCCCAATCAGAATTAATCCAAATCAAGTTTTGTACAATTCAGTAATAAATAATGCCAGATAGATAGATAGATAGATAGATAGATATGAACAAATTAAAATAGGTAGATAAATAGATAGATAGATAATCATCATCATGTCACAAGGATATCCATGACAATCTCTTGCCAACGGTCCCTATTATTCATTTCTCTTGGTCCTCTACGCAGCATCCAGTATCTGCACAGTATCTGCACAGAGCTAGTCAATATAGGTCTTTGCTAGGCAGTCCACACTGGCGAGCCCATGAGTTGGTTTCTATAAGAGAACGTCACTCATTAGTTCGTCCTTGCTTCTCCAGCAGTGCCCATCATGTCTGTTCATCTCACTTGGATGATTTGTGTGATAGGGGGCAGGTGGCCATACAGCTGCTTTCTTGTGGGGTGTTGTCTCCACGTTAGAGTTCAAGTAGTACAGTCATTCAGTAAACTGATTATAGATAAATAGATAGAGACAAACTGAAATAGATAGATAGATAGAACGAGAGAGAGAGAGAGAGAGAGAGAGAGAGATAAGTACAATAGGTCTGACTTGCTTCTCTATTATATGCCCTTAAATGGCCCATAAGACCAACCTTTGATTTAAAATAATGCTAACACATGTACGACAACAAAGAATCTAGGTGAACTGATGAATGTTATCATTTTTTTGTAAATAGTTAATTTTCTTCTAAACCAAAGATACCAGAATTTTATTATTTCTGGTTGAACATTATACAAACAAAATGAATATTATTAATTATTACAGTATCACCCACAAATAAGTACACTATAACAATTTTGAAATGAAAAGTTAATTTTCTTCTACACCAAAATACCAAATTTAATTATTTATTGTGGAACATTATACAATCAAAACGGGTATCAGTAATTATTACAGTACCACCAATAGATAAGTAATAAAAACTTATCTTTCTTCTAAACTAAAGATACCAAAAACTTGTGACACATATAATTGTTTGTTTTTGATATTTTTTTTTTTTTTTTTTTTCAGTGAGCGGTTATTTGTACTCCTACATTTTTAGATAAATGTCTTCAACAAGAAAATGGGAATAAAAATGTTTGGCTAATATAAGAAGATTATCATTAATTGGTTTTAACAGTTTTATTCCATTTATAACAATATAAGATGTCCTCATTATTTACAAATGGAATAATAGTCTTAAAAACAAACAATAAAATAGAATAATCTCCCAACAATATCACTCATAAATAAGTATAACTCTTTCCTTATTAAAAAAAAATAAAAATGTTAATACTCTTCTGTACCAATTTCATATTGGACTTCATCATTTCTAAATAAAAATTTTGGTAATCCATAACTATTTGCTCGTAAATTCCTACCATAAAATAAACTGAACCCTCATTTTATGTCCGTGTTTTTGCAATAAATGTTTTATTTTTCTCGCACCCGTTATTTTACAATACTAAATATATTTTCTTTATTTATTTTGATATTCACTTCAATGTGTATATTCTAAAACTTTTTATTTTGTGAGAATGGTTAGTTATAAAGTGGGGGCTCGTTTTGTTGTTGTTATTTCTTTTCTTTTTCTTTTTTTTTGGCTTTGGTATTCTAAAATAAAAACGTCAGATTTTAATCATCGTTGACGAAAAAAACAAAATTACGGTCATAAAAGGAGGATCCAATTTATGGCTAAATTGTAAAACGAGCCCCCACTTTAAAACTAAAGTTTTTATTTTGTGAGAATGTTTAGTTTTAAAGTGGGGGCTCGTTTTACAATTTAGCCATAAATTGGATCCTCCTTTTATGACCGTAATTTTGTTTTTTAAAATCTGACGTTTTTATTTTAGAATACCAAAGCCAAAAAAAAGAAAAAGAAAAGAAATAACAACAATAAAACGAGCCCCCACTTTATAACTAACCATTCTCACAAAATAAAAACTTTTAGAATATACACATTGAAGTGAATATCAAAATAAATAAAGAAAATATATTTAGTATTGTAAAATAACGGGTGCGAGAAAAATAAAACATTTATTGCAAAAACACGGACATAAAATGAGGGTTCAGTTTATTTTATGGTAGGAATTTACGAGGAAATAGTTATGGATTACCAAAATTTTAAAAAGTAAAGTCTTCAGGGTGGCTTAAAGTCGGTATCAGCCAGACAGCGATGGAATCTATCCCGTTTTCACTAGCACTAGACCAAGGAGATAGTTTTTGGCGTATGAAACGGAGCGCCACAACTACCATCAGCTCCTCACTTAACACACAGATTACTGAGCTACTCATACACTGAGTTGGTGAGGGCCAGTATCGAACCCAGAACCTTGTGGTTCCTAGTCGAACGCTCTACCAACTGAGCTAAACCAGTTCAAGTAGAACATTATAAAATCAAAATGGATATTATCAAATACTACAGTATTGCCGATAAATATGAACTAACAGTTAATTTTCTACTAAACATAACAATTTTATTATTTCTAATGGAATAAATCTTACAAAAATTTTATTTCTATTATTCAATCAAAATGGATATCATTAAATATTATTTGTTACTTAACTCTACAGTTTTGAAACACTGTAACCAAAAATAACATTTCACAAATATATACAATAGGTGTACTTATTTTTGGACTGCTATATTTTCATAATTTTGGTGCACAGTTTCCAATGCTGTAGAGTTTGTTTTATAATCTTTCACACTATTAACCTTTTATTTTACAGTAATTTCAGAATATATTTATATATTAATACTCTTGTTCCTTAATATTCCAACCATTGTCATCTTGCAATACCCTCTGGTTAAAAATGAAATCATCCAAGATGAAATGCGAAAATGTAAATCTTGATTATCAGCTTATCCACTGAATTCTTATATTTTACGAGCATTGTCACCTCAGCTAAATAATAGACTTTTCCGTTTTTATCATAAAGAAAGGGAAAAAAAGGATATGCTACATAGAAGTAATATAATAAGAAAATAAGAAAGAAAGAGAGTAGGGGAAAGATAGAGAGAGGGGGTGAGCGCGTGGAAGCAATAACGCTAATATGTTTCAATCGAACATAATAAAAAGATGAAAAGAGAAAGAAAGAAAAAAAGAGTTCAAAAGAGTTAAATCAAGATTATTATACTTTTTACATATTGAATTATTTTGCAATAGCTTTTAAGTAAACATATCAAACATAATATTTGAATTATCATACTGTGGTATATCCACAGGTCCTGTTAGTGGTATAATAATATAGATAGATAGATAGATAGATAGATAGATAGACCAAACTGGGTTAAATCAAACTTAACAGACCTAAATTCCACCATCGTATGTCACCCTGCTGAATGAATAAGATATATAATGCACCAGTTATTTTATTTAAAAACTTTTACATTTTTTCAGGTCAGTTAACTTTGAACCACGTATCTTTGAGAATCTGTGTTACGCCTCAAAGATACATGGTTCAAAGTAAACTGACCTGAAAAAATGTAAAGTTTTTGAATACAATAACTGGTGCATTATTCATTAATATATCAACACTGAAAATTTCATTAAATTCAGTTAATTCCCTAATTTTTGGGGAGTTTTTTTTTCTTTCAGCAGGGTGACATACGATGGTGGAATTTAGGTCCGTTAAGTTCGATTTAACCCTAAACTGATAGGAACATTTTTCTGTAACCTGGTATTTTAATTCGACCTGAGAAAGAAGAGAAGGTTCAAATCTTTCCCAAGTGTACTTGTAAAAGTGCACTATTTCAGTCAAAATATTAACTCAATCTGCCAGTTACGTTTTTTCACACCATTAAACTTTAACTCCTCCACCCACACCATGTAAGTCATGTGCACTGAATAATTTCAACTGGAGGTGGGAGACATTTTATTCTACTGTACTTTCACAATTGAAGGTCAACAAATAAAATATTAGCAAAACTTGTTTTTTACCTACATTGAAAGTTTTTTTTTATTTTTGTCATGTCTGCTTTTCCTTCCTTTTTTTCTTTTTTTTAATTCTTTTAATTCGATACATTCAATTATTTAATCAATCAGTAAATCAAATTTTCTAAATCTATCTATCTCAGTTTTCCCTAACTCTCTATCTATCTATTTATCTATTTCAGTTTATCCCAATCTATCTATCTTAGTTTGTCTATCTATCTATCTATCTATCAATTTGTCTATCTATCTATCTATCTATCTATCTATCTATCTATCTATCTATCTATCTATCTATCTATCTATCTCAGTTTGTCTATCTATCTATCTATCTATCTCAGTTTGTCTATCTATCTATCTATCTATCTATCTATCTATTTCAATCTATCTATCACAATCTATCTACCTATCTCAGTTTGTCCCTATCTATCTATTTCAGTTTGTCCTAATCTATATATTTATCTATGTCAGTCTATCTATCTATCCAAATTTGGTCTCATCAATCAATCTAAGTATCTATCTAAATCTATTCTATCCATTTGTTCAATTGATCTTAGCTATTTACTTTATTTATCTCTTTGTGAACCCTTCCTTCCTATCTATTTACCTAAATCAGTCTTTCTAAATCGATCTCAATTTAGTCTTATAAATGATTCAGTTAAGTATCTATCTAAATCTGTTCTATTAGTCTTAGTATGTTACTCAGTTTGTTAATACTTATCTATCTATCTATCTATCTATCTATCTCAGTATGTGAATATCAATCTATCTATCTCAATATGTTGATATTTATCTATCTCAGTTTGTTAATATCTATCTATCTTAGTTTGTTAATATCTATCTGTCTCAGTATGTGAATATCAATCTATCTATCTCAGTATGTTAATATCTATCTATTTATCTATCTATCTCAGTTTGTTAATATCTTAGTATGTTAATATCAATTTGATATGAGTGTATGATATATATATATATTATATATATATATATATATATATAATATATATATAAGGTATGTTTAGAATGGCTTTTTGCCGATAATTTTTTGGAGAATAAGTGCTTAATTGGAGTCGTACCTAATTTTTGAAAATTAATTAATTAATAATGAATTAGGCGGGAATACCTATTAAATGTAAGGCTAAACAAATCGAGAAAAATCATCATTTAATAGGTATTTCCGCCTAATTCATTATTAATTAATTAATTTTCAAAAATTAGGTACGACTCCAATTAAGCACTTATTCTCCATATATATATATATATAAATGACTATGATTGACCTTTTTATTTGTTTTTGTCTGATCTGTCCTCAATTTACGATTAGTAATATAATTTTAGGAACCAGGAGTAAGAAAGAAAGAAAATTCTTTATCTATGATACTAATATTTTTTTTTTATGACTGATAAACACTAAGAAAAGCTTATCTGAATTCTTGGAAGACACACCCAGTTCAATAAGTCTATTTCAACCACCCCCTCACTTTTCGAGAGAGTGTACCACAAAATGTTCTTTCCTATTCCATTTCTCTATCTATTCAATCCTAATATCAAACATTTCTAAGAAAGACTGGCGATTCATTCATTTTCCCTCTACCACAGACCTCCTTAGTTTCATTAGTTAGGCCCGACTCCTGTCTGGGCTGAACCAACAAAGTCCTTATTCAACACTTTCTCTCAACATCATGGCCACATTCATTTCCTGGACAGATTCCAAGTCACTCAGGTTGGCCATGTAGGTATTCACCCAACATTCACCATGGGTAGGATGTGACACAAGGTTACAAGTATGGGGCATCCAGTGAGGTTCAAACTCAGTTTCCATTAGTAATAGATCTGAAAGACTAGTTTTCTAACCATTACACACCTTTAGGTTGTCCATGCATGTGAGATGGCGTCCACTGCACCCTCCCGCTCTTGTGTTGCAGATCCCACAGGACGCTTCCTCTTCAGAATATCAAGCACAATGTTCTGTAATGTATTGTATATTTACCCAACCACTCCCCCATGAACAGGATACAACACAAGGTCAAATTCAAGCAACATTTAACAGGTTTGAATTCAGAGTTTTCCTTATCCAATACCAGTTGCAATACCAGTGTTAAAGAGCCCAATCTGCCCAACTATTTACCTATAGCTGAAGGAAAAATAGTTGGATGCATACCTTTCCCAAGGGTATTAGTAGCAATACTCAGAGCATACTAAAATGTTGTAGACATTTGTATTTTTGGTGGTTTCCACCTATAAAATGCTTATAATATCGCTATATACCCATAAAATTCTGTCAAACTATACATCAAATGATTGGTTGGTTGGTTGGATTTTACAGCATGTCAACCCTTGCTGGGTTATTTTATGCTGAAGACATTTTGTTTTAATTTTTGTTGGGTACTCAATTTTTTTTCAACACATTTTTAATACTCATTTTTTAATCTATTCAAACCATAGAGGAGACCCTAACAGGTACTACCTCTCATTTTAGGTTGAACCTGGGAGTAATGGCAATAAAGGAGTATTCCACATTCCCCAGAGTTCCAGAATTGGAACTTTGCCACTAGACGCAGTTTAACATCATACCCAGGACAATAAGACCCTCAGCTACCACCTTCTAGCACATATATGATAAAAAAGGGTTGGGGGGTTTCCATAGGAGTAATAGGGTTTGGACAATCATATAGGTGCTAGGGCTTATGTGACCAGCCATATGATCAGAGGGGGCCTCTCCAACCACCTGTCTACACTAAGTAAGGGCCAAAGTGGAGTGTTGCTCAGCCATCAGGATTCCATTCTTAAGCATCACAGGTCACTTCAATGTCTAAACAAGTCGATATCACTTTATTATAAAGGTGTTTCAGTTCTTTATTTAAATGATTTGAATGTACAAGGTGTTTTCTGAGATATAAATATCATTTCATAATCTAATAACTTGACCAATTTTCTTTCAAATTATCTAAAGTTTTAACAGAATGTGTAGATACAACTCAAAATTCTATAAGTAATACTTAAACAGCTTTTATTTTCCAGTGAACGGCATTTCTGTTCGAGAAAAGAATAAAATATTAAAGATAGAATTTTGAGATTTTGTTAAAATAACATAGAATCAACGGCGCTTGGTAACTGTCAGTTTCTCACCTATATGTTTCTCAGTCCAAGAAAAAAATGCTAATGTGGCACAATCCTTTGTATACTGTTGTGTGGTGCATCAAGTGAAGGGTGGTTAAGTTTTAGGGGCAAGATGGTTAAGTTTTGGGGGCAAGATGGTTTATCTTGTGGGTCATTTTGGCATCAGTGTATTCTACAACCTCAGTCGACAGGGCAACATCAAATAAAGAGGAATTGATTTATCTACAAGATTATCAAATTTATCAAGTATATATGTTAGAAAGTGCGTGGTGTAATGGTTAAAGTTATGGGAAATGGACTCGTCGTCCCGAGTTCAAATCCTGGACATGGTAATTGCATTTCATTTAGCGCTAATATCCTTGGGAAAGGTATGAATCCTACTCTCCCTCCAGCTATGGGTAAATAGTAGGGCAGACTGGGCTCTTTAACCTTGGTTAGGCAACCGGTCTAGGAGAAGGAAAACTCTGAATTCAAACCTGCTGAACTCCGCTTAAGAAATTGAACTTGTGTCGCATCCTGCTCGTGCGGAGAGGTTGGTAAATATATATATGTCAATTTTTTTAATACCTTTTTATGGCTGAGACAGAAAAAAAATAATGATGAATATTCAAACTTATTTTTTTTTTTGTGTATGATTCATTCAAACAAAAGTGATTTGAATTCAGAGTTTTCCTTTTCCTAGATTGGTTAGACTAGGCTAAAGAATCCAATCAGTGCTACGATTGATTTACCCAAAGTCAGGATAGGGGAAGAACAGTGCATTAATATGAAATGGAACACAAACAACCTCTCAGAAATTTGAACACAGGTCCTGATTCCATTTTCCAGGAAAATAATCTACCAAATATATTTTTCAATATGTTCTTATGTTTTCTGACAAGACATAATCCAGCCGTGTCGACTGGGGCTCTAGAATATACCAACTTCACCTCTGCAGAAGGGTAAAACCCCTCCAATGGGGCCAGCTGTTAGATATGTTAATATATTTCACTTATTTACAAAAACTCACAGTAATGTGAATCTGGTCAAATTTGGCCTAAAAATAGAATAAAGAGCCCAGTCTGCCCTGTTATTTTGCCCATAGCTTGGGGGGGGGGAGAATATATGTATTCATGACTTTCTCAAAGGCATCAGAGCAAAATGAAATGTAAGCAACTTCTTCCAGTACTTGAACTCAGCTCGCCAAATCTATTTCATACACTATACATGAGGGTTTAAGTGAGTAAGGGGTTACACAGGTCCAGACACACCCTCTTAACATCTCCTGAATCCAGCAGCAAAGTACTCCTCTTCTTCCTCCTCCTCTGGTAAGGGGTGCCAGTTTAGTCATCGACCACTCAACAATGCAGCTGGTAGAATTACGTAGTACTAGTAGCACTCTTTGAGCGATTTGACCCAACCATCGAGCTAAGTAGCAGGTAAATATTTCTGCCAAGCTTGAGTGCTTCGTGCTAATTCTAAGACCTGACACTTACAAGATGAGTCAATTGGCACTGACGACAAAGCATGGCCTTAAAAGTATCGAGACTGAAACTTCATAATTGGGAAGTACAGGGTGACCAAAAAAAACAGAATTTGGGTTTTGTTTTTTGGGGGGGTCACCCAGTAGAAGTTTTGATATATGAAGTCAGCTCAAAAAGTATCCAGGCTGAGACAGTATTTACCAAGACAAAAACATCATGCAGGCGAGACAAATTGGAACTGACCCTGCCCTAGTGGCTACCAGCGGCCCGGATTGCCGGGTGTTAAGGGTCCGGGAGAGGGCAAAATAAGACACCTCTATATCTATGATATGAATCTTAAATCTATATATTAATACTCTTGTTCATTAATCTTCCGACCATTATTATCTTACAACAACACCCTCTGGTTAAAAATGAGACCGGCCAAATTGTCCAAGATGAAATGCAAAAATGTAAATCCTGATTATCTGGTGTCGCTTATTTACCAAATTCTTACTTCTTATGAGAGTTGTCATCTCAGTTAAATAATGGACCATTATGTTTTTATTAGAAAGAAAGAAAGGACATGCTACAGAGAAAAAAATTATGATAAGAAAGAAAGAGAGTATGGGAAAGATAGAGAGAGGGTGTGAGCCCACAGAAGCAATAATACTAATCTGTTTCAATCAAACATAATGAAAAGATGAAAAGGAAAGAAAGAAAAAAAGAGTAAGAGTTAAATCAAGGTTATCATACTTTTTACATATTGAACTATTTTGCAATAACTCTTAAGTAAACATATCAAATGTTGTAATAATTAAATTATCATACTGTGGTGTATCCACAGGTCCTGCTAGTAAAATATTAATTTTCTTCAAAACAGTCCACCTGGTATTCAACACACTTATTCCAGCGAGTTTTCCTTTGGTAGAAGCTCCTCTGAAAATCCTCTTTTGAAATGGTGTGCAGCTGTGTCATCTCAAATCAGAGGCATGTTCACAAAGTATGAGTATTAAAGCTGTATTTAGCAAGACAGAAATGAACAAGGAATAAAACATTAATTTTCTTCAAAACAATCTACTTAGCATTCAAAATACCCATTCCAGCCAGTTTTCTATTGGTCGAAGCACCTCTGAAACTTCTCTTTTGACGTTGTACAAAGCTATGCCGTCATATTTCTTTATATCTTCAAATTTTAACCTCAAATTAAATTTTTTAGGTTTGAAAACCAGAAAAAGTCATAGAGAGCTAGGACTCATGCCCAGGTATGGGTTAAAATGTACCATTACTGTTCTTCTACAAGGATGGCTTTGGCATTAAATAACACATGAAGGTTGATATGCCATTAAAGAAAGAAACCAAACCAAACCAAACTTAGGTCTCCATGAGTAATGGAAGGTGTTGCACTTGCACAATCCTGTGTTTTGCTAAAAACTACCTATCAAAAAGTAACATATTTATAAATTCAATACTTCACATATATATATTTACCTACCCCTCCGCACGTGTAGGATGTGACACAAGGTCAATTTTTTTAAGTTTATTTCTTTATTATATAATATGTGGGGACACATTTTAATTTAAACTTTAATTTTTAAAATGAAACAAATTTAAAGCTTGGTTTTGTTTTACGGCATATCAACTTCAGTGGGTCATTTAATGCCAATAATGTTTTGAAATAAATTCATTCTAATGGATACTCAATTTTTTTTTATAAACATATTTTTATATTCAACCGATAAATGGGACTTAAAGGTCTTGGTACTTTTTAATAATACACTCAAAACAAATGATTACGTTTTTTCAACCCTTGTTGGGTTATTTTATGCTGAATAGTCATTTTGTTTAAAAATTATTAAAACTTAGAAATAGGGATAAATATGGTAATAAACAAAAATATATGTATTAACCAAATCCCTCCACACAAGCAGGATATGACACAAGGTCAGTTTTTAAGCAAAGTTTAACAAGTTTGAATCCAGAATCTGCCTTCTCCTAGACTGGTTGACATGCTAAGGTTAAAGAGACCAATCCACCCTACTATTTAGGGAGAAGTTGGATGCATACCTTTCCCAGGGGAGTATTTGTCTCATACCCCACTTGTATGGACTGGGCACAAGGCCTTGTTTTAATGTGGGCCCATCCACAAGCCGAAGCTCATGAGTGGGAAAGAACAAAAATTGTGTCAATCCCTTCGGCATTCCCCCTCAAGGGGGGCGCCTCAGGCGCTGGGCAATAAACCCAGCCCTGCCCATAAAGGGCAGGTATTGCCTGGAGGGATAGCCCTCTGGGATCGACGCTAATAATTGTACTTTAACCCGGTCCAGTGGCCGAAGTACACTGGATCCCCAGCCGAGGCCGGATATGTCAGGGTATTAGCACTATGTGAAATGCAAACAGCCATATCCAGGATTCAAACTCGGGTCACCTTGTCCATTTCCTACAACACTAACTTTTACGCTACAAGTTCCTTTAACCTTTGGCCTACTTTAAACCACTAACAGCAGCTCCTCCCACCACTGTGATCCTACCATAAGCAGAGTACAAAAACTGATGTTTAGTTCAGTAAAATTGAGCAGAGGACTCAGATTAATAAGGGCCAGTTTAGCTCAGTCAGTAGAGTGTCCGACTAGGAATCACAAAGTTCCTGGCTCGATACTTGCCCTCACCAACTCAGCGTATGAGTAGCACAGTAGCATGGTAGGTGTGGCGCTCCACCTCAGATGCTAAGATAATCTCCTTGGTCTAGCACTAGTGAAAAGGGGATAGACTCCCTTGCTGTCTGGCTATTAACAACATTAGGCCGCCCCGCGAACTTACTTTACTTATTTGAATAGAATGAGTTCTAAAGTGAATAGATAGTGAACTTTGAAATATCCCATCATATAGGTAAAAAATAGGAAGCGCGTGGTGTAATGGTTAAAATCATAGGAAATGGACTCGTCGCCCCAAGTTCAAATCCTGGATGTGGTAATTGCATTTCACTTAGCGCTAATACCCTTGGGAAAGGTATGAATTCTACTCTCCCTCCAGCTATGGATAAATAGTAGAGCAGACAGGGCTCTTTAACCTTGGTTAGGCAACCGGTCTAGGAGAAGGAAACTCTGAACCTGTTAAAGAAATTGACCTTGTGTCACATCCTGCTCGTGCGGAGGGTCGGTAAATATATATAGGTAAAAAATAGCAAGAAAATCTGGTACAGCTGTAGTGGAAATTTGGTTGGAAAGGAGTTAAATATATTTAGATGTACACAAGAAAAAAATCTTCTTTTGTTTTTTGTTTTTTGTTTTTCATAGAATAAGAATAAGAGTCAGAGAAAAATTGAGACCAACGTTCCAGTGTTCTTTAGAGCAATTTTGAAGCAATTTTAAAGCAGATAACTGACAAATTTAAGAAAAGGAAAGGTTAATCGAGTATTTGTGTAAGTCAAATACCACAAGAAGACACTATTGCCTAGCACATTAATATGTCAAAGTAGACAAAGATATAACAGTTGTTGTTTTTTTTGTGTTGTTTCTAGCACACCAGCAAGCCACAATAGATACCTTATATATTTAAAAACCCTTCAAGATGTTATTAATAACAAGAGGAATTTGCTATAAAATCTTATTTGGCAAATATATATATATATATAATCCAAAAGTCCAGAGAAGAAATCTTCCTTACGATACAAGAGTTTTATTTAAACAAAACCAAGTCGCAGTTTGAGAGCTCAATGTGTGCTCTTAATGTTAGAGTCACAGAGCAAATATATAAGTAAAGAAATAACAAATGACTTAGAGATTTAGCATTATAGTCTATTTCAGGGAGCTTAGACAAATTTGTCTAAGCACCCTGAAATAGACTATAATGCTAAATCTCTAAGTCTTTTGTTATTTCTTTACTCATATATATATATATATATATATATATATATCTTATTATAATGGAGATTGTGTGTTTGTCTGTCTGTAACCAAACTAAATCACTACTCAAGTCACAATTCCCTTAGTTATTGACGTCACATTGACCATGATTTTATTTTTATTTAAACCTCAATTATTAATAAAATTGTTTTACATTATTAATACTGTTGACCATATCTACGTACTAATAGCATGTAATTGTATTTATATATACAACAAAATAGCGGTTTACAGTGTGAACGAGAAGGCTAATTTGCATATTGATATTTAAAATTTGATTTTAATAAATATATGCTTAGTATTATTGATTTCTAATTGTTTGGTTTTCTCTTAACGAATCTGAGCAAAGATCTCGTGGATAAATCTTAAAAGAAATCCATAAACAAGACGAAAGAACTTTAATTTTATTAAATACTTCATAATCTAACTAAATAGATAAATTAGGAAAAATGAAAGACGGGAGTGAAAGAAAATGATGGAAGAGTTCAATCTAAAGCTGTTCTATTTTTCGATTATACCCCCTCAGTTTATCATTTTCTAAATAGTTTATAATTTGATACACTATTTTATTACATCAAAACCTAAATACTTGCACCCAAAGGGTGCATATATTTGCTAGTATATATAAGATATATAGGATTGTAATTAATGGAGTCATATGTAATTCCCCCTTAGTCACATCAACATATTTCAGATCACCCCCATATTATTTAATCGTAGTTTACAATTTGACTTTAAACTGTTCTCCGGTTGTAATACTTGACAAAGCACCAGACGAAAGGTCCCTTGTTTATTTTGTTTGATTCATACTTGTTGGATATTCAATTTTTTTCAAAATCAGTTTGTTTTTTTTTAAACATATTTTTTAATATATTCATTTTTTGATCTATTTAACCCATACACAGGACCCTAACAGGTACTACCAATTGACTTTCCAAATTGAATAAACCTTTAAAAAAAAACATCTAATCGAATAAAACTTGCATAAAAAAAAATGAGTTGCAATATCAATGTTTAAAGAGCCAATGTATGAATAAACTTCACAATCATTTAAAAAAGTAAAAACATCATACTTAGTTTCTCTGAATGTTTGAGATGAGGCTTGATGATTAGTATTATCTGTGTTATTCGGACTATTGTCCTCATCTTCATTGTTATCTGTACAACATTTCAGGCAATGTGCCCTCCGGCCTTCTTCAGGTATTTCTTGTCAGACTCGGGAACCTTTTCAAACTCGGGAACCTTCTTGTCATAATTGGGAGCCATCACGGAACTTTGAACCTAACCCTTTATTCAGCCCACGGGGGTATCCTGTTCTCATTCCACTAACCATAGCTGGGGTAGAGGCATTAAGCTGTGTTAATTATTATTCTATGTTACTGCTGCCCTTGACCAGGATTGAACATGCAGTCTAGAGATAACTGCCACTTAGAACTCTTAACCTAACTCCTTTATCCACTAGGCCATGTGTCCAATTGGATATATATATATATATATATATATTGTCCCAAACTTTTAGTTGGTAGTGTATATCATATCATATCATATCATATATACATATATATATATATATATATATAAAAGTAAAAAGTAAGTAAAGTTGTCAGGGCAGCCTAATGTCGGTATCAGCCAGACAGCAAGGGAGTCAATCCCCTTTTCACTAGTGCTAGACCAAGGAGATTATTTTAGCGTCTGAGGTAGAGCACCACACCTACCATCAGCTCCTCGCTTTACCACACAGATTCCTGTGCTACTCATATGCTCAGTTGGCGAGGGCCGGTATCAAACCAGGGACATTGTGATTCCTAGCCGAGCACTCTACCAACTGAGCTAAAAAAGTTTGGGAGTAATGTTTTCCCTAAGTTCATAATAAAGGCGAATTTTCCAAATTTGTATAAATAAATTCACCTATTATGTATATGCAAGCCCTTATATAAAATCCCAAGGAAGCGCATGGTGTAATGGTTAAAGTCATGGGAAATGGACTCATCACCCCGAGTTCAAATTCTGGATGTGGTAATTGCATTTCACTTAGTGCTAATACCCTTGGGAAAGGTATGAATCCTACTCTCCCTCCAGCTATGGGTAAATAGCAGAGCAGGCTGGGTTCTTTAACCATGGCTAGGTAACCAGTCTAGGAGAAGGAAAACTCTGAATTCAAACCCGTTGAACTTCGCTTAAGAAATTGACCTTGTGTCACATCCTGTTCGTGCGGAGGGGTTGGTATATATATATATATATATATATATATATATATATATATATATATAAAATTCAAACAAGATAATAATCCAAAAGACGACTCAAAATTTTGTTCAAATTATCTAAAATCAATAAAAAGATAATGGAATTTTGCAAATCATGACTTGCCCCCCCCCCTCAGATCTTTCACCAAGTGACCTATTCTATGACAATATTGATCATAAAATCTGACATAACAATAAGCAAGATTTGTTTACAAATTTACACAAGGCTTGCTTTGTTTCTTTATTGTTTGTTTTGTTTTATGGGATATCAAACCTTGGTGGGTCATTTAATGCCAGTCAAGTTTTGAAAGATACACAGCAATAGTTTAGTAAAAAATTATTTAAACTCAATATTTTTTTATAAACAAATTTTCTATTTAACCCATAGATGGGACCCTATCAGGTGCTACCACCACGGGTCAGAGAGGACCTGGGAGCAATGGTGATGAAAAGGTGCTCCACATTCCCCAGATGTCCAGAACTGAAACTTCACCATCAAATAGAGTTTAACATCATTCCCAGGACATAAAGACCCCCACCTACCGCCTTCTAGTGCATATATGATAAAAAGGGTTGGGGGGTGCGATAAGGACAATTGGATTGGGACAATCATATAGGTGCTAGGGCTTGACATTGCCAGCCGATTGACACACTGCTTGGGAATCACTTCCACCAATATACTTTTACAAGTTACTAGAAGGAAGGAATCCTCATTAATATAAATTTGCTTTAATTGAAATCCCAGGACTCACTAAATTAAAAAAGCTATCAGCATCACTGTATATATAATATATATATATATATATATATATACATATATTAAGAAATTTGAAAAACAAGTGTTCCAAAAATAAGATGAATTTATTTATCGACACTTAAACGTTTCGGTTTCATTAGACCTTCATCAGGAGGTATTATGGGGTGAAGAAATTCATGGATGTTTTATAGATGACAGGAGATGAATAATCTTTATAAAAATTTTTTTTGTTGTGTAACTGTATTTGTTCAGCATTATATTTTTTAAAGACGAGTCGCGATCCGCACACGCGAAGATGTCATGATGCGTGTTATAATTAGTTATCATTCCCACTTTGTTCACTTTGATCTCATAAAATCAGTCCGTTAATACTTTTTCTTGTCTTTTGTTGAATGCATTTCTTCGAGTTACGTCACACATCATGACATCTTCGCGTGTGCAGATCGCGACTCGTCTTTCAAAAATATAACGCTGAACAAATAGCCGCCTGTCATTACGTCTATCTCAATAACTTGCACCAGACTGAAAATTATTATCTCACGCCTACAATCACAAACGGAAGCATAGCCAAAACTAAGGTTACAGTTTGTCAATCAAATCTCCAGCTATTCAGATTTGAATTCAAATACTATTTTGTACACTAATAGTTCAAAATTGATAATATGCCAATCAATTTTGTAACAGATGAAAGCTGACATTAAGAAATAAAAACTTGATCTATACTAAATAAACAGATTCTCCACTCAGATTATTTTCCTCATAACGTCCCATCAAAGGCCATTTTCCACATAATTTCCCCTCAAAGGGCATTATGCCCACGCAACGGGGGGGGGGGATATAGAATAAACATCATACTCACTGTAGAAGAATTCCAATTACCATTGAATTGGCAGGACAAGGCAACAAGGAAACCGTAACCCAATACAGATCTTACCTTGTTGCAAGCCTACTGCAAAATGACAGGTTATTCATAAAACACCATAACACCACAGAAACCAAGCAGCCAATCAGAACTCAAGGAATAGAATCACCCAAATGCATGAATGGAGTATTCCTGAGTTCCATAAGTACCAGCTGTTTTGAGCACTAGTTCAGTTGTGCTTAGCCAGTTGCTGTTGTCAAAACCAACAGTATACTGACTGACTGACTTCAATAATGACATTTTCATTTTAGCTGTATTCAATCATGATATGATTGTCTCCGAAGCTGTCTTTAATTTCTCACAATTTCCACAATAAGATGAAATACTTTTTCCTTTGTGTCTCTATTTCATCAGTGATATTCATCCTTATTATTATTGCTAGTTTAGCTCAGTTGGTAGAGCATTCGCCTGGGAACCACAAGGTTCCCAGTTCAATACCTATCCTTGCTAACTCAGTGTATGTATGAGTAGCACAGGATCTGTGCAGTAAAATGAGGAGCTGATGGTAAGTGTGGCACTACATCTCAGATGCTAAAAAACAATCTCCTTCGGCTAGCGCTAGTGAAAAGGGGATAGACCCCTCACTGTCTGGCTGAAACTGACTTTAAGCCACACCGACAACTTTTTTTTACTTTATTATTAACGTCGTTATTATTATATTTTCATTTTAGTTTTTATAATTCTATACCCTTTTTAAAATACAAGATCTCTGTACTTGTCTAGAATATCCTGCAGAAGAAATGTCTATAACATAGGATTATATATCTTATTATAATGGAGATTGTGGGTCTATCTGTCTGTAACCGAAACTATATTACTATACAAGTCACAATTCCTTTAGTTATTTACATCATATTCTCCATGATTTTATTTTTATTTAAACCTCAATTATTAATAAAATTGTTTTACATTACTTACACTGTTGACCATATCTACATACTAATAACATGCAATTGTATTTATATATACAACAAAATAGAGGTTTACAGTGTGAATGGGAAGGCTAATTTGCATATTGATCTTAAAAAATTGATTTTAATAAATATATGCTTAGTATTATTGATTTCTAATTGTTTGGTTTTATCTTATTGAATATGAGCAAAAATCTCGGGGATAAATCTTAAAAGAAATCCCTTAACAAGAAGAAATAATTGTAATATTATTATTTACTTCCTATTTTAACTAGACAGTTTAATTAGGAAAATTTACCAATGAAAGACGGGAGTAACGGAAAATGATGGAAGAGTTAGTTTCACAGTTGTTCTATTTTTCAATCATACCCCCTCTGTTCAAAATCTTTTTATCTACATTCTTATTCAGTTTCATTAGCCTTTCTAATTTAATATGATATTTTATTATAAAATGTAACTAAAATACTTGCACCCGGAGGGTGCATATATTTGCTAGTATATATAATATAGGGGGACCAATTTTCCGCGATCACGGAATCGCGGAATCGTTAATCTCAAACGGAATCTGAGATTTTTAATGAAATTTTCAATAATAAATAAATTGATTTTTGGGTTTTCAAATTTTTGTTTTAATTCTTTCAAAACTTGACTGTCTCTCAGATTTTTTTTGTTAAACGTTTTAATAAATAGAACATAACATAACCTAGTTATTTCCTTTAAAATTGATTTACAAATACGAGTTATTTTACCTTTAAGATCCGAAAAAGAATTAAGAACAAAAAGTTTTTACCTAAAAAAGAAAAGTGGATCGTAGATTTTCTGATGAAATTGATTAGTCTTATATTTTTCTAAAAAAAACTGTAATGTAAGAGATGAAAGTCGGTCAGTCCTTGTACCATTGGTAAAGTGGAAAGGGGGGGGTAGGCATGTAGAAATTGGAAGGGGGGAGATACAAAGATCAAAAGGTTTAACAAATTCATTTCCTCGAGTATATTTACCTCATACCCCACACCCTAGTTGTATGGGTTAGGCACAAGGCCCTATTAACGTGGGACCACCTACAAGCCGAGACTAATGGGTGGCAGGTGGAAAAATTGCTTCGATCGGTATTCTCCCTCAAGGGTGTGCGCCTCAGGCGCTGGGCAATAAACCCAACCCTGCCCCTTTAAATCAAGGAGGCAAGTATTGCTTGGAGGGATAGCCCTTGGATCGACGCTTATAATTTAACTTCTGGCAGGTCCAGCGGCCGAAACTCACTGGACCCCGGCCAAAGCCCCATCGAGACTCCGTTTGATTTTTTACAAAATTTCCAACTAAAAGATTCTAAACAACTTGTAACTTTGTTTTTATGAATATGATGAAAGAAAAGTAAATGCTACTATCACGTGACCATACAATTTAGAAATAAAGAAAAAACTTTCTCAAACGCCATTTTATGAAACGACTGGCTCGTCTACTCCGAAGCTTACCATTACACAGGGATTCTCCCAGATTCATAATTGTATCACTTCACCATTGTAAACAATTTAAATTGAATAAAAAATTCTCTAATATCATTAACTATCAATGATTAGTGAATCACCTTCAACCTCAAAAATTGGACCTGCTCCTCTAAAAAAAAAAAAATGACCCTATGTAAAATTTGTGCTAAAGCTAAAGAAGAGCAATTTCCTGATGACTTTTATGTGTGGAAGAATATGTTATTTTGCAAATTATATCTTCATAGTGTTGACATTTTTAGGGTTAACACAATCAAAGATCATATAAAATCCAAAAAATCATTTGGCAAAAAAGTCTTCAACAAAGTCTTCTCAACTGAAACAGAAGACAATTACAACTTTGTTTAAATGTAAAGAAGTACGGGATGATTTTGTTCATGATTTAAAAAAAAAAAAAAAAGTGTACTTTGTCTGACATACCCCTACACAAAATTGACAAATGAGGCCATTTCTATTAAAACACTGTAAGGAAGGTGGTGCAATTCCAAGTGTCAATTGTGTTAGGCAACTTCATCTGCCAAAATTGTTTGCTCTTCATTTTGCTGCCCTGAAAACCAAACTTGCTAATCAATCTGTTAGCATCATAACAGATGAAATAACTGACTGTCGTAACCACAGCATTTTGAATGTGATTGCAAGCAACCGTGGGGGAGTCATTTCTCATTGATGTTGTAACCTTGGAGAATGCAATTATCAAACCTTGTCAGGCATGCATCCGAGCTGTAACTCACGTGGATATTGCATTTGACGATATTGTTGCATTTGTAACTGATTCTGCAGCTTATTGTAAAAAAGCTCATAGGGAAGTGTTATCAAATGTCTTTTCTAACAGTTACCATGTGTTGTGCTTAGCTCATATCTTAAATCTTGTTGGTGAAGTATTTTCATACTGGTCAGCATTTGATAATGTTACCCAACTCATTACATTCATCAATTCAGCCTTTTTTAAAAGGTCTAGTCGAAAAAGGTGATACCTTAAATGGCTTGAGGTTCCTTGCCTAAGGAACAAGAAATTACCCCCTGTGCCAGTGAAAACCAGATGGAATTCCTGGTTTAATGTAGCCAAATATCACTCATCCTTTGTGCAATTTTATGAAGGGTTCTTAAACAAGAAAAGAGCCATGGCCTTGCAGTAGATAGGATTCTGGAATTAGTGGATGATGATCGACTACATCATGCCTCTTACCATAATTTGCACCTGAATTTGCCTTTTAAAAATTATTATTAAAATAACCGTATATAAACTGTATGCAATTTTTTAATATGAATTTGGATAAAAAATAGATTTAATTGAATACTATTATTATATTGAATATATATATATATATATATATATATATTTATATATATATATATATATATTACGTTCACTATCCAAATATGAAGAGTAAGTTTCAGTGATTTCTTTCATTCATTTACTGAAAAGTTACATTCTGTGTACCCAAAATTATATAGCGGCAATGGGTCATAAGTAACCATCTTCTTAATGGTTGGGGAAGAGAAAGACTAACATAGCCGGTGGATAAATTGTAGAGAGTTCAAGATGTGGTTTTTAAATGTAAATGTACTGTAAAAGAAAAGAAAAGAAAAATGACTGAAATTTACTCTCATCTGGATGGTAAATGTAAATAATATATTTCTATATGTTTTTTTTTTTTTTTTTTTTGCATATCACCGCAGACATTTCCCAAGCGGGCTATTCTGGACAACTACCAAGATCTCTTTAAAACATTAACAAAATGAGTCGGTCATTAAAAATGTTTGTTTTTTAATTTTATGAGAATTTCATTATTCCATTATGATAATAATTGAAAAAGAAAAAAAATGAAAAAAAGAATAGATTATTATTATTATTATTATCATTATTATTATTATTATTATTATTATTATTATTATTATTATTATTTTATTATTTTTTATCATTATTTTATTTGATTAGATTATTTTAATTTTCATCATTATTTCCATAAATGATATATAGATGATGGAAAAAGAAAAGAAAACTTAAGACTAAAAAAATGTCAGGTCATTACTCCTCATTATTTTGATTATTATCATTATTTCCATTATAATAATGATAATCATGATGGTGATGGTGGTGGTGGTCGACAAAAAAAAACAATTTTGACAGAAAGAAATGCCAGATTATTATTATTATGATGATGATGATGATGATGAGTTGAGTTGTCTTCCCTTGTGTGTGTGTGTGATGATAAACATGGTTTAAATAAATTAAAACCTCCTCCAAAACAAAATTTATCTACTAAATTGATTTCCGAAACCAGAATAAATAACAGTATCAAATTTCAACATTTTGATTTGATTATAAACTGTCTTTTTTTGTTTTCTTAGCAAAAATGTACAAAAAGAGAAAGAAATGCATTTACAGTACACATACATAGACACACGATGAAGATGTGTAAAAATTGTAGTATAGAGTCAATTAACCCACGCCTAAAAAGAAGAGACCAACATACGGGATTTTTGTTTTTTTTCGGTGGGGTGTTTTTTTCTTCTGATTTTATTTGAAGAATTTTCAGATATTTCGGACAGGTTAGATTAATTATTTACAATAAAACTGGGGAAAAAAAAAAAAGAAAGAAAAAAAAAAACCTTCCCGTATAATTTGCACTTTTCGTTTATAAACTCATGTTTGTTTTGTAAACACAACTCCAAGTCATAAAATTTATCAAAGTTAGTTGATAAATAAGTTTGTTTTGAGTTCATTTTTTTTAAATAAATATTTTTTTATAATAGTAAGTAAGATTTTTCGTGAGTATTTTTATCATACATCTTATGAATCAATCTGTTATTAATATTTTTTTTTGCAAGGGTGAAAAAGTATGTGTGTGTTCGTGTGTGTATAATATATGTGTGTATGTATGTGTGTAGGAATAATGTCAGAAATAAACAGCTGGTGTTTTATAAGAAATATATGTGGAAGAGATGAAACAAAAAGTGGAGGTCTTTTTTCGTTCAATATCTATAGCTTTTTTTTTAACACCCAAGATCGATATGAAAACCGCGAAAATGATCAGCCGAGTTAGTTATTATTTTCTCTATTACAGTTTCAAGAATTTTTATCAAGAAAAAAAAAAAGTCTGGGGGGTTTACATTAGAGATATAAAATCTCAAAAAAAAAGGATTTTTAGGTAATAAATATATAATGATCAAATAACTAACTCTTACTATGAACAACAATTATTATTATTATTAGAAATAACACAACAGTTTAATGTAAAATAATAAACATGTTACTAATTATTTACTGTATACTATATTTTAAATTATTGTTTAGTAAACATTGTGACTGTAAATGTTCCAAACATTATTTCATAACAGTTTAAAGTAATTTTATTTTTCCGTATTATTCAAATAATCTAAATAAATGAATATCTATTTTATTTACTTAAACAAAAACAGTTGTCCAAATGTTCACTGTAGTGTAAATTATTCCATTTAATAAATTGAAAAAAAAAAAAGACGATGACAATTACAAAAACTTAAAAACTTAATTAAACATTAGATAATTTTATTGAGAAATTTTAATTGATACTTCACTTTTTTTTATTAAATAAAAAAAATGTTTGTTTTTTAATTTCACAAACTAATCTAAAAGAAATTTATATAAATTTTAATGGTATAAAATATAATAAAATGCAAGAGAAGTTAATTTAAAATAAATTTAAAAAATAATCATTTGGAATTTTAAGTAATATTTCTACGAGACTTTTAAACTGTTTTTTTGAAAAATCAAAAATCTAAATAAATAATACAAAACATTTGAGTAGGGAGCTAACATCCTCGAGTATAATAAACAAAAAATCAGGAAAAAATTAAGTTAAAATAATAGAAAAAGATTTTGTTTTTTCGTGGGGGTGAATATAAAGAAAGAAAAATAAAAGATTTTTTTTATTAGTTTTTGTCTGACGTCATTAGGAAAATTTTAAGAACTCCAAAAAAATGTGTCGGAGGGGGAGAAAATAGACGAAAATTTGGGGTGATATTTTTTTGATTCGTTTTTTGTATGAAAAGTAATGTGAACAATAAATAAATAGCTAAACAAATATAAAAAATAAATAGATAAAGAGAAACGAAAAAGAAAAATGAACTCACCCAATATGTCTTCAGAAGTGTCTTCGGAACTAAATTGCCACTTGCTCATCTAGTCCACTTACAGTTAAATAAACTGCTTTCGTGGTGGACATAAACGTCGTCGTCAAACTGACTACTACTTACACTTGTTGTTACTTAGCTTCTGCTTCTTGTTGCGTGGAGGAAGAGAAGATGACGACGACGACGACGACGATGATGATGATGAAGTTGTGCTTGGCTTTTTTGTTTGTTTGTTTATATATCTTAGAAAAAAAGCAGTTCTTCCTCTTCTCCTTTTTCTTTCTTGATGTAGTGGTTCAACCAGGCTTACCTCTTTTTTTTCTTCTTATTCTCATTCAGTTTTTAATAATTCCTCACAAATCACGTCCTTCTTAACCACCTTTTTTTTTCTTTCTTCTTTTAAATCTGACCAAATTTTAATTAATTGCTTTTTTTTTAATTATTAATAAATAAATAAATAAAGAGAGAACTAAAGAAGGGCGCATAACGCCACTTCTTTCTTCTTTTTTTTTTTCCTTTTTGTAACAGAGGAAAAGGAAGAAACACTCTTCTCTTCTCTCTTTCTCCAAGTCTTTTACAGATACTAACGGTCTGATTCTAGTTTTCTTGCCTGTAGACTCACACTTTTCTTATTCAACTGTTAACAAACACATACCCACACGTGTGCGTGTGTCAGTGTTGAAATATACACTCATACATTTACTTTACATTCGCGCTGATACATTTTCAACATTGTGTTGTTAGTACCCTCGGGAGATTTACATCTCACTCTGAATTCAAGTTTTTCTTTTCTTTTCATTCCGTTTTTTTTTTTCTTTCTTTGTGTGTGTTGTTTTTTCACGGTGATAATACTGTATTTATTTTATCTTGTTGATTCGTTCCAATAGCAAGAGCATATTGTATTTTTTTAAATAGAATTTAAAAAAGTTATTAAATTTCGAATACTTTTTTTTTTTTTTTTTTTTTAATCAACTGACCCGTTAGTCAAACACTCCTCTTGGGTAGGGGTTGCAGCAAATTTGTTTGCTCCTACTACATTAGAGGGCCACAATTTAAACTACTGTTGAATGATTATGTTACACAGTAGTCACTATTGTAATTCATGTTCCTCCTCTTTTCTTTTCTTTTTTATTTTTCAGTGGCAAATGTTCACATTTCTTGAAGCAAAGAAGACTTAACAATTCAACTACTGATGATAACTCTTCTATAAATATTTCTGTCTATCTATCTAATCTTTCTTGGTGATACAATGAGAACTAAAAATCAAGACGAACGCGAAAAATGCATTTTCCACCTTTTTGTTTAAAACATCTTAAATTAGACATTTCGTTGCATCTTTCTTTACAAAAAAATTCTCTGAAAAAAATATTTTTGTAAAGTATATTATTTTTGATAATGGCTTTATAAATCGAAAGAAAAACGAAAATATTATTCTTTTATTTCAACTTTTTTTCTCACCATCATTAAAGAAGGAAATTAGTTAACAAAGTTTTCGGAATCGCTTCTTACTCCATGTTTATTTCCGCTGTCCAAAATAAACTTGTTTATTAAATTTCAATTTAATTTAAACTTAAGATGTGCTTATTTTTTTCACTTTTTTTTTTTAAAAGAATTCAATAACAATAATAAAAAGGGTATATATCTTTACTTGCCACAGATTTTTCCTGTTTGGAGAATTCTTTAGATGCAATAAAAGAAAACGTTACCTTTTTGGTTGGATACATTTTCTTTGGAAATAAAAAAAAAAAACTTGACTTAAATAAAAAGTACACAAAGATGTGTAGTGATTAAAAAATGTAGTGTACGGATAACCTATAAATCTCCCAGTATATACCAGAAAATATAAATAAAATTAAAAAAATGTTATCCATTCAACGAAATTTGTTTCGAGTTATTTTATTTTATTTGTTCATTTGTTGTTTTTTTTTCTTGCTTTTTTGTTTTTATCTAAAGAAAAGAAAATTTTTGATTTTTCATGGAATCCTTTGTTTTATTTTTTACATTAGATAGTTCTTTATCTTAATGCCTACCCGCGGAGAAAGAATTTTTCAGTGATTCTTTTATTTTTCTTTCTTTTCTTTTTTGTCTGTCATCATTTTTATCTATTGTAATTGTTAGATAAGATATGACTGAATGGGGGAACAGTATTTAACTAAGAAGTTTCGCCAACACAAAACAGCGGTACGCCATCTTAAGTTGTTTGGGCGCACAGAGGCATTATGGGAAATCAACTTGCTTAGGAGCGGCGAGAAACTTAACAGGAAAAAAATTAACCATATATCTTAATACAAGTCTAGCATTTTCTTAGTTCAGATTTCGTACATTTGTGTTGTTTTTTGTTTTGTTTTTTTTTGTTGTTGTTATTCTTTTCTTTTTCTTTTTTTTTGGGGTTGTATAGCAACTCGCTATTATTGTTATTATTCAAATGTAAATAACAGCTTTGAAAGAATTCTTGGCTGAAAGAGTTTGATTTTGTGTTTTAAACATACTCAATATTTTTAAAACTTCATTTTCAAACTTTATAAAGGATTAAAAAGCTAATTATAATGGCAGGTGCTCTTGCCGTGTTTGAATTTTTAGTCTTTTCCTGCTTTTTTATTTTTTTATTTAACAAACGAAAAATTTGACGTGTCAAAACTAAGTTAATTGTTTTAAAGCTTCGAATTTGTTTTTTGTTCTCACCGCTATAATGCAGTTGGTAATTTTCGTATCATTCATAATCAATAACCTATCTAGATAAAAGGTTATAACAGCCATAATAATAGCCAAATATAATATTCTTGTGTAAGACATTCGTAACTTAGAAACTAATGAAACACTCGCCCGATTTTCATCACTAACCTCAATTTTCTCTCTCTGCAGCAAATTGCATACTTAAGGTTTTACATGAAGCTAGAACGTCATAAAACAAGGACCGAATCAAATTCGGTTTTCATCAAATTTGCTGTGCTCACGGATTTTTTACTAGTCTAAACTATTTATTTTATTTATTTTATCCCGAGTTCCTCATTTGCCAGAGAGGAAAGAAAATAATAAAGAAAATAAATAATCTAGTCGTGATTTTCAAGGCTGGTAATTAAGGACTTGTACGTCAATTGTAAGTTAATGATCAAAAGCGACGTAATACCCTTGTGTGATCATGCGCCGGAGTTCTGGTTGCAGTGATTCTAGTCTCGGCCTGGCACTAGAATGAATGAAGGGGCGCTTCGTGTGATGTAATGAGTGGTTAGCTAGCTAGAGCCCAAAAAACATTACTAATGAGGGGGATTCTCACTGGGTGTCCCAAATTCAGGCCATATACCAAAACTGCGGCAGTATGGCTGCTGTAAATTGTTAGCATACGGCTATCAGTTTGTCTGAAATTTTTTTTTAAGATGATCAAAGTCGTCGCCGGTGGCCCTAAAGTTTCGATCTCAGCCAATTCAGTGAGGGATCTGATCCCCCTTTTCACTACGCTAGGCCAAGGAGAATTATTTTAGCGTCTGAGTGGAGCGCCAACCTACATCAGCTCCTTAGTTAGCCGCACAGATCCGTGCGTACTCATATTGCTGAGCTTGGCGAGGACCGGTATCGAACTGAGGAAACCTTTGTGGTTTCTAGGCGAACGTGCTTAAGCGCGGACTGGAGCTAACCGATGTATGAAATTTGTATCATGTCTAGATTTTTCGGACTGTTTGTCCTCAATCTTTATTGTTATTGTGATACAACATTCCTAAGATTTCTACAAGATTCCCGAGAGTGACTACAAGAAACCCTGAGAGAAGGCCAAGGGCATCGAGGCGGTTAGAAACGTCGAGTGTAATATAACAAACAAAGATGAAGACAACAGTCCGCAAATCTAAACAATACAAAGTAACGGTTTATTGTTTCAAAAATAGAATCCGCGACCTGTAGTTCAAAATTCTGATGTAATCATTGATGTGAGTAATTATGAAGGATAGGTGCGTCCGCGGTCTCACTGCCATCAAAAATTTGCTACAGACACGTGTGGACTTAAAATAACACCCCAGCTCGTCGTAATTCTTGTTATTGTTATCGTAATGTGTCATAATTCTTGTTTAGATATGAAGAGTAGATATATAGTTTGGAAATAGAACTGGAGATAGATAGATAGATAGATAGAAGATAGATAGATAAAACAAACAAAGTATATATATACGATGAGTATGAACAAATGGAAGATAGATATTTGGTCAACAGAGTAATGTATTGGGGGGGTCGCATCGTTTTGTTTGTCGTAAGTTCTTGTTGTTATTAAACTAAAAACAGGGAACATTAAACAAACATGAATAAAAAGAATCTTAGTTTGTAAAGTAATGAGTAGATAAATATGAACAAAATTGAGATAGATGATAAATATGAAGATGCGATAGTTTGAAGTAGATTGACGGGCGTGGGGTCGTGTATTATGCTAATAGCTCACCGGGTGTCAATTTTTTGAGGCGGAGACGCCGGGACGCGTCTTCCTCAAGTAAATTATGCCTATCCATTTATAAAGATAGCTCGAAGGCTGGTTCTAAGGTTGTTGGTTGGATTTTACGAGCATGCCCATCCTTGTTGGGGTTATTTGGAAGTACGAAAGATGTTTTATTTTATACATTCCTTGTTAGATATTTCAAAACTTTTTAAAAGCTCTTTTTTTTTAATTTGGCCCATGTGATGGGACCTTCTAACTAGTACTGGACTAATCCGGTCCAGGAGTGGCCAGGGAGTAAATAACGATGTCCAACTCCCAAGGACTCCTAGAATTGGAGGGAACTTCATCTACTGATGCAGGTTTAATCGCAGTACTGGAACAGCCAAGAACTCTGCAGCTACCGCCTTCTTAGTAACCAATATAAAAAGGGTCGGGGTTTGACATAGAGTAGGGACGATTATAAGGTGCTAGGGTTTGTGTGGTCAGCCGGATTGAATCGGAGTGGACTTCTCCCGGCCGCCCGTCTACGTCAAGGAGTAAACGGGCCAATAGTGGAGTGTTGCATAGTCATGGATTGCTCAGAACACCAGGATTCCGTCTGTAAAAGTCATGCCACGGTTGCCCCCGACCACGGTGAACAGGTGAACCCTATTGGGGGATTTGGTTTGTTGTACTCCTCCTGCAGAAGTACAAGTAGCCCGTTGTATTTTCTGATGCTGTCCCTAACCGACAGGTGCTAATAAAGAGTAGTGGACAACATCCGAAAAATCTAAATAATACAAAGTAACGGCTATCGTCTTTAAGAACAGGAATCGATGACCGAGTTCAATTCTGGGATGTAGCATCTCTATAATCGGAGATACCGGTTGTTCTTGATTTTCCGATCGTGTATCATCTTGCAACACCCCTGGGTTAAAAATGAGAACGTCCAAATCGTCCAACAAGAAAATGTAAAGATGTAAATGCCTGGTAGTAATCTTGGTGTTGCTTATCCGAAACGAAATTCCTTATTTTATGTAAGTGCCGTTAACCTCATCTAAAATAATGGATACCATTCCGTTTTTATTATAAAGAAAGGAAAAGGGAAGAAAGAAAGGTAGTTGAGCGGCAGAGAAAATAATATAGTAAAGGAAAAAAAAAAGAAAAGAGGGGGAGAGATATAGGGAGATGGGGCGTACCACTAAGAAATGAAAAAATCAGTCGAATAGAGGAGTTTAAAATTCTGTAAAACTTATGAACGGGTACCTTTCGCCGGGGCATTCGTTGTACATCTCGTCTTTGGCGGCTGTCGTCTACAAGCTGGACCCCTTTGTTGTTGTCCGTGTGATCGAAACCGCGCCCGGAGATGGATCATATCCCGTCAAAAGAGAAACCAGATTAATACACGACAGAGAGTTTGAGGGCGGGAGAGAGGAGAGCAACAAATGAAGCTCGCTTTAGGTGTCGATATTCCAGATATGGCGAGAGGTTAAGTCTCAATTGCATTTCCTGTTTATTTATATTCTCATCTTCATCCTCTTTCTCTAAAGTGTTTTATTCTTTCTAACTGGCTATGAATCTGTCGACACTAATGGCAAAATCAGGATCTTGGCCATTTTTTGGATGACTGGCATATTTCAACTGGTTGCTTGGTCGGGTCTCCCAAGTCGAGGTTGTATTCTTGCATTCTCAAGTCTCAAACTGACTTCTCCTGGTCCTAGAATTTCAAGCTCCCTCCACTCATTCTCGTTTCCCGCCACCCATTCTCGTGAGATCTCTCCATCAGCCCGCGAGATGTTGAAAAATCCGGTGGCTTCCTTTGTTAGAAGACCACTGCCATTGACTGACCTTAACTGGTTTTATTACTGGTAACTCGTTTTATCTTACTTTCAATTCTCCGTGACAACTCGGGGTGCCCGTAGAGAAACTTATCACATCATCATTTTTATGTTTTTTTAAGTTCCGCTAACTTATTTTTAAACATGGCCT
>CM042160.1:74981780-75120910 GCA_023376005.1 Doryteuthis pealeii | reverse complement strand
TCTATCCTTACTGATCGGGGAGCCTCTTTACTATTTCGCACACAAAGATCTTTTGGTAATACGGCCATTTTTCATTCCACTGACATGCCCAACATCACATATCACTTTCGGACTGATAGGGCGAGAGTATGCAACCCAACCCCAACCCCAAGCTATGGCCTTGAAATCCACCACTTTACTGTTTCTTCCACACAGATTGGCTTTGGCAGTTAAACAACCCTTCAAAGGATTGATATGCCATCTGTCTCTTTTCCTTGTTGTGAGAGACGATGGTCATATCTAACCTCTCTTGACGCGGTTGTTTAATGCCAAACCCCAATCTTGGGAAGAACAGTGTGGTGAATAGTTCAACCCATAGTTGGTGTTGGGTTTGGGTTCATACCTTTTTCTAATGGTCAGTCCGAAAGTGAAGTGATTTGTTGGGCATGTCCAGGGGAATGAAAAAGGCCGTATTCCAACGAATCGCGCATTAGTAAAAGGCTCCCAGTAGGGTAGACCACGCATACGCTTTAAAGATGTTGCAGAGAAGTAGACATGATGATATATGCCACATGACACAAACTTCGTGGGAGGTAGATGCAAAAAAAATCGAGCGCCCCTGCGCTCCTTAACGTTAAGCAGAGGCACGTGGAGGAGACTGGCGTCTAGGGAGGAGCCTCGACAGCAAGAGCATCCAAAGAGGCGGGAAAGACAGCAACCCCTCTAGAGTCATCACGGTTTGTGTTGCAGTACAGTGCACCCAAAGACATCTGTCACTCAGAAACATGTTGGGCGCTGCATCAGAGTCATTTGCGCAGATGCATATGAATTTAAGCAACAAATTTTGGACACTACGCTATCGTCCTTAGGAGGATGGAAACGGGCCAACAAAGTCCGAAAGTTAGAACGTGATAGCGATGCGGCTGATGTTCGACGCGCTTACTCCTATGTACATTCTCACACGTTGAGTCCAACGCCACAGCGACTTCTCCGATGCCTAAAGAGAAGTTATAATCAAACTGAAACAATTTAAAACATTTTACAGATTATACAATGATGAATTTGACAACATTATAGTTTTATTAGTTATATATCCAGCAAAAAAAATTCAGCCATTCCGGGCGGGTAAGATTCAGATTTGAAGTCATTTGCCTGGCAGGCGTTGGGAGTTAAAAATTCAGTGTCAGAGGGCTTCTGTAGTCATAATGTAATGTAAAATCATCAAAATTAATCAAAGACTAAAAATAAATAAATTAAACAAATTAAAGTTAAATAATATAAATAAATAAACATAAAACAATTTGAAATTGAAGAATTAATGTAAGTTCGAAATTAGCCGTCCTCGAAACTGGGGACAGACAAGGCAACAGAACGATTTGTAACTTAAATTACAAACCCGAATAGTCACAAAGTCTACATGACAGACGTATATAAGACTCCACCAATGTCACTTCAAATCAAGTGCAGTCAATCAGCCCAATCAGAACTCAGGATTGGAGCATGCATCAAATCACCCAAATTCATGACTGGGTCATTCTTGACTCCTATAAACGCTGTGGACACGCAAGGACAGTAGGCGTTATCAAACCAACAGTGGAGTATTGGACTACTGGATGTCTTATGTAAAAAATTAGTCCCCGCCCCCTGAAATAAAAATGTGCGTTGCCTTCTATTATAACTTATTGTTAAATAATCATTTTTTAATATTTTACACAAACATCGTGAGCCATTATTCTCTTGTAAAACTTTTTAGTTAACATTTTTAATACTGAAAAATACTCATTTCCTGTTTATGTAAATAATTCTCTCCGTAAAACTTCTAAACGTTAGATAACCTTTGAAATATTATAATAATATATAAATAGAAAACAACACTAATGATAAAATATAATGCTGGGCATGTATGTAGAAAACGTTGTTTTAAAAAAAACATTAAGGACCGTCATAAGTCTTGCCCCTACCAATTTGAGAGAATATATTATAAAAATTGTCCTCTCTTTTCTATGTATTGACGTATTTTGGTAAAAATGCGCCCGTAAGCAGCTGACGTAGTTTCGGTTACAGACAAATGAGCACAAATCTCCATTATTATAGACTCTTTAGAAGAAAAAATCGTTGGCTTGAGTTCGTTTCCCGTACAAAGTATTATACATCATAAGATCAATCATGACAAAACTAAAACAAGCATATGTTATTGGCCTGAGCAACCTTTAATAGATAAAAAACACGATAATGCAATAACAACAAGTTCATAGAGTATGTGTATCGAAGAAAAAATGTTCCAAATGGATAAGAGTCGTATAGGTAAATCTGAAACTGCTGGTAATAATGAGTAAAGTATAATACTTATATGTAGACCATTTTAATTAAACAGGGTTAGTAGCAGCGGATGTGTACGAGGAACAACAACACAGATTTTTAGTTGCACGACAAATGTATTGGAAAAAGGACAGTGAAAGCGGCGAGAAAAAGCTGAAAAGGTGAATTTAAAGAGCAGGAAAGTCTGATGTGGTTATTAGTTGAACGTGAATAATAAAGTCAGTGAAATAATCCGGTTCTCTGGGGGCCCGAATTAAAGTTGTCCACAGTATTTGGGTTTTGGGGCGGTGATGTGCGCGTAGATGAACCGAGTGGTAGTGGTTAGTGTTGAGTCAGTGGGGGCAGCGTCTTTGTGTTTGTGTAGTCGCTGAGCGGGTTCGGTATCGTGTTCAAGTGGTGTACTCTGTATTGTGATAGATTTTGAAAAATCCACAAAACCCGATACGTAGCTGCATATACGGGTATATGAGTATGGCCAGATCTAGAAAGCATTAGAGTTAGTGGTATCATGTGTAGGTGCGTGTGGCTATATGTATTTATATATAAGATATGGTGTGTTAAGTGTCAATAGAGAGTCAGGGCCATTTATAAAATAAGTTAGGGACTTAAGAAAATAAATGATTTGTGATAATTTCTCCACGGCGCGAGTTGTCAGGAAATTGAAAGGTAGATAATATTCGAGCTACAGTAATAAACCAGTTATTGGTCACGTCATATTGGGTGGTCCTGACAAAGGGCCGGCGAATTTTAAATCTCCGGCTGATGGAGAGAATCTCACGAGAATGGGGCGGGGAAACGAGGAATGGAGTGGGGGACGTTGAAATTCTAGGACCAGCGAGAAGTCAGTTTGGATTTGAGAAGCAGCAAGGCAGTAGATTATTGGACCGACAATGAACAGTTTGAAGTCCAGTCACAAAAATGGCAGATCCTGATTTTGGCCATGAGGTCGACAGATTCATCAAGCAGTAGAAAGAATAGAACCATAGAGAAAGAATGATGAGAAATAAATAAAGGGAAAATGAATGTGAGTCTATACTTCTCTCGCCATTGGAATAGAACCTAAAGCGATTCTTTATTTTGTTGCTCTCCTCTCTCCCCTCACTCTCTGTCGTTGTTTAATTGTTCTCTGTTTGAACGAGGTATATCCTACGGGCGCGCGTTCGATCGCGACACAACAAAGAGGGGGTCCAGCTTTTGTAGACGACAACCGGCCAAGAACGAGAATGTACAACGAAGCGCCCCGGGTCCCGTTATAAGTTTACAGATTTAACTCTCTTGACTGATTTCTTCTTCTTGTGTATCGCTCCCTCTCCTTATTTTCCCCCTTCTTTTTCTTTTTTCTTTCTTACTATATTTTTCTGTGGCATTCCTTTTTCTTCCTGTCTTCTTTTATTGATAAAAACGGATATGTCCATTTATTTTACTGAGGTTAACCGGCACTTACATTTAAAATAAGAAATTCGCGGATAATGCAACACCAGATACTCAGGATTTCATCTTTACATTTGTCATGGTTGGACGATTTGACGGTTCTCATTTTGAACCTAAGGGTGTTGCAAGATGATAACGTCGGAAAAATCAAGGAACAACTGGTATTAATATAGTGATGATACATCCCAGAATTTTGAACTCGGTCAGCGATTCCATTTCTTAGACGACTAGCCGTTACTTTGTATTATTTAGATTTTTCGGACTGTTGTCGCTATCTTTCATTAGCACCTGTTCGGCTAGGACAGCAGAATTACACGACTTTACTTCTGCAGCAGGAGTAAAAATCCCCCAATAGTGGGTCACCTGTTCACCGTGAGGGTGGGCAACCCTTGAGTGCTTAAAGACGGAATTTCCTGGGTCTGAGCAATCCAGACATGCAACACTCCACTTTGGCCCTTACTTAGGACTAGACGGGCGGCCGCGGAGTCCCACCTCCATCAATCGGAGGACCACATCCAAACCTTACACCCTATATAATCCGTCCCTTACCTATGTCAAACCCGCCCTTTATCATTGGTACAGAAGGCGGTAGCTGAGAGTCTTGGTGCCTAGGCTATGGCGTTAAACTGCATCTAGAGTGAATTCCATTTAGAGCCTTGGGGTGTGGACATCGTTATTACTCCCTGGCCCACTCTGACCGGATAGGGTAGTACCTGTTAGCGGTCCCATCCCGAGTGCGTTAAATAGATAAAAAAATGAGTTAAAAAGTTTTGAGATCTAACAAGAATGTCATAAAATAAACATCTTCGGTATAAAATAACCCCAAAGGATGGCATTGCCGTTAAAATCCAACCAACATACCTTGAAACGCCTTCGAGCTATTATTATTTAAAATGATAGGTAGATTTATGAGGAAGTGCGTCCCGTCTGCCGCCTCAAAAATTTGCTACCCGGGCCTGACTATTAAAATAAACGACCCAGCTCGGTCTATTCAAAACTATCCTCTTCATTTATCTATCCTATCTCAAATGTTTCACTATTTAGCTATATTACCTCTCTAATACTAAGATTTTCTTTTATTCTGGTCTCTGGTTTAATGTCTTGTTTTTAGTTTTAAATAAAACAAGAATTACGACAACAAAAAAAGATGCGACCCCCTCCATACATGTTACTTGTTGAAAATATCTATCTCCATTTGTTCATATTCATCTATATTATTATTGTTTGTTTATCTATCTTCATATCTATGCTATCTATCTATTCTTATCTACTCAGTCATTTTCCTAAACTATATATCTATCGCATATCTAAACACAGATACTATGACCACATTACGATAAATAAACAAGAATTACGACGCAGCTGGGGTTGGTTATTTTGATTATAGTCCACCGTGTAGCAATTTTTGAGGCAGGAGACCGGGACGGCACGTTCCTCATAAATTATCAAATGATAATCCAGAATTCTGAACTCAGGTCGACCGATTCTATTTCTTAAGACAATAGGACCGTACTTTGTATTGTTTAGGATTTCCTCGGGATCTGTCTGTCTTGCATTCCTTGTTGTTAATAACACGGGACGGTTTTAACCTGCTGTGCCCCTTTGGCCTCTCTTCAGGGTGTTTTTCTTGTAGTCTCGGGAATTCGTTGTAGAAATCTAGAATGTTGTATACATCATAATTAAATGAGTTCGAGCAACATGTCCGGATAAATATTCTTAAATGATACAAAATTACTATCATCGGGTTAGCTCAGGTCTCGGGTAGCACGTTCGGGCTAGAAACCACAAGGTTCCTGAGTTCGGATACCGGCCTCGCCAACTCAGCATGGAGTGAGTAAGCACGGGGATCTGTGCGTGTCAAAACTAAGGAGCGGATGGTAGGTTGTGGCGCTCCACCTACGCTAAAATAATCTCCTTGGCCTAGCGCTAGTGGGAAAAGGGGTAGACTCCCTCACTGATTGGCTGAGATCGACTTTAGCCACCGCGACGACTTTTATCATCTTAAAAAAAATCAGAACAAATGATAGCCGTTAATTGCTACAATTTACGAAGCTTGGCTTCGTTTGGTATATGGCCTGAATTCTGGGACACCCAGTGAGAATCAAACTCATTAGTAATGTTTTTGGGTCTAGCTAGCTAACCATCATTACATCACCAGCGAAGCGCCCCTCATCATTTGTGCCAGTGCCGAGACTTAGAAGTCGGCGCATGCATACACAAGGGTATTATCGCTTTGATCATAACTACAATTGACGTAAGCCGTAATTACCAGTTGAAACGGATAGTACTTTTTTTGGTTTTATTTTTTTCTTTGGCAATGAGGACTCGGATAAAATAATAAAAATAAATAAGTTAGATAAAAATGTGAGCACAGAAATTTGGAAAACGAATTGATTGGTCCTTAGTTAATGACGTTTAGCTTATGTAAACATTGTTCAATTTGTGGAGAGGAAATTGAGTTAGTTGATGAAAATCGGGCGAGGTTTCATTAAGTTTAAAGTTACGAATGTCTACACAATAGAATATTTTTGGCTATTATTATAGCTTGATAACCTTTTATTCAGGATAGGTTATTGTTATATGAGAATGATAGAAATTACCAACTGCATTTAGGGGGAGAAAAAACAAAATTTAAAAGCTTTAAAACAATTTAACTAGTTTTACACGTCAAACTTTTTGTTTGTAAAATAAAAAAATTAAAAAAGAGGAAAAGACTAAAAAATTCAAAACACGGAATGATGCGCCATTTAAATTAGTTTTTAATCTTTATAAAGTTGAAAATGAGTTTTAAAATATTGAGTAGTTTTTTTAAAACAAAAAATAAACTTTTTCAGCAAGAAGAAATTCTTCAAGCTGTTATTACATTGAAATTATAATTATAGCCGAGTTGTATACAAAAAAAAAGAAAAAAAAAAGAAAAGAAAAGAATAACAACAACAAAAAAACAAAACAAAAAAACAACAAATGTACGAGGATACGAACTAAGGAAATGCTAGACTTGTATTAAGAATAATGGTTAATTCCTGTTAAGTTTTCTCCCGCTCCTAAGTCAAGTTGATTCTCCCATAATGCCCTCTGTGCGCCAAACAACTTAAGAATGGCGATACCGCTGTTTTGTGTGGCGAAACTTCTAGTTAAATACTGTTCCCCCATTCTCAGTATTCTTATCTAACAATTACAATAGATAAAGAATGATGACAGACAAAAAAAGAAAAAGAAAGAAAAATAAAAGAATCACTGAAAATCTTTCTCGCGGTAGGCATTAGATAAAGAACATTAATGTTAAAAAAAGAAACAAAGGATTCCATGAAAAAATCCAAAAATTTTCTTTTCTTGATAAAAAAAAAAGCAAGAAAAAAAACGAACAAATGAACAAATAAAATAAAATAACTCGAAACAAATTTCGTTGAATGGATAACATTTTAATTTATTTATATTTCTTGGTATATACGGAGATTTATAGGTATCCGTATCCTATTTCATCTTTGTGTACTTTTATATTAAGTCAAGTTTTTTTTTTTTCCAAAGAAAAATGTATCCAACCAAAAAGTAAACGTTTCTTTTATTGCATCTAAAGAATTTCCTCAAACAGGAAAAATCTTTGTGGCAAGTAAAGATATAACCTTTTATATTGTTATTGAATTCTTTTAAAAAAAAAAAAGAAAAAAAAAAAAAACGGATCTTAAGATTTAAATTAAATTTGAAATTTAATAAAGTTTATTTGGACAGCGGAAAATAAATGGAGTAAGAAGGCGATTCCGAAAACTTTGTTAACTAATTCCTTCTTAATGATGGAAAAAAAGTTGAAATAAAAGAAGAATATATTTCGTTTTATTTCGATTTTAAGCCATTATCAAAAATAATATACTTTCAAAATATTTTTTTTCAGAGAATTTTTTTTTAAAGAGATGCAACGAAGATGTCTAATTTAGAGTATTTAAACAAAAAAGGTGGAAAATGCATTATTTGCGTTTTGTTTGATTTAGTTTCATGGTAGTCACCAAGAAAAGATAGATAGATAAGATAGATAGACAGAAATAATATAGGAAGTTTATCATCAGTAGTTGAATTGTTAAGTCTTCTTGCTTCAAGAAATGTGAACATTTGCCACTGAGAATCAAAAAAAAAGAAAAGAAAAGAGGGAACATGAATTACTATAGTTTCTGTATGTAACATAATCATCAACAAGTAGTTAAATTGTGGCCCCTAATGTAGTAGGAGCCAAACCAAAATTTGCTGCAACCCCTACCCAAGATGAGTTGTTGACCTAACGGGTCAGGTTTGATTAAAAAAAAAAAAAAAAAGTACCGAAATTTAATAACTTTTTAAATTCTACTTTAAAAAAATTAAATATGCTCTTGCTATTGGGACGAATATCAACAAGATAAAATAAATACAGTATTATCAGCCGTGAAAAACAACACACACAAAGAAAGAACAAAAAAAAAAACGGATGAAAGAAAAGAAAAACTTGAATTTCAGAGTGAGATGTAAATCTCCGGAGGTACTAACAACACATGTATGAATGTATCAGCGCAATGTAAGAATGTATGAGTGTATATTTCAACACTGACACACGCACACGTGTGGGTATGTGTTTGTAACAGGGTTGAATAAGAAAAGTGTGAGTCTTACAGGCAAGAAGAACTAGAATCAGAGCCGTTAGTTATCTGTAAAAAGACTTGGAGAAAGAGAGAAGAGAAGAGTGTTTCTTCCTTCCCTCGTGTTACAAAAAGGAAAAAAAAGAAAGAAGAAAGAAGTGGCGTTATGGCTCCTTCTTTTAGTTCTTTCTCTCTTTTATTTATTTATTATTAATAATTAAAAAACAAAGCAATTAATAAAATATTTGAGGTCAGATTTAAAAGAAGAAAAGAAAAAAAGGTGGTTAAGAAAGACGTGATTGTTGAGGACATATTAAAAACTGAATGAGAAATAGAAGAAAAAAAAGAGGTAAGCCTGGTTGAACCACTATCAGAAAGAAAAAGGAGAAAGAGGAAGAACTGCTTTTTTGTTAAGAATAATAAAAACAAACAAACAAAAAAGAAGCCACAACTCATCATCATCATCATCCATCGTCGTCGTGTCGTCATCTTCTCTTCCTCCACGCCACAGAAGCAGAAGCTAAGTAACAACAAGTGTATTAGTAGTCAGTTTGACGACGACGTTATGTCCACCACGAAAGCAGTTTATTTAACGTTAAGTGGACGAGATGAGCAAGTGGAATTTAGTTCCGAAGACACTTCTGAAGACATATTGGGTGAGTTTCATTTTCTTTTCGTTTTCTTTTATCTATTTATTTTTTATTTGTTTATCTATTTATTTAAATTTGTTCACATTTACTTTTCATACAAAAATCGAATCAAAAATATCACCCCAAATTTCGTCTATTTCTCCCCCTCCGACACATTTTTTGGAGTTTTAAAATTTTCCTAATGACGTCAGACTTTAAATAAAAATAAAAAAATCTTTATTTCTTTTCTTTATAATTCACCCCCACGAAAAAACAAAAAAAGCTTCTATTATTTACTTAATTTTCCTGATTTTTTGTTTTATTACTCGGATGTTTGATCCTACTTCAAATGTTTTGTATTATTTATTTAGATTTTTGATTTTTTCAAAACAAACAGTTTAAAAGTCTCGTAGAAATATTACTTAAAATTTCAAATGATATTTTTTAAATTATTTTAAATTAACTTCTCTTGCATTTTTATTATATTTTATACCATTAAAAATTTATATAATTTCTTTTAGATTAGTTTGTGAAAATTAAAAAACAAACATTTTTACTTTAATTAAAAAAATGAAGTATCATTAAAAACTCAATAAAAATTATCTATGTTTAATTAAGTTTTTTAAGTTTTGTAATTGTCATCGTCTTTTTTTTTTTCAATTTTATTAAAATGGAATAATTTACACTACAGTGAACATTTTGGACAACTGTTTTTGTTTTAAAAGTAATAAATAGATATTCTTTATTTTAAAGATTATTTGAATAATACGGAATAAATGACTTTAAACTGTTATCGAAATAATGTTTGGAACATTTCCAGTCAACAATGTTTACTAAACATAATTTAAATATAGTTACAGTACTAATAGTAACTTGTTCTCTCTCTTCTCTCTCTCTTATCTAATAATAATAATATGTGTGTTCATAGTAAGAGTTAGTTATTTGATCATTTATATTTATTACCTAAAATCCGGTTTTTTGAGATTTTTATATCTTAATGTAACCCCCCAGCCTTTTTTTTCTTGATAAAATTCTTGAAACTGTAATCAGAGAAAATAATAACTAACTCGGCTGATCATTTTTCGCGGTTTTTCATATCGATTCTTGGGGTTAAAAAAAAAGCTTATAGCATATTGAACAGAGACCTCCACTTTTTTGTTTCATCTCTTCTCATATATTTGTTATAAACACCAGCTGTTTATTTCTGACATTATTCATACCACACATATATACACATATATATTATACACACACGAACACACACATACCTTTTCACCCTTGCAAAAAAAAATAATTTTAATAAGATTCCATAAGATGTCGTGAATAAAAATACTCATAAAATCTTTATATCTTATTTATAAAAAAATATATTTAAAAAAAAATGAACTCAAACAAATTTATCAACTAACTTTGATAAATTTTTATGACTTGGAGTTGTGTTTACAAAACAAACATGAGTTTATAAACGAAAGTGCAAATTATACGGGAAGGTTTTTTTTTTATTCTTTTTTTTTTTTTTTTCCCCAGTTGTGTATTGTAATATAATTAATCTAACCTGTTCGTAAATTGATCTGAGGAATTCTTCAATATATATTCTAGAAAAAAACACCCCACCGAAAAAACAACAAAAATCCCGTGTATGTGGTCTCTTCTTTTGGGCGGGGTTATATTGACTTTCTACTACAATTACAATCGTATCGTTGTGTCTATGTAGTGTTTCTGTAAAGCCATTTCTTTCTCTTTGTACATTTTTGCTAAGAAAACAAAAAAGGACAGTTTATCAATCAAATCAAAATGTTGAATTGATCTGTTATTTATTTCTGGTTTCGGAAATCCTAATTTGAGTAGATAAATTTGTTATGGAGGAGGTTTTAATTTATTTTTAAACCATGTTATCCTCACCACACACACAGGGAAGACAACTCAACTCATTCATCATCATCGTCATCATCATATAATAATCTATCTCTCTCATTAATTGTTTTTTTGTCGATACCACCAGCCATCCCATCATATATCATTATATTAATGGAAATATATAATATCAAAAATAATGAGGAGAATGACGCTGCACATTTTTTAGTCTTAAGTATTTCTTTTCTTTCTTCTAGTATATCATTCATGGAAATAATGCACTGAAATTAAAAATAATCTAATCAAATAAATAACTGATAAGAAATAATAATAATAATAATAATGATATAATAATAATAATAATATAATCTATTCTTTGTATCTATTTTTTTCTTTTTCAATTATTATCATAATGAATAATGGAAAATTCTCATAAATTAAAAGACAATACATTTTTAATGACGTACTCATTTTGTTAATGTTTTTAAAGAGATCTGGTAGTGTCCAGAATAAGCCCGTTTGGGAAATGTCTTGCGGTTGATATGCAAAAAACAAAAAAAACATATGAATATTTATTTACATTTACCTCAGATGAGAGTAAATTTCAGTCTTTTCTTGTTCTTTTCTTTTAAGCTACATTTAAATTTAAAAACCACTCTTGAAACCTCTCTACAATTTATCCACCGGCTTGTTTAGTCTTTGGCTCTCCCCAACCATTTAAGAAGCTGGTTACTTATGACCCTTTGCCGCTATATAATTTGGGTACACAGAATGTAACTTTTCAGTAAGAATGAAAGAAAATCACTGAAAACTTACTCTTCATATTTGGTAGTGAACGTAATATATATAATACTATATTATAGATATATATATATATATATATATAGATATGATATTCAATATAATATAATATATCAATTGAAATCGTGTGGTTTTATCCAAATTATGAGTTAAAAATTGATACAGTTATATACGTTATTTTAATAATAATTTTTAAAAAGGCCAAATCAGGTCAAATCTATGTAAGTGGCATGATTGTTGTTGATCATCATCCACTAATTCGAATCCTATCTACGTGCACAGGCCAGGCTCTTTTCTTGTGTAAAGAACCCTTCATAAAATTGCCACAAAGGATGAGGACTATTTGGCTCATTAACACCAGGAATTCCATCTGGTTTGTCCTGCACAGGGCGCGTTAATTTCTTGTTCTTAGGCAAGGGAAACGCTCAGCCATTAGGTATCACCTTTTTCGACTCAGACCTTTAAAAAAGGCTGAATTGCATGAGTAATTGTAGTTGGCTAACATTGATCAAATGCTGAACCAGTATGACAAATCTCACCAACAAGATTTAAATATGAGCTAAGCCACAACACATGGGTAACTGTTAGAAAAGAATTGATGAACATCTTCCCTATGTAGTTTTTTACAATAAGCTGAGACACGCAGTTACAAATGCAAACACATCGTCAAATGCAATATTCCACGTGGAGTTACAGCTCGATGCATGCCTGACAAGGTTGATAATTGCATTCTTTCCAATGGTTACAACATTCAATGAGAAATGCACTCCCCCCGGTTGCTTGCCAATCACATTTCAAAATGCTGTAGAAAATAAACGCACAGTCACGCTCTATCTTCATCTTTATGATGCTAACAGATTGATTAGCAAGTTGGTTTCAGGGCAGCCAAAATGTAGAGCAAACAATTTTGGTAGTGAAGTTGCCTAACACAAGACACTTGGAATTGCACCACCTCCTACGTGTTTTAATAGAAATGGCCTCATTTTGTCAATTTTGTGTACGGGTATGCAGACAAAGTACACTTTTTTTTTTTTTTTAATCATGAACAAATCATCCCGTACTTCTTTTACAGTTAAACAAAAGTTGTAATTGTCTTCCTGTTTCAGTTGAGAAGACTTTGTGAAGGACCTTTTTTGTCCAAATGGATTTTTGGATTTTTATATGATCTTATGATTTGTGTCAACCTAAAAAATGTTCTTGAAGAATAAATTTGCAAATAACATATTTTTCTTCCACATCTAAAAGTCATCTAGGAAAGTGCTCTTCTTTAGCTTTTAGCACAAATTTTCATACTAGGGCATTTTTTTTTTAGAGGAGCCAGGTCCAATTTTGAGGTTGAAGGTGATTCACTAATCATTGATAGTTAATGATATTATGAGGATTTGTTATCAATTTTAAATTTGTGTTTACAATGGTGAAGGATACAATCCTGATGAATCTGGGAGGGATCCCTGCCTGTAAGGTAGCATCGGAGTAGACGAGCCAGTCGATTTCATTAAAAAATGGCGTTTGAGAAAGATTTTTTCTTTATTCTAAATGTATGGTCACGTGATATAGCATTTACTTTCTTTCATCTATTCCCATAAAACAAGGTTACAGTGTTAGAATCTTTAGTTGATAATTTGAAAAAAATCAACGGAGTCTCGATGCGGGCTTTCAGGGCCGGGCGTCCATGAGTTCGGCCGCTGGACCTGCCAGAATTAAAATAGTAAGGGCGTCGATCCAAGGGGCTATCCTCAAGCAATACTGCCTCTTGATTTAAGGGGCAGGGTTGGGTTTATTGCCACGCCTGAGCGCACACCCTTTGAGGGAGAATACGATCGAAGCAATTTTTCCACCTGCCAGCCATTATCTCGGCTTGTAGGTGGTCCCACAGTTCAATAGGCCTTGTGCAACCCTAACAACTAGGGTGTGGGGTTATGAGTAAATGATACTCGAGGAAATGAATTTGTTAAACTTTTGACTTTTGTATCTCCCCCCTTCCAATTTCTAACATGCCTACCCCCCCCCTTTGCCACTTTACAATGGTAACAAGGACTGACGACTTCATCTCTTACTTACAGTTTTTTTTAGAAAAATATCATAGACATAATCAATTTCATCAGAAAAGTCATACGATCCACTTTTCTTTTTTTAGGAAAACTTTTGTGTCTTAACTTCTTTTTCGGACTCTGTAAAAGGTAAAATATACTCGATTTGTAAAATCAATTTAAAGGAAATAACTAGGTATGTTATGTTCTATTTACTTAGACGCTTTAACAAAAAAAATCTGAGAGACAGTCAAGTTTGAAAGAATAACAGAAAATTTGAAATACCCAAAAATCAATTTATTTTATTATTGAATAATTTCATTTAAAATCTCAGATTCCGTTGGATGTAACGATTCCGCGATCGCGGAAAATTGGTCCCCTCATATTATAAATAGCAAATATATGACACCCTCCGGCTGCAAGTATTATTAGTGACATTTTATAAAAAATATCATATTAAATTAGAAAGGCTAATGAACTGAATAAGAAGTAGATAAAAAGATTTGAACAGAGGGGGTATGATTGCAAAAAATAGAACAACTGTGAAACTAACTCTTCCATCATTTCCGTTACTCCGTGCTTTCATTTGGTAAATCTTTCCTCCCTCCACTGTTTAGTTTAAAATAGGTAAGTAATAATAATATTACAATTATTTCTTCTTGTTTAAGGGATTTCTTCTTAGTTGTATCCCCGAGATTTTGTATATCTTCAATAAGATAAAACACAAACGAATTAGAAATCAATAATACTAAGAGCACTATATTTATGAAAATCCACTTTCTTTAAGATCAATATGCAAATTAGCCTTCCCATTCCACACTGTAAACCTCTATTTTTTTGTATATATAATACAATTGCATGTTATATATGTAGATATGGTCCAGTGGTAAGTAAGTTAAAACAATTTTATAATAATTGAGGTTTAAATAAAAATTAAATCATGGAGAATATGATGTAAAAACTAAGAATTGGACTTGTATAGTAATATAGTTTCGGTACAGGACAGATAGACCACAATCTCCATTATATAAGAATATTAATCCTAGTGTATGACATTTCTTCTGCAGGATATTCTAGACAAGTACAGAGATCTGTATTTTTAAAAAGGGTAAGGATTATAAAAAACTAAAATGAAAATATAATAATAACGACGTTATAATAAATAAAGAAAGTTGTCGGTGTGGCTTAAGTCAGTTCAGCCAGACAGTGAGGTCTATCCCCTTTCACTAGCCGCTAGCCGAAGGAGATTGTTTTGAGCATCTGAGATGTAGTGCCACACTTACATCAGCTCCTCATTTTTACTGCACAGATCCTGTGCTACTCATACAACACTGAGTAGCAAGGATAGGTATTGAACTGGAACCTTGTGTTCCCAGGCGAATGCTCTACCAACTGAGCTAATAGCAATAATAAATAAGGATAGAAATTCACTGATGAAAAGAACACAAAGGAAAAGTATTCATCTTATGTGGAAATTGTGAGAAATTAAAGACAGCTTCGGAGACAATCATATCATAGTTGCACATACAGCTAAATGAAAATGTCATTATTGAAGTCAGTCAGTCAGTATACTGTTGGTTTTGACAACAGCAACTGGCTAAGACAACTGAAACTGGCTCAAAACAGCTGGTACTTAGGAACTCAGGAATACTCCATTCATGCATTTGGGTTTCTATTCCTTGAGTTCTGTTTTGGCTGCTTGGTTTCGTGTGTTATTGGTTTTTATGAATAACCTGTCATTTTGGCAGTAGCTTTGCAACAAGGTAAGATCTGTATTGGGTTACGGTTTCCTTTTGCCTTGTCTGCCAATTCAATGGTAATTGGAATTCTCTACAGTGAGTTGATGTTTATTCTATATCCCCCCCTCCTCCCCGTTGCGTGGGCATAATGCCCTTTGAGGAATTGTGGAAAATGGCCTTTGATGGGGACGTTATGAGGAAAATAATCTGAGTGGAGAATCTGTTTATTAGTATAGATCAAGTTTTATTCTTAATGTCAGCTTTCATCTGTTAAAAATTGATTGGCATATTATCATTTTGAACTTATTCTACAAAATAGTATTTGAATTCAAATCTGAATACGCTGGAGATTTGATTGACAAACTGTAACCTTAGTTTTGGCTTGCTTCGGTTGTGATTGTAGGGCGTGAGAAATATTTCAGTCTGGTGCAAGTTATTGAGTCGACGTAATGACAGGCGGCTATTTGTTCAGTCGTTTGATATTTTGAAAGACGAGTCGCGAATCTGCACACGCGAAGAGTTCATGATGTGTGACGTAACCGAAGAAATGCATTCAACAAAGACAATGAAAAAGTATTAACGGACTGATTTTATGAGATCAAAGTGAACAATAGGGAATGATAACAATTACTAACACGCATCATGACATCGTCACGTGTGCGGATCGCGATCGTCTTAAAAAAATATAATGCTGAACAATACAGTTACACAAACAAAAAGATTTTATAAAGATGTATTCCATCTCCTGTTCATCTATAAAACATCCATGATTTCTTCACCCCATAATACCTCCTGAGAAGGTTCTAATTGAAACCGAACGTTTAAGTGTCGAATAATAAATTCATCTTATTTTTTGAACCACTGCTTGGGAATCACTCCACCAATATACTTTTACAAGTTACTAGAAGGAAGGAATCCTCATTAATATAAATTTGCTTTAATTGAAATCCCAGGACTCACTAAATTAAAAAAGCTATCAGCATCACTGTATATATATATATATATATATAAATATATATACATACATTAATTAAGAAAATTTGAAAACAAGTGTTCAAAAATAAGATGATTTATTTATCGACACTTAAACGTTTCGGTTTCATTAGACCTTCATCAGGAGGTATTATGGGGTGAAGAAATTCATGGATGTTTTATAGATGACAGGAGATGAATAATCTTTTATAAATTTTTTTTTGTGTAACTGTATTTGTTCAGCATTATATTTTTTAAAGACGAGTCGCGATCCGCACACGTGAAGATGGTCATGATGCGTGTTATAATTAGTTATCATTCCCACTTTGTTCACTTTGATCTCATAAAATCAGTCCGTTAATACTTTTTCTTGTCTTTTGTGAATGCATTTTCTTCGAGTTACGTCACATCATGACATCTTCGCGTGTGCAGATCCGACGATCGTCTTTCAAAAAATATAACGCTGAACAAATAGCCGCCCTGTCATTACGTCTATCTCAATAACTTGCACCAGACTGAAAATTATTATCTCACGCCTACAATCACAAACGGAAGCATAGCCAAAACTAAGGTTACAGTTTGTCAATCAAAATCTCCAGCTATTCAGATTTGAATTCAAATACTATTTTGTACACTAATAGTTCAAAATTGATAATATGCCAATCAATTTTGTAACAGATGAAAGCTGACATTAAGAAATAAAAACTTGATCTATACTAAATAAACAGATTCTCCACTCAGATTATTTTCCTCATAACGTCCCATCAAAGGCCATTTTCCACATAATTTCCCCTCAAAGGGCATTATGCCCACGCAACGGGAGGGGGGGGGATATAGAATAAACATCATACTCACTGTAGAAGAATTCCAATTACCATTGAATTGGCAGGACAGGCAACAAGGAAACCGTAACCCAATACAGATCTTACCTTGTTGCAAGCCTACTGCAAAATGACAGGTTATTCATAAAACACCATAACACCACAGAAACAAGCAGCCAATCAGAACTCAAGGAATAGAATCACCCAAATGCATGAATGGAGTATTCCTGAGTTCCATAAGTACCAGCTGTTTTGAGCACTAGTTCAGTTGTGCTTAGCCAGTTGCTGTTGTCAAAACCAACAGTATACTGACTGACTGACTTCAATAATGACATTTTCATTTTAGCTGTATTCAATCATGATATGATTGTCTCCGAGCTGTCTTTAATTTCTCACAATTTCCACAATAAGATGAAATACTTTTTCCTTTGTGTCTCTATTTCATCAGTGATATTCATCCTTATTATTATTGCTAGTTTTAGCTCAGTTGGTAGAGCATTCGCCTGGGAACCACAAGGTTCCCAGTTCAATACCTATCCTTGCTAAACTCAGTGTATGTATGAGTAGCACAGGATCTGTGCAGTAAAATGAGGAGCTGATGGTAAGTGTGGCACTACATCTCAGATGCTAAAAAACAATCTCCTTCGGCTAGCGCTAGTGAAAAGGGGATAGACCCCTCACTGTCTGGCTGAAACTGACTTTAAGCCACACCGACAACTTTTCTTTACTTTATTATTAACGTCGTTATTATTATATTTTCATTTTAGTTTTTATAATTCTATACCCTTTTTAAAATACAAGATCTCTGTACTTGTCTAGAATATCCTGCAGAAGAAATGTCTATAACATAGGATTATATATCTTATTATAATGGAGATTGTGGGTCTATCTGTCTGTAACCGAAACTATATTACTATACAAGTCACAATTCCTTTAGTTATTTACATCATATTCTCCATGATTTTATTTTTATTTAAACCTCAATTATTAATAAAATTGTTTTACATTACTTACACTGTTGACCATATCTACATACTAATAACATGCAATTGTATTTATATATACAACAAAATAGAGGTTTACAGTGTGAATGGGAAGGCTAATTTGCATATTGATCTTAAAAAATTGATTTTAATAAATATATGCTTAGTAATTGATTTCTAATTGTTTGGTTTTATCTTATTGAATATGAGCAAAAATCTCGGGGATAAATCTTAAAAGAAATCCCTTAACAAGAAGAAATAATTGTAATATTATTATTTACTTCCTATTTTAACTAAACAGTTTAATTAGGAAAATTTACCAATGAAAGACGGGAGTAACGGAAAATGATGGAAGAGTTAGTTTCACAGTTGTTCTATTTTTCAATCATACCCCCTCTGTTCAAAATCTTTTTATCTACATTCTTATTCAGTTTCATTAGCCTTTCTAATTTAATATGATATTTTATTATAAAATGTAACTAAAATACTTGCACCCGGAGGGTGCATATATTTGCTAGTATATATAATATAGGGGGACCAATTTTCCGCGATCGCGGAATCGTTAATCTCAAACGGAATCTGAGATTTTTAATGAAATTTTCAATAATAAATAAATTGATTTTTGGGTTTTCAAATTTTTGTTTTAATTCTTTCAAAACTTGACTGTCTCTCAGATTTTTTTTGTTAAACGTTTTAATAAATAGAACATAACATAACCTAGTTATTTCCTTTAAAATTGATTTTACAAATACGAGTTATTTTACCTTTTAAGATCCGAAAAAGAATTAAGAACAAAAAGTTTTTACCTAAAAAAAGAAAAGTGGATCGTAGATTTTCTGATGAAATTGATTAGTCTTATATTTTTCTAAAAAAAACTGTAATGTAAGAGATGAAAGTCGGTCAGTCCTTGTACCATTGGTAAAGTGGAAAGGGGGGGGGTAGGCATGTAGAAATTGGAAGGGGGGAGATACAAAGATCAAAAGGTTTAACAAATTCATTTCCTCGAGTATATTTACCTCATACCCCACACCCTAGTTGTATGGGTTAGGCACAAGGCCCTATTAACGTGGGACCACCTACAAGCCGAGACTAATGGGTGGCAGGTGGAAAAATTGCTTCGATCGGTATTCTCCCTCAAGGGTGTGCGCCTCAGGCGCTGGGCAATAAACCCAACCCTGCCCCTTTAAATCAAGGAGGCAAGTATTGCTTGGAGGGATAGCCCCTTGGGATCGACGCTTATAATTTAACTTCTGGCAGGTCCAGCGGCCGAAACTCACTGGACCCCGGCCAAAGCCCCATCGAGACTCCGTTTGATTTTTTACAAAATTTCCAACTAAAAGATTCTAAACAACTTGTAACCTTGTTTTATGAATATGATGAAAGAAAAGTAAATGCTACTATCACGTGACCATACAATTTAGAAATAAAGAAAAAACTTTCTCAAACGCCATTTTATGAAACGACTGGCTCGTCTACTCCGAAGCTTACCATTACACAGGGATTCTCCCAGATTCATAATTGTATCACTTCACCATTGTAAAACAAATTTAAATTGAATAAAAAATCCTCTAATATCATTAACTATCAATGATTAGTGAATCACCTTCAACCTCAAAAATTGGACCTGCTCCTCTAAAAAAAAAAAAATGACCCTAGTATGTAAAATTTGTGCTAAAGCTAAAGAAGAGCAATTTCCTGATGACTTTTATGTGGAAGAAAATATGTTATTTTGCAAATTATATCTTCATAGTGTTGACATTTTTAGGGTTGACACAATCAAAGATCATATAAAATCCAAAAATCATTTGGCAAAAAAGTCTTCAACAAAGTCTTCTCAACTGAAACAGAAGACAATTACAACTTTGTTTAAATGTAAAGAAGTACGGGATGATTTTGTTCATGATTTAAAAAAAAAAAAAAAGTGTACTTTGTCTGACATACCCCTACACAAAATTGACAAAATGAGGCCATTTCTATTAAAACACTGTAAGGAAGGTGGTGCAATTCCAAGTGTCAATTGTGTTAGGCAACTTCATCTACCAAAATTGTTTGCTCTTCATTTTGCTGCCCTGAAAACCAAACTTGCTAATCAATCTGTTAGCATCATAACAGATGAAATAACTGACTGTCGTAACCACAGCATTTTGAATGTGATTGCAAGCAACCGTGGGGGAGTCATTTCTCATTGATGTTGTAACCTTGGAAGAATGCAATTATCAAACCTTGTCAGGCATGCATCCGAGCTGTAACTCACGTGGATATTGCATTTGACGATATTGTTGCATTTGTAACTGATTCTGCAGCTTATTGTAAAAAAGCTCATAGGGAAGTGTTATCAAATGTCTTTTCTAACAGTTACCATGTGTTGTGCTTAGCTCATATCTTAAATCTTGTTGGTGAAGTATTTTCATACTGGTCAGCATTTGATAATGTTACCCAACTCATTACATTCATCAATTCAGCCTTTTTTAAAAGGTCTAGTCGAAAAAGGTGATACCTTAAATGGCTTGAGGTTCCTTGCCTAAGGAACAAGAAATTACCCCCTGTGCCAGTGAAAACCAGATGGAATTCCTGGTTTAATGTAGCCAAATATCACTCATCCTTTGTGCAATTTTATGAAGGGTTCTTTAAACAAGAAAAGAGCCATGGCCTTGCAGTAGATAGGATTCTGGAATTAGTGGATGATGATCAACTACATCATGCCTCTTACCATAATTTGCACCTGAATTTGCCTTTTAAAAATTATTATTAAAATAACCGTATATAAACTGTATGCAAATTTTTTAATATGAATTTGGATAAAAAATAGATTTAATTGATAATACTATTATTATATTGAATATATATATATATATATATATATATTATATATATATATATATATATATATATTACGTTCACTATCCAAATATGAAGAGTAAGTTTCAGTGATTTCTTTCATTCATTTACTGAAAAGTTACATTCTGTGTACCCAAAATTATATAGCGGCAATGGGTCATAAGTAACCATCTTCTTAATGGTTGGGGAAGAGAAAGACTAAACATAGCCGGTGGATAAATTGTAGAGAGTTCAAGATGTGGTTTTTAAATGTAAATGTACTGTAAAAGAAAAGAAAAGAAAAATGACTGAAATTTACTCTCATCTGGATGGTAAATGTAAATAATATATTTCTATATGTTTTTTTTTGTTTTTTTTTGCATATCACCGCAGACATTTCCCAAGCGGGCTATTCTGGACAACTACCAAGATCTCTTTAAAAACATTAACAAAATGAGTCGGTCATTAAAAATGTTTGTTTTTAATTTTATGAGAATTTTCATTATTCCATTATGATAATAATTGAAAAAGAAAAAAATGAAAAAAAGAATAGATTATTATTATTATTATTATTATTATTATTATTATTATTATTATTTATTCTTTATCATTATTTTATTTGATTAGATTATTTTAATTTTCATCATTATTTCCATGAATGATATATAGATGATGGAAAAAGAAAAGAAAACTTAAGACTAAAAAAATGTCAGGTCATTACTCCTCATTATTTTGATTATTATCATTATTTCCATTATAATAATGATAATCATGATGGTGATGGTGGTGGTAGTCGACAAAAAAAAACAATTTTGACAGAAAGAAATGCCAGATTATTATGATGATGATGACGATGATGATGATGAGTTGAGTTGTCTTCCCTTGTGTGTGTGTGTGATGATAAACATGGTTTAAATAAATTAAAACCTCCTCCAAAACAAAATTTATCTACTAAATTGATTTCCGAAACCAGAATAAATAACAGTATCAAATTTCAACATTTTGATTTGATTATAAACTGTCTTTTTTTGTTTTCTTAGCAAAAAATGTACAAAAAGAGAAAGAAATGCATTTACAGAACACATACATAGACACACGATGAAGATGTGTAAAAATTGTAGTAGAAAGTCAATTAAACCCACGCCTAAAAAGAAGAGACCAACATACAGGGATTTTTGTTGTTTTTTCGGTGGGGTGTTTTTTTCTTCTGATTTTATTTGAAGAATTCTCAGATATTTCGGACAGGTTAGATTAATTATTTACAATAAAACTGGGGAAAAAAAAAAAAAAGAAATGAAAAAAAAAACCTTCCCGTATAATTTGCACTTTCGTTTATAAAACTCATGTTTGTTTTGTAAACACAACTCCAAGTCATAAAAATTTATCAAAGTTAGTTGATAAAATAAGTTTGTTTTGAGTTCATTTTTTTTTTAAATATATTTTTTTATAAATAAGTATAAAGATTTTTCGTGAGTATTTTTATTCATACATCTTATGAATCAATCTGTTATTAAATTATTTTTTTTTGCAAGGGTGAAAAAGGTATGTGTGTGTTCGTGTGTGTATAATATATGTGTGTATATATGTGTGTATGAATAATGTCAGAAATAAACAGCTGGTGTTTATAACAAATATATGAGAAGAGATGAAACAAAAAGTGGAGGTCTTTTTCGTTCAATATCTATAAGCTTTTTTTTAACCCCAAGATCGATATGAAAAACCGCGAAAAATGATCAGCCGAGTTAGTTATTATTTTCTCTATTACAGTTTCAAGAATTTTATCAAGAAAAAAAAAAGGCTGGGGGGTTACATTAAGATATAAAAATCTCAAAAAAAAAGGATTTTTAGGTAATAAATATAAATGATCAAATAACTAACTCTTACTATGAACAACATTATTATTATTATTATTATTAGAAATAACACAAACAGTTTTAATGTAAATAAATAAACATGTTACTATTATTTACTGTAACTATTATTTAAATTATGTTTAGTAAACATTGTTGACTGTAATGTTCCAAACATTATTTCGATAACAGTTTAAAGTCATTTATTTTCCGTATTATTCAAATAATCTTAAATAAATGAATATCTATTTATTTACTTTAAACAAAAACAGTTGTCCAAATGTTCACTGTAGTGTAAATTATTCCATTTTAATAAATTGAAAAAAAAAAAAGACGATGACAATTACAAAAACTTAAAAACTTAATTAAACATTAGATAATTTTTATTGAGAAATTTTTAATTGATACTTCACTTTTTTTTATTAAATAAAAAAAATGTTTGTTTTTTAATTTTCACAAACTAATCTAAAAGAAATTTATATAAATTTTTAATGGTATAAAATATAATAAAAATGCAAGAGAAGTTAATTTAAAATAAATTTAAAAAATAATCATTTGAATTTTAAGTAATATTTCTACGAGACTTTTAAACTGTTTGTTTTGAAAAATCAAAAATCTAAATAAATAATACAAAACATTTGAAGTAGGAGCTAAACATCCGAGTAATAAAAACAAAAAATCAGGAAAAAATTAAGTAAAATAATAGAAAAGATTTTGTTTTTCGTGGGGGTGAATATAAAGAAAAGAAATAAAAAGATTTTTTTTATTTATTTAAAGTCTGACGTCATTAGGAAAAATTTTAAGAACTCCAAAAAAATGTGTCGGAGGGGGAGAAAATAGACGAAATTTGGGGTGATATTTTTGATTCGTTTTTGTATGAAAAGTAAATGTGAACAAATAAATAAATAGATAAACAAATAAAAAAATAAATAGATAAAAGAAACGAAAAGAAAAAATGAACTCACCCAATATGTCTTCAGAAGTGTCTTCGGAACTAAATTCCACTTGCTCATCTCGTCCACTTACAGTTAAATAAACTGCTTTCGTGGTGGACATAACGTCGTCGTCAAACTGACTACTAACTACACTTGTTGTTACTTAGCTTCTGCTTCTTGTTGCGTGGAGGAAGAGAAGATGACGACGACGACGACGATGATGATGATGATGATGAAGTTGTGCTTCTTTTTTGTTTGTTTGTTTTTATTATCTTAACAAAAAAAAGCAGTTCTTCCTCTTCTCCTTTTTCTTTCTTGATAGTGGTTCAACCAGGCTTACCTCTTTTTTTTCTTCTTATTCTCATTCAGTTTTTAATAATTCCTCAACAAATCACGTCTTTCTTAACCACCTTTTTTTTCTTTCTTCTTTTAAATCTGACCAAATATTTTAATTAATTGCTTTTTTTTTTTAATTATTAATAAATAAATAAATAAAAGAGAGAAAGAACTAAAGAAGGGCCATAACGCCACTTCTTTCTTCTTCTTTTTTTTCCTTTTTGTAACAGGGAAAAGGAAGAAACACTCTTCTCTTCTCTCTTTCTCCAAGTCTTTTTACAGATACTAACGGTCTGATTCTAGTTCTTCTTGCCTGTAGACTCACACTTTTCTTATTCAACTGTTAACAAACACATACCCACACGTGTGCGTGTGTCAGTGTTGAAATATACACTCATACATTTACTTACATTCGCGCTGATACATTTCATACATGTGTTGTTAGTACCCTCGGAGATTTACATCTCACTCTGAAATTCAAGTTTTTCTTTTCTTTCATTCCGTTTTTTTTTGTTCTTTCTTTGTGTGTGTTGTTTTTCACGGCTGATAATACTGTATTTATTTTATCTTGTTGATATTCGTCCCAATAGCAAGAGCATATTTAATTTTTTTAAATAGAATTTAAAAAGTTATTAAATTTCGGTACTTTTTTTTTTTTTTTTTTTAATCAAACTGACCCGTTAGTCAAACAACTCATCTTGGGTAGGGGTTGCAGCAAATTTTGTTTGGCTCCTACTACATTAGAGGGCCACAATTTAACTACTTGTTGATGATTATGTTACACAGTAGTCACTATTGTAATTCATGTTCCTCTTTTCTTTTCTTTTTTTTTTATTTTCAGTGGCAAATGTTCACATTTCTTGAAGCAAGAAGACTTAACAATTCAACTACTGATGATAACCTCTCTATATATTTCTGTCTATCTATCTATCTTTTCTTGGTGACTACATGAAACTAAATCAAACAAAACGCAAAAATGCATTTTCCACCTTTTTGTTTAAAACTCTTAAATTAGACATCTTCGTTGCATCTTTCTTTAAAAAAAAATTCTCTGAAAAAAATATTTTGTAAAGTATATTATTTTTGATAATGGCTTAAAATCGAAAGAAAAACGAAATATTATTCTTTTATTTCAACTTTTTTTCCATCATTAAAGAAGGAATTAGTTAACAAAGTTTTCGGAATCGCTTCTTACTCCATTTATTTTCCGCTGTCCAAATAAACTTTTATTAAATTTCAAATTTAATTTAAACTTAAGATGTCTTTTTTTTTTTTTTTTTTAAAGAATTCAATAACAATAATAAAAAGGTTATATCTTTACTTGCCACAGATTTTTCCTGTTTGGAAATTCTTTAGATGCAATAAAAGAAAAACGTTTACTTTTTGGTTGGATACATTTTCTTTGGAAAAAAAAAAAAACTTGACTTAAATAAAAAGTACACAAAGATGTTAGTGATTAAAAAATGTAGGTACGGATAACCTATAAATCTCCCAGTATATACCAAGAAATATAAATAAATTAAAATGTTATCCATTCAACGAAATTTGTTTCGAGTTATTTTATTTTATTTGTTCATTTGTTGTTTTTTTTCTTGCTTTTTTTTTTATCAAGAAAAGAAAATTTTTGGATTTTTTCATGGAATCCTTTGTTTCTTTTTTTAACATTAGTGTTCTTTATCTAATGCCTACCGCGGAGAAAGATTTTTCAGTGATTCTTTTATTTTTCTTTCTTTTCTTTTTTGTCTGTCATCATTTTTATCTATTGTAATTGTTAGATAAGAATACTGAATGGGGGAACAGTATTTAACTAGAAGTTTCGCCCACACAAAACAGCGGTATCGCCATTCTTAAGTTGTTTGGCGCACAGAGGCATTATGGGAAATCAACTTGACTTAGGAGCGGGAGAAACTTAACAGGAAAAAAATTAACCATTATTCTTAATACAAGTCTAGCATTTCCTTAGTTCAGTATTCGTACATTTGTTGTTTTTTGTTTTGTTTTTTTGTTGTTGTTATTCTTTTTCTTTTTTTTTTTTTTTTTGTATACAACTCCTATATTTATTTTCAATGTAATAACAGCTTGAAGAATTTCTTGGCTGAAAAAGTTTATTTTTGTTTTAAAACACTACTCAATATTTTAAAAACTCATTTTCAACTTTATAAAGATTAAAAACTAATTTAAATGGCATCATTCCGTGTTTGAATTTTAGTCTTTTCCTCTTTTTTATTTTTTTATTTTACAAACAAAAAGTTTGACGTGTCAAAACTAGTTAATTGTTTTAAAGCTTCAATTTTGTTTTTTCTCACCCTAAATGCAGTTGGTAATTTCTATCATTCATAATAACAATAACCTATCTAGATAAAAGGTTATCAGCTATAATAATAGCCAAATAAATATTCTATTGTGTAGACATTCGTAACTTTAAACTTAATGAAACCTCGCCCGATTTTCATCACTAACTCAATTTCTCTCTCCACAAATTGAACAATGTTTACATAAGCTAAACGTCATTAACTAAGGACCAATCAAAATTCGTTTTCACAATTTCTGTGCTCACATTTTTTATACTAACTTATTTATTTATTTATTTTATCCGAGTCCCTCATTGCCAAAGAAGAAAAAAATAAACAAAAAAAATACTATCGTTTCAACTGGTAATTAGGACTTGACGTCAATTGTAAGTTATGATCAAAGCGATAATACCCTTGTGTATCATGCGCCGACTTCTAGTCTCGGCACTGGCACAAATGAATGAGGGGCGCTTCGTGTGATGTAATGATGGTTAGCTAGCTAGACCCAAAAACATTACTAATGAGTTTGATTCTCACTGGGTGTCCCAGAATTCAGGCCATATACCAAACGAAGCCAAGCTTCGTAAATTGTAGCAATTAACGGCTATCATTTGTCTGATTTTTTTTTTAGATGATAAAAGTCGTCGCGGTGGCCTAAAGTCGATCTCAGCCAATCAGTGAGGGAGTCTATCCCCTTTTCACTAGCGCTAGGCCAAGGAGATTATTTTAGCGTCTGAGGTGGAGCGCCACACCTACCATCAGCTCCTTAGTTTACCGCACAGATCCCCGTGCTACTCATATGCTGAGTTGGCGAGGACCGGTATCGAACTAGGAACCTTGTGGTTTCTAGCCGAACGTGCTACCGACTGAGCTAACCCGATGATGATAATTTGTATCATTTAGATTTTTCGGACTGTTGTCCTCATCTTTATTGTTATGTATACAACATTCTAGATTTCTACAAGATTCCCGAGTACTACAAGAAACACCTGAAGAAGGCCAAAGGGCACAGCGGTTAAAACGTCGTGTATATAACAACAAAGATGAAGACAACAGTCCGAAAAATCTAAACAATACAAAGTAACGGTTATTGTCTTAAGAAATAGAATCGGCGACCTGAGTTCAAATTCTGGATGTATCATTTGATAATTTATGAGGAAGTGCGTCCCGGTCTCCTGCCTCAAAAATTGCTACACGGTGACTATCAAAATAACAACCCCAGCTCGTCGTAATTCTTGTTTATTTATCGTAATGTGTCATAATTCTTGTTTAGATATGAAGATAGATATATAGTTTGGAATAGACTGAGATAGATAGATAGATAGATAGATAGATAGATAGATAAACAAACAAAATAATATAGATAGATATGAACAAATGGAGATAGATATTTTCAACAAGTAAATGTATTGGGGGGGTCGCATCTTTTTTTGTCGTAATTCTTGTTTATTTAAACTAAAAACAAGACATTAAACAAACATGAATAAAAAAAAAATCTTAGTATTTAAAGTAATATAGATAAATATGAACAAATTGAGATAGATAGATAAATATGAAGATGGATAGTTTTGAATAGACTGAGCTGGGTCGTTATTTTAATAGTCACCGGGTAGCAATTTTTGAGGCGGAGACCGGGACGCACTTCCTCATAAATTACCTATCATTTTATAAAATAGCTCGAAGGCGTTCAAGGTTTGTTGGTTGGATTTTACGGCATGCCATCCTTTTTGGGGTTATTTTATACCGAAGATGTTTATTTTATACATTCTTGTTAGATATTCAAAACTTTTTAAAACTCTTTTTTATCTATTTAGCCCATGGATGGGACCCTAACAGGTACTACCTATCCGGGTCAGAGTGGGCCAGGGAGTAATAACGATGTCCACACTCCCAAGGACTCTAGAATTGGAACTTCACTACTAGATGCAGTTTAACGCCATACCTAGGACACCAAGACTCTCAGCTACCGCCTTCTAGTACCAATATAAAAAGGGTCGGGGTTTGACATAGAGTAGGGACGATTATATAGGTGCTAGGGTTTGATGTGGTCAGCCGATTGATCGGAGGTGGACTCTCCGGCCGCCCGTCTAGTCTAAGTAAGGGCCAAAGTGGAGTGTTGCATGTCATGGATTGCTCAGACACCAGGATTCCGTCTTTAAGCATCACGGGTTGCCCCACCCCACGGTGAACAGGTGACCCTATTGGGGGATTTTTACTCCTCTGCAGAAGTACAGTCGGTGTATTCTTCTGTCCTAGCCGACAGGTGCTAATAAAGATAAGGACAACAGTCCGAAAAATCTAAATAATACAAAGTAACGGCTATCGTCTTAAGAAATGGAATCGATGACCGAGTTCAAATTCTGGATGTATCATCTCTATATTAATACCGTTGTTCCTTGATTTTCCGATCGTTATCATCTTGCAACACCCTCTGGTTAAAAATGAGAACGTCCAAATCGTCCAACATGAAATGTAAAGATGTAAATCCTGAGTATCTGGTGTTGCTTATCCGACGAATTCTTATTTTATGTAAGTGCCGTTACCTCAGCTAAAATAATGGACCATTCCGTTTTTATTATAAAGAAAGAAAAGGAAGAAAAAGGAATGCTACACAGAAAAATATAGTAAGAAAGAAAAAAAGAAAAAGAAGGGGAAAGATAAGGAGAGGGGCGATACCACTAAGAAGAAAAAATCAGTCAAAGAGAGTTAAATCTGTAAACTTATAACGGGACCCCGGGGCATTCGTTGTACATCTCGTCTTTGGCCGGTTGTCGTCTACAAAGCTGGACCCCCTCTTGTTGTGTCCGCGATCGAACCGCGCCCGGTAGAGATATACCCCGTCAAAAGAGAACAATTAAACAACGACAGAGAGTGAGGGGGAGAGAGAGAGAGCAACAAATAAAGATCGCTTAGGGTTCATATTCCAATGGCCGAGAGAAGTATAAGACTCACATTCATTTTCCTTTTATTTATTTCTCATTCATTCTTTCTCTATGTTCTATTCTTTCTACTGCTATGAATCTGTCGACCCTTATGGCCAAAATCAGGATCTGCCATTTTTGTGACTGGACTTCAACTGTTCTTGTCGGCTCCCAAAATCTAACTGCCTTGACTGCTTCTCAAATCCAAACTGACTTCTCCTGGTCCTAGAATTCAACTCCCCCACTCATTCTCGTTTCCCCGCCCCCATTCTCGTGAGATCTCTCCATCAGCCCGCGAGATTTAAAAATCCCGGCCCTTTGTTAGGCCACCCAATTGACTGACCATTAACTGGTTTTATTACTGTACTCGATTTTTATCTACCTTTCAATTTCCTGACAACTCGGCCCGTAGGAGAAATTATCACAATCATTTTTATTTTCTTAAGTCCCTAACTTATTTTAATGGCCCTGACTTTCTATTGACACTTATACACACATATACTTATATATACATACATATACACACGCACATACACATGATCCACTAACTCTAATGTTTCTAGTCTGGCCATACTCATATACACACGTATATGCACATACGTATCTGGGTTTTGTGATTTTTCAAAATCCTACAATAACAAGAGTACACCAACTATGATACACGATACCAACCCGCTAGCGACTACTAAAACACAAGACGCTGCCCACCTGACCAACACCTAACCACTACCACTGGTTCATCTACCCACATCACCGCCAACACTACAACTGATTCGGCCACCGGATATTTCACTGACTTTATTATTCACGTTACAACTATCACCAAAATCAGACTTTCTCTCTTAAATTCACTTTCAGCTTTTCGCCGCTTTTCATGTTCCTTTTTCCAATACATTTGTTGAAACTAAAAATCTGTGTTTGTTTTTCCTCGTCACCATACGCTGCTACTAACCCTGTTTATAACAATGGTCTACATATAAGTATTATACTTTACTCTATTATTACCAGCAGTTTCAAGACTTTACCTATAAAAGACTCTTATCCTATTTGAACATTTTTTCTATACACATATCTATGAACTTGTTGTATTCATTTATCGTGTTTTTTTATTCTATTAAGGTTGCTCAGGCAATAAATATGCTTGTTATTAGTTTTGTCATGACTTGATCTTATATGTATATACTTTGTACGAGGAAACGATACTCAACCAACGATTTTTCTTCTACAATAATCTATTAATAATGGAGATTTGGTCTCTATTTGTCTGTAACCGAAACTACGTCACTGCTTACGTCGCATTACACAAAATCGTCAATACATAGAAAAAAGGACAATCTTATAATATATACTCTCAAAATTTGGGTATGCAAACTTAGACGGTCCTTAATGTTTTTTTAAAACAAGTTTTAATACATACATGCCCAGCATTATATATTTACATATAGTTTGTTTTATTTATATATATATATATATCTAAAGTTATCTAACGTTTAGAGTTTTACGAGAAAATTATTTACAAACAGGAAATGGTCATTTTTCAGTATTAAAATGTTAACTAAAAAGTTTACAAATAAATAAATGCCTACGATTTTGTGTAAAATATTAAAAATGATTATTTAACTAATAATTAATAGAAGCACGCAACATTTTATTTCAGGGGGGGGGGGACTAATTTTTTACATTTCTATTGAAGTCAGTAAGTCTACTGTTGGTTTGAATAACAGCAGCTAACTAAGTACAACTTAAGCAGTGTCCAAGACAGTTGGTATATATAGAAGTCAAGAATGACCCATTCATGAATTTGGGTGATTTGGATCATTCCATTCCTTGAGTTCTGATTGGCTGATTGACTGCTTGATTTGAATGACATTGTGGAGTCTTATATATATCCTGTCATCCTGCAGTAGACTTTGTGACTATTCGGGTTTGTATTTAAGTTACAATCGTTTGTTGCCTTGTCTTCCCAGTTCGACGGTAATTCGAACTTTAATTATTCTTCAATTTCAAATTGTTTTATTTTATTTATTTATTTATTTATTTACTTTAAATTTGTTTAATTTATTTATTATTTTTAGTCCTTTAATTTATTTGATGATTTTACTTACTTATGATACAAACCCTCTGACACTGAATTTTCAACTCCCAACCCTCAGGCAAAATCTTTCAAAAATTAATCTTTACACCGCCCGGATGGTGATTTTTTGCTGGTATAACTAATAAATATAATTTGTCATTCATCATTGTAAATCTGTAAAATGTTTTAATTAGTTTCAGTTTGATAAAACTTCTTTTAGCAATCGGAGAAGTCGCTGTGGCGTAATGGCTAACGTGCTGGAATGTGACATCAGAGTAAGCGCGTTCGAACATCAGCCACGCTATCACGTTCACTTTCGGACTTTGTTGGCACCTTTCCATCCTCTAAGGACGATAGCGTAGTGTCCAAAATTTTTTTTAATTATCTGCATCTGCGCAAATGACTGTGCAGGCCAATTCTTGAGTGACAGTCTTTGGTGCACTGACTGCACACAAACTGTGATGCTCTATGGGGTTGCTGTCTTTTCCCCTCTTTCTGGATCTCTTTGCTGTCGAGGCTACTCTCCACTCCGCTTCGCCCCTCTCCGTGCCTTGCTTAACGTTAAGGCGCAGGGGCGCTCGATTTTTTTTTGCATCTACCTCCCACGTGTTTGTGTCAATGTGGCATATATCATCATGTCTTTTCTGCAGACATCTTTAAAGCGTATGCGTGGTCTACCTACTGATCGGGAGCCTTTTACTAATTCGCCACACAAAAGATCTTTTGGAATACGGCCATTTTTCATTCCCCTGACATGCCCAACATCACATTCACTTTCGGACTGATACCATTAGAAAAGGTATGAACCCAACCCCAACCCCAACTATGGGTTGAATATCACCACTACTGTTCTTCCACAAGATTGGCTTTGGCATTAAACAACCCTCAAAGGTTGATATGCCATTAAATAAAGAAACCAAACAAAAACCTTTAAGCACTCATAATTTTTATGGGACACGTTAGCAAAATGCGCAGAGCAATTAAGATATTTACATACATCTTTTACAGACTAAGCACTAATGTAGTTAAATGGAGGCGTTCGTGGGGTAACGGTTATTATCGTAGAAAATGGACTCGTTTACCCGAGTTCAAATCCTGAAGGAAGCTGTTGCCATTTCACATAGTGCTAATACCCTTAGGAACGGTATGAATTCAACTATTCTCTCTCCAGCTAAGGGTAAATAGTAGGACAGACTGGGCTCTTTAACCTTGGTCTAGGATAAGGAAAACTCTGCATTAGAAACCAGTTGTAGATCTGAAAATGGATAGGCTATTCATACCCAAGAGGATTCATGAGTAGCGCTTCCATGACCAAACCAGGTTACGTTTTATAACTGTTTAGTAAGGATTATTATTAGTTTAAAAAACGGTAGAAATAAGACGTCCGATCAGATCGACTGTAGCGTTCTTTTCTCAACACAACACCATGAAGCTAAGATGTCCAGAAGAAAACAGCAGAAACAAATCATCGGAACATCAACATCTTCAGGGACAGCCTTCAAATGCAAAATCTGTGGTCGAGAATGTTTTTCAAGCATCGAACTTCACAGTCACAGGAGGCGCTGTAACTTCAGGAGCACATAAAAAAAAATAAAAAAATAAAAACTTTATCATAGTCTTCCATGACTGAAATGCCAATGATGAATGAATTATTAGTTACTATATAACTGGGTACAAACAAATGACTATTATCAAAGATAAACAATTCATTGAAACTATATAATTTTAACTATTAGATAGGAATACTTGAGACCATACAACTATGTGCAAATTATTTCTATTAGATAGGAATACTTGATATATAACGTGCGCAAAAATAAACTCTTAAGAAATAAATTTAAAAATATCGTTAGGACACAAAATAGAATTGTCTCCCTTTTGATACTGGAGGCGGAGCTTTTACGTCACGTGTTCATTGGTCACATGACAATGCGAGCCATTCTCTCTCTCTCTCTCTCTCTCTCTCTCTCTCTCTCTCTCTCTCTCTCTCTCTCTCTCTCTCTCTCTCACGACGGCTCGGAACGAAATGGACGTGAGTCCCTCGCTCCATAGCGGCTAAGCACATGAGTGCCCGTTTTGTTCCCAGACCTCCTGAAACAAAGGAATATCAGTGCGTTTCTACCTTTATCTTGTTACACTTTTTGCATTCTGTGGAACATGTGAGTGACATTTTTGCGATTTGAGACTGAACAATTATTATTCTTGTATGTTGTCCTTATTATATGTTGCTAACCTGTATAAATTGACTTTGTCTCTTCTCTACCAAACATTCTGTGTTGGGTTACTCCTTTTTGGATAACCTAATACTTTATAGAAATGCGGGTGTTAGCTTTGAATTAATACCCCACTAATTATTAAAATATGAAAATGAATGGACAATGAACGCAATTGACTAACATCTATGCATAAAATAATCCTAGACGGGTTGACGTGCCGTTAAAATCAATAAATCAATCAATCAATTAATCGATCAATCGTTTTAATTCCATCTCCATTTCAAAACGATTGATGTCTCCCTCCCTTTTCTGAAAATTATTACACTTGGTCAAAAGGTTGTTTTCTCAGAATGCGCTAATGAGATTCTATTGTGTAAAGTACTGAGCATTCTCATCACTGCTTAACTTCAAAAGATTTAGTTGACTTAATACTTTAAGCTTTGTTTTAGTCTGGAACACAGACCTGATATTAATTACGGCACATGTTGTACCTAAATAAGTCTCCATGTTAGTAACGAGTAGCTTCATCGCAGCTTCGATGATTTGGTAGGAACTGTTCTTTAATTTTTGTTTAGTCTGGCACACAGATTTATATTACGGTGCCTACTGTACCTTAGCGAGTCCCCATATAAATACTGGACTGACTCATCACTGCTTAACTTCATGATTTGGTAGGAACTAGTACTTTAAGCTTTATTTAGTCTGGCACACAGATTTTATATTACGGTACCTACTGTACCTTAGCGAGTCCCCCTATAAATACTGGACTGGCTCATCACTGCTTACTTCGATGATTTGGTAGGAACTAGTACTTTAAGCTTTATTTAGTCTGAGCACACAGATTTTATATTACGGTACCTACTGTACCTTAGCGAGTCCCCATATAAATACTGGACTGCTCATCACTGCTTAACTTCGATGATTTGGTAGGAACTAGTACTTTAAGCTTTATTTAGTCTGGCACACAGATTTTATATTACGGTACCTACTGTACCTTAGCGAGTCCCCATATAAATACTGGACTGACTCATCACTGCTTAACTTCGATGATTTGGTAGGAACTAGTACTTTAAGCTTTATTTAGTCTGGCACACAGATTTTATATTACGGTACCTACTGTACCTTAGCGAGTCCCCATATAAATACTGGACTGACTCATCACTGCTTAACTTCAATGATTTGGTAGGAACTAGTACTTTAAGCTTATTTAGTCTGGCACACAGATTTATATTACGGTACCTACTGTACCTTAGCGAGTCCCCATATAAATACTGGACTGGCTCATCACTGCTTAACTTCGATGATTTGGTAGGAACTAGTACTTTAAGCTTTATTTAGTCTGGCACACAGATTTTATATTACGGTACCTACTGTACCTTAGCGAGTCCCCATATAAATACTGGACTGACTCATCACTGCTTAACTTCAATGATTTGGTAGGAACTAGTACTTTAAGCTTTATTTAGTCTGGCACACAGATTTTATATTACGGTACCTACTGTACCTTAGCGAGTCCCCATATAAATACTGGACTGCTCATCACTGCTTACTTATGATTTGGTAGGAACTAGTACCTTTATTTAGTCTTACCCCTTAACACAGGTATAGCGAGTCCCCATATAAATACTGGACTGACTCATCACTGCTTAACTTCAATGATTTGGTAGGAACTAGTACTTTAAGCTTTATTTAGTCTGGCACACAGATTTATATTACGGTACCTACTGTACCTTAGCGAGTCCCCATATAAATACTGGACTGGCTCATCACTGCTTAACTTCGATGATTTGGTAGGAACTAGTACTTTAAGCTTTATTTAGTCTGGCACACAGATTTTATATTACGGTACCTACTGTACCTTAGCGAGTCCCCATATAAATACTGGACTGACTCATCACTGCTTAACTTCAATGATTTGGTAGGAACTAGTACTTTAAGCTTTATTTAGTCTGGCACACAGATTTTATATTACGGTACCTACTGTACCTTAGCGAGTCCCCATATAAATACTGGACTGACTCATCACTGCTTAACTTCAATGATTTGGTAGGAACTAGTACTTTAAGCTTTATTTAGTCTGGCACACAGATTTTATATTACGGTACCTACTGTACCTTAGCGAGTCCCCATATAAATACTGGACTGGCTCATCACTGCTTAACTTCGATGATTTGGTAGGAACTAGTACTTTAAGCTTTATTTAGTCTGGCACACAGATTTTATATTACGGTACCTACTGTACCTTAGCGAGTCCCCATATAAATACTGGACTGACTCATCACTGCTTAACTTCAATGATTTGGTAGGAACTAGTACTTTAAGCTTTATTTAGTCTGGCACACAGATTTTATATTACGGTACCTACTGTACCTTAGCGAGTCCCCATATAAATACTGGACTGACTCATCACTGCTTAACTTCAATGATTTGGTAGGAACTAGTACTTTAAGCTTTATTTAGTCTGGCACACAGATTTTATATTACGGTACCTACTGTACCTTAGCGAGTCCCCATATAAATACTGGACTGGCTCATCACTGCTTAACTTCGATGATTTGGTAGGAACTAGTACTTTAATCTTTATTTAGTCTGGCACACAGATTTTATATTACGGTACCTACTGTACCTTAGCGAGTCCCCATATAAATACTGGACTGGCTCATCACTGCTTAACTTCGATGATTTGGTAGGAACTAGTACTTTAAGCTTTATTTAGTCTGGCACACAGATTTTATATTACGGTACCTACTGTACCTTAGCGAGTCCCATATAAATACTGGACTGACTCATCACTGCTTAACTTCAATGATTTGGTAGGAACTAGTACTTTAAGCTTTATTTAGTCTGGCACACAGATTTTATATTACGGTACCTACTGTACCTTAGCGAGTCCCCATATAAATACTGGACTGGCTCATCACTGCTTAACTTCGATGATTTGGTAGGAACTAGTACTTTAAGCTTTATTTAGTCTGGCACACAGATTTTATATTACGGTACCTACTGTACCTTAGCGAGTCCCCATATAAATACTGGACTGGCTCATCACTGCTTAACTTCAATGATTTGGTAGGAACTAGTACTTTAATTTTTGTTTAGTCTGGCACACAGACATCACATTACTTACAGTACTTGCTGTCTTTACCTAAGTGAGCCCATATATTATAAGTACTGGTGAGGCTTATCGCAGCTTAGCGTAGATGATCCTGCAGAAACTGGCACTTTAAGCTTTTTTAGCCAGGAGCACAGACCTCGCATTGCTTACGGTATCTGCTGTACATAAGTGATGTTATCAAACGTACATGGGAGTGCAGGGCTGGAGACAAGGGTGGGGGGGAGATAAAGATAAATAAATGAAAAGGCAACAAGGGTTAAAACAAGGAAAGGTGTATTCACAAATGCAACATTTTATTATAATGGAGATTCGGTATCTACCTGTCTGTAACCGAAACTACGTCACTGATTACGTCACAATACCCACAAGAATTGCGTAAGTTTATCAATGAGTATTTAATTCATAGTCAAAATCCTTAATACATAGAATAAATCTTATTCATTAACGATGTCTTGCAGAAAATCTGAGTTAGATTTGCCTCAGAACAGCCTATGTTATTAGTGCGTTTAAAATCCTGCAATGTGTCTTATATATCACTAAGAATTAAAGGTTTCCATAATATATGGTGAGGTTAATTTGCATACGGGTTTTAACAAAACCGAGTCAATAGATAATTACTTGAGGTTATTTATCTCTAACATTATTGTTTTATTCTCCCACATATCAAAAACAATCCTCTGAATGATTTTATATAGAAACCAATTAAAATATAACTAGAATAAGTGATTATTCTAAGGTATAAGATGTGCGAAAGACCGCAACTTATATTTATAAACTGTTCCAAAACAGCAGGAGCTGAATTGACCAATGATAAGAGTATTTACGGGTTTCGAAAGAGCTCTTATTTCTCCGTAGTTGTAGGCAAATTGTCGGACAAAGAAGACAAACACACAATGGAAGTTTAATACATGTATTAACAAATAATACAAGAACTTGTTGCAAATTTTATTGGTATTTGCTATGAGACTTATCTGAGTTAAGTAATGTTCTTGGAGTAGTGGTGATAACAGAGGGTATTCTGTCGCTGGTTGGAAAGTTGATAGGACGTTTCTTCGGACGTTTCTCGTTCTTCCTCGTAACCGGTTCAGTGATAAGTAATGGGGGATGCTATTTTGGAAGCTTCACACCCGGGTTAATAGTTCTTTAAATGACGGTGAATGGGCTCTTTTCAAGTAGACTATTTGGTCTTCAGCCTTCTATAGTGTGTTTATGTGCCTTCGAAAGTATGCTGTGAAAAAATGCCTCCGTCCAGGTCATCGATCCGTAGAAGTAAGTAAGCCCTGTTTTGGGGTTAAGTGATGAGTGAAGTTTAGGGACCGCTATTTACGCGACTACCCTTAGTGGGTGCTCCGTGATTCTCCCCCTAGCGACAGGGGGAGATAATTAACTATGGAATTTCCAATAATGAAAAACACTCAAACATGTATTTAATTCACTATTTAACGGCGTTGATAAATTGTCTTTAAAATATTTGTTTGATGGATAGCTTAAAAGAATGACCAACAGGATCAACTCTGATATATAATTCTATTTCGAAGACAGATCAACAGACAAGGATTATATTTAATACATCTTTCTACTTCGAGGACAGACCAACAGACAAGGATTAAAACTGATACTACATCTTTCTACTTCAAGAAAAGATCAAACTTTATGCCACAGAGAATCTCCACTGTAAAACTGCATTCAACTACAGCCCTAAAATGACAACGCGAATCGTAACAGGGTAAATTCGGCAAAACACTCAAATAATGTCGACCCATATACTGTGTCTCTGTCTCTGTTTCGGGGCTCTATAACGGCCCCTAACCTACGTGTGTCACCAAATCTAGAAATAGAAAAAGACCCACGATTGTCATGGTTTTCCAGAAATAACTTCTCCCTATTCTGACACACACACACACACACACACACACACACACACACACACACAAATAGAATGTATAAATATACCAAAATATCCAGTACTGCAGTAGCAGCCCAGCAGTTCTCAGAAGGCAAACAAACCAAAAGTAATCATCCTCAAAATTTCACGAGGGTAACTAAGTTTTATCCTCAAAAAAAAAAAATTAGGCCTGATAAGCAAGTATATAAAGAAAACAGACCAGATAAGCGTAAAGAATAGGGTAACAGGTAACGAAAACAACAAGGCTTCTAAACGAAAAGCATTTATCAACTGCAAGACATGTAAGATACAAATACGAAATACAAAGTGTAACTTGTGGTACAAATGTGTGTGTTTAGAAAAGTCACAATTAGAAAATGTATGTAAATGTATGAATTGTTTTGCAAAGCCACAAATAGGAAATGTAGTGTAAATGTATGAATTGTTTGCAAGATAATGCTCGCGTGACTTATCTGTTCCAGGAGTGTCTTGCTAGTTTGTTTGTTTACGCATCACCGGCAATTCCATGCTGTTCCAATTCTCCTCGTTCTCAACACCTTGCTGTGGAAAAACATACGTCGTCCTTCGAAGAGAATCCAGTGGGAAGAGACTGATTTGAAGGTCTCAGCCCTCAAAATTGGCGGCCAAACTGAGCCTCGTAACGTGTGCTCAGATTGGTCGCTGATAAAGGCCCCTAGCCAATCGCATGAGGTTTCTCATCAGGTTATGCCCAAGAGACCCTTGGGCTCTGTTGCTATGGTCCAAGGGAGGTTACTGTGTAGGTAATATTATTTTCTACAACATTGTTTTTCGCTTATGATCTTCATCATTTGCATAAGGTGAAAATAAGGTAATATTATTTTCCACAAGTAAGCATATAAAAAAGAATACTAAAACATGTACGTTTACTGTACAAATAAAAATATTAATACTCACATAACCTGTATTCTGATAATGCGTTTCTCATTACCAAAAATAGTATATAAAAAGACAACATCTGTTTCAAATCAAATTCCTGTTGTTTGTTTTGATGTTTACTTGTTTTATTTATTATTCATATCCTCATTAATCTGTAGTATCGCGGCTCCCTGTAAACACCTCTGTTACAATATTGAGCTGGATTTCGTTACCAACTCGTTATGTACAAACAACTACAACATTCACGCTACCTTCGTAACAATTCCCTTCTGTAGTGTCTTGGTATCTTGGTACAATATCAATTATAGACTTTTATTCCAAAGACACCAGCGGAAATGACATCGCCTATTGTATGATTGTATCGATATCTTGTGGTTTATAAAAATTAACGTTGATTAACGAAAGCAGTGAGAAAAGCGGGATTGTGACGTCAAGGAACGAGTTAACAACGATATGAATGCAACAGGTTTTAATACATATATAATGCACATTAAAAGGGTGCAACAAAGAGAAGAAAGTTCATAGTTTAGGTCGGACAAGCGACCCGAAGTTTAGTAAGAGTTCATTTAAAGCCAACAGCACCAAAGTGTGGTATAGCCGTAATTAGTTTAGTTGTGGTTGGTTTGGTTAGGTAACAGCACCGTTCGAGGTATAGCCGTAATTAAGTAGTTGTGGGTTGCAAAAAGTTAATCCTGCTAACAGCCTTTTAGCTGTTTGGTATCAAGGGTGAAGCTTGTCCGAGGTTGCATTTATCTCGTCGGCCCCCTTAGTTGTTTATCCTGGTGGTTAAAAGGTAATTACTATCGGCCTTCCAGGGTCAAAAGATAGTAGTCTCTCAAAGTCCAGAAATAAGGTATGGCTGAATCCGTCTAGGGTTATATTCTATCCGTATTCCTAGTTCATAGAAAAAGAGGTGCATAAGCACTTACCTTGTAGACCACGAGGGGTATTGCTGAAAGCTAGCAGTCACCCAAAGGGATGTTGTTAGAAGAGGTGTTAACCCCTTAAGGGTTACAACTAAAAGAGGAGTAGCCACTGTCATGGCCTTTTATAAAGGACACCACGTGGCTAAAAATGTTAGGGTAGGCTGCTGCTGATGTGTGTCGGTGACACTCGACCCCTGTCCCCTAAGGGAACAAGTACCGGTGTAGACCGAATATAGTAACCTAAAATTTCAATAGGTTCTTACGCGTTGTTAATGGATTAGCCTAAGATTTAATCTGTAGCCACCCTAATGACCTTCAAACTTTGCTTTTTTGCTCTGAATAACACAAGATGATATGTTATTTCTTAATTGCCTATGTTATAAGAAGAAATACGGTCTCGTAGGGCACTCTTATTCTCCCAGTGTTAGGCAATTATTCGGACGAAAGAAGACAAACAACACAATGGAAATTAAACACATCTATTGACAAAGGGTACAAAAAATATTGTTGCAAATTTTGTTGGCATTTGCTACTAGACTTATCTGAGAGGTGAAATTACAGTTCGTAGGTGAAGTGGCACTAGAAAGAGGATTCTGGTCGCCGTAGTTTATAGAGTGCTGTTGAGACGTCTCTCCTGGTGAAGGTAAAATGTTGGGAGTGCTTTGCGACGCTACTCGCCCAGGCCGGTTCTCGTGTGATAAGTAAAAGTGTAGGGAGTGCTTTTTGAAGCTACTCGCCTGGTGGAACTGCCCCTTGAAGTGGGTGGTGGATGGAGGCCTTAAGGTGACTCGTCCGGTCGACTGTCTTCAGATAAGTGCCGGGGCTTGATTCTCCCGCCAACCTCGTGTTGGTGATTCGCCCCCTAGCGACAGTAATTTAACTATCGGATTTCCAACAGTTATAAAGATATAGAAAATGACCATTATGCTCTTTAAAATTTGCTTTTATAACCGAGATAATAAAATCTAGAAATTAACTTTTTTTTAAATGTAAAAGCGGACAAATTTGCTCATTTTCATTTACATAGGGTCTGAATCAAAATCGTCATCGACGGGGTGGCCTAAAGTTAGTATCAGCCAATCAGCGAGGGAGTCTATCCCCTTTTCACTGGCGCTAGACCAAGGAGATTGTTTTTGCGTCTGGGGTACAGCGCCACACCTACCATCAGCTCCTTACTTTACCGCACAGATCCCTGTGCTACTCATACACTGAGTTGACGAGGGCCGGTATCGAATTAAGAACCTTGCGGTTTCTAGCCGAACGCTCTACCGATTGAGCTCACCCGAATTGTTTGCTAAGTTCTAGAAAATTTTCTATCAGCAACTCAACACTGAATTTACCTGAAAAGTTCTGGTAAATAAGTAAATTCGAAAATTTTGTTATCCAGATCAGAAAATTAAAATTTTTCATTTACCTTGAATATAAGCAATTGGGAAATGATACTTTCTGTTTAGGAACAAGAATTATTTACCAAAATTCGTATATAAAAAGACAACTCCTGTTTTCACTCAAATTCCTGTTGTTTGTTTTGATGTTTACTTATTTCATTATTCATTTTAGTATTAACCTTTTTATCACGGTTACCTGAAAACTATAATATTGAGCTAGATTTCGTTACGAAGGAACAAGAGAAGTAAAAAATATTTTTGAATAGCGTTATCGCGCCTCTATTTGTACCCTAATCAGTAAGCATCATGTATTAGTGTTTATGACACACATGCTACCCTCAAAACAGCCCCATAACACTTGAAAATCTCATAAGAACAAGGCAATAAAACTTCAGCTTGAAACACTATATGAGAACAAATAATCTTCGTCCATCGATTCTACCGTAAACAGTGGCGTACCAAAGTCGTGATCCAGGGGGAGGCAAGATCTCGACCCGGCGCTCCCCTTCAGTGACCTATAAATACTGACTCAGATTTTTTCACAGCTTCACCTACCCGTCCACTGTACAAAGCAGTCTGTTTTTCTGCCAAGGAGTAGGTTGGTTAAAGTTAAGCAATATGTTCCAATGTTATAGAAACACAAAGGCTTTTAGATTAGGGCAGTGATTCCCAACGTGGGGCCTACGCCCTACTGGGGGGGGGATTCAATAATAATAGGTGTGCAATATAAAAAATATAGCAATATCAACATTTTTTTTATTTATTTTACCCTATATGGGTAAAAATTATAAATTTATCGGGTAGAATTGTAATTACAACCTGAGCACAACAGCTTGTGCAATCTGAAAAAAATTATTGGAAAATTTAAGTTATTTTCTTAAACTGAAAAAAAAAAAAAAAAAAATTAGCGTGTTTTCTCTTTTCCTAGATTTAAAAACAATATTTTTCTCTGAATTGATACAAAAAAAGTCCCTTTCTCTGATTCAATTGGCCTGTTTTTATTCACTTAGAAATTTAATAGTGAATTTTAAACGTCTGTAAGGAACGCAATGTTGTGTGAGGGATCAAGAATTATTCATTGAATAGATTTTAATCATACATTTTTAAATAGATTGAATAATATTCAATCTATTTAAAAATGTATGATTAAAAGTGCGCAATTTTACGCAACATATTTTCCGAGATTTTAATATATCTAAAAGTTATTACTAACGATTGTTCTTTTTCGTTTATGAGTGATCATAAGGTGTTATAAGTTATTCCCCTTTTTACTTCAAAAGCCGGGATTTTCATATTGGGGATAGCAACAACTGTTTCAAAACGTGTGTCCTTGTTGTGTTGTTATTTTTCTTGTGTTTTTTTTTTTTGGGGGGGTGCTAGACAATGTAAGTTGCGTTGATTAAATTTTGTACTTGTAGGCTTCCGTATATTTTATCCCAGCGTAAGCTTCTTTCAAGATGAAAGACATGAAAAAAAAAAATAAATAAAATGAGTTATCTCCCCCTCACTTAGTGCCTCTAAGTATAATTACTTTAAAACCATATAATTATTAGTAATGGTTAGGAATACTTAAAACCATACAACTACGTGCAAATTATTTATAGTAAATAGGAATACTGTGTGCAAACAAATTCGATAGGACCCTGGGCAAAAAAAATCTTAAGAAACAATTGCTAGGGATATCTATTGTATCTATACAGACTTAGTTTGACGCAAAACCAGAATGCTCGGGCACCCAGTGAGAATCGAACTCATTAAACTAGCCTGTGCTTATAGATAAATTGGACACCATTGGCGTGTTTTGTTGTTTTTTTTATTTGTGTGTGTGTGTGTGTGTGTGTGTGTGTGTGTGTGTGTGTGTTATTTATTCATTTTTTTGTTTTTTTCATTATTTCTATAAAATTGTATAAAACTGGTGTCGCTAAAAAGCAGAAAGTGGAGAAGATTTTTGTACTTTTCAGGGGTCATAGGCCTATTTGTTGTCAATGATTTTATTACCAGGATGACTGCAAAAATGTTAGTGGATAAGTAGAAGACAAACATAAGTAATTACAAACAACAATTAACAGTCAACCTTGGGTGTCATAAATTATTACCGGTCACATATAACTGTCTCCAAACAACTCAAACTAGAATTGTTGCGGTCAGCGTTTGTTACGATAATTTTCTTGTAGAGGAGGGGGAGGAGGAGGAGGTTTCGAAAATATTTTTTCATTTTCGGAGAAATACCGACCATTGAACTAAAGGACGTCGTCAATAAAAAGGGTAGGGGAAAATGAAGCTACGAACGGTCCTGCTTGATAGTAAAAAATAACTTTATTACAAATATCTCCACAAAGGAGGCAAAAATGAAATATATACAATTCAAATTAGGAATTGCATAGAATTCCCCATGCACAACGCTAAATAGACAGGTAACAAAGATACAAATATAAAAAATATATAATAAATACAAAAATACAAAAGTGTATAAAGAGGGTTACACTTATGTAACTGAACGGGCGTTAATCAACCAATAACTACCCTTCAAAAATATACTACAAAATGGGTATAAAAACAGAAAGGTTACGTACTGTTACAAAAAAGGGTGTTAGCATCAAAAGAACAACCCTTTAAAAATATACTCTCTCACGCAGGAGAGGTTAAAAATAGTTCAATAAAGAGTCCCTTCAAATGTCTCTTGTTCCTTTTCGCCAAAGAACAAGACTCCTAGTCGAAAATTACTTTGACTGAAAGATAAACCTTCTTTCAGTCACTTGTACTTTCTCGTCAAAGAACAAGGCTCTCGGATGAAGACTATGGCTGGCTCTTCTGCGCTGGTATCTCTCACTTTTCACTCGTTTTCGTCCGTTTTTTCTTCAAATGGATGGACACTCCAACAACAATGTTTCTTCCGTGGTTTGAAGAATATGTGAGGAACCGCGACCTTTTTCGCCAAAGGAAATGAAGAAAACCGTTTTAGCCCTCCAAGGAATTCTGCTGGGTTGCAACTGCAATAAGCCCCCTTTTTTCAATCAATGTCCGTTTTCAAGCTGCTAAGGGGTTCGTCACTCAGTGCTATGACAGGACAATCTGCTAGTTGCGTCCTCCCGCTTCGCTTCCCACTTCCAAAGAGACAGATTTTAGGGGGCACGTGACTGATTCCAGTCCCGGAGCCAGCAACAGGGCCCCCCTTTTTTTTTCATAGAAAATACGAAACAAGACATATTGAAAGGCGGATAAAAAAAATAGGCATTTAAATGCTATACAAAAATTTCTCTTGGATAAAAAATTTCCAACAGAGGTGCTCTCAAAGTAGTTTTGACGAGAAGAAAACCCCTTTGGTTTGAATTCAGTCTTCCTTCTCCTCGACCTGTTATCACACCAAGAGCCCAGTTTGCTCTTCTATTTACCCATAGTTGGAGGGAGAATAGTTGGATTCGTACCTTTCTCAAGGGTATTAGCACTATGTGAAATGCAAACAGCCGCATCCAGGATTTGAACTCGTTTCACCGTATCCATTTCATACGACGGTAACCATTACACCACGCATCTCAGCAAAATATACCACACTATTTAGTCTATACACTACACTACACTGTATACATTACAGGCAAAATGTTTTGGGCCGTCCTCCATTTCTTTAAAAAACACCTTAAAATGAGATATTTTGTGATTTTTTAAGCAACGGATCAGTAACTATAGTCTGATGCTATTATTTTGACAAAAAATAAACGCTTAGTATGCGCCATTCGGACTATTGTCCCCATTTTCATTGTTATTTGTACAACGTTTCGGCCGATATGCCCACCGGCTTTCTTAAGGTATTTCTTGTCGGATTCGGGAACTTTCTCAGACTCAGGAACCTTCTTTTCGAACTCGGGAACTTTCTTGTCGTAATCGGGAGCCATCACGGAACTTTGAACCTAACCCTTTATTCAGTCCTCGGGGGTAAATAAAGGGCTAGGTTCAAAGTTCTGTGATGGCTCCCGATTACGACAAGAAAGTTCCCGAGTTCGAAAAGAAGGTTCCCGAGTCCGAGAAAGTTCCCGAGTCGGACAAGAAATACCTGAAGAAGGCCAGAGGGCATATCGGCCGAAACGTTGTACAAATAACAATGAAAATGGGGACAATAGTCCGAATAACGCAGACAATACTAATCATCAAGCCTCATCTCAAACATTCAGAGAAATAGTTTTTTCCTAATGTCCATCATTTTTCTCTCCATTCATATTCGATATTTTAAATCTCTAATCATCTTATTATAATGGAGATTGTGTGTTTCTTTGTCTGTAACCGAAACTACTCAAGTCCCAATTCGCTTAATCATAAGAAAATATTACCATACAACATCATTATATTTTGTTTCCTTCAATAAAACCACTATTTGTCTTAATTACTGCTTCTTGGCAGTCCTTTCCAACAGTTTTTGCTTAAGGATGGAACCCTGGTGGCAGAGTAGTCCATGACATAGAACACTCCACTTTGGCCCTAGACGTGCGGTCAGAGAGACTCCTTCCGATTAATCAGCTGGTCACGTCAAGTCCTTGTGACTATATGATTGTCCCAATTACCTGTTTTCTATATGACAAGCTCTCAGCCTTTTTTATCATATATGTGCTAGAAGGCGGTGTCTGGGGTCTTATTTTCCTGGAATGACGTTAAACTTTATCTGATGGTGAGGTTCCAGTTCTGGAGCTCGGGGACTGTGGAGTAGCCCTTCATCACCATTACTCCCAGATCCACTGTTAGGGTCCCATCTATGGTGTAAATAGTACAAAATGAGTTCTAAAAAGTTTTTTTTTAATTGAGTACCCATCAAGAAAGAGCCGAAAGTGGATTGATATGTTGTAAAACAAAACAACCAGTAAATTTCCTGTTCGAGTAGAAATATTTAAAAAGATGTTTATCATAATTAGTAATTCAATTTATCATTTTGAAAGTTTAATTTAGATCACTTCTCATTCTTCTTTCTCATAATCTAATCTCTCCCTATAACTGTAATCTTTGTCTCTTTCTATCATTTTGTCCCTCTTATTTATATGCCCTCCAATCACAATTTTATAATCTAATTTCTCTTTCTAGACAGTGAAGCGCAGACATGGGTACAATATTATATATGAGCTCTTATTAGGGTTTTGTATATTTTGAAAACAGCATTTGCCTCTCTTGAGATAAAATTTCTTACCATCCAGCCAATTATTCCATTTGCCCTCGTTATAACAGACAAAATATGATTGTCAGCTTTAAAAGTAAAATCAAAGCCCTAGAACACATTCCTCATTTACTTTTTTGATTTCCCAGTTGCTTAATTTATATTCAACTTTAATTTTTTTTATCCAATATGTACGACTGAGAGTCAAAAATTATCTGCACTTTCGCCATAACATATCTTTATTATTGTTATAACAGAAATAGATATCTTTTATGATTCACAATCCTTACTAACACAATACATCCACTCACCAACAAAACAAATTTAAAAAAGAAAACAAAACAAAACAAACATAAGTTGCTGACCCCAAACGGAAGTTGACTCAACGGTGGCCTTGAATGAAGTGACCAAAATAACATTGTTCTACGCATAGGCTCCAGCAAAACCTCCGGTTGAAAAACAAAATTTATAAACAATAAAAAATATCCTCTATTTAATGTTTTTCAACAAATAAAAAATTTTCCCCCTAAAACCCTTCAAAGGCCTTCTCGAGCCTAATGTTTGCTATATATACAAGCCGACTTAAAGTCAAAAGTCAGTGAACGACAGACCGCCAGAGAGGAGACATGCCAGGCCGATATAAAGGAATCGCTATACTATACCCACACCGCACCCCGCGTTACGCCATACTATACCCACACCACACCACACCTCGCGCAACGCAGAGCCAGAACTGACTTTTAATCCCACACGTGCCTTCATTTCACCAAGCAGCGAAAGGAATTACCATCTCAACAATTCAAGCTTTTGTTTATTTTAAATAAACGAAATTAATCCAAACCTTCTCGTCTATTTATTCTTTTGCAAACCATACGCATTTTGAGATATATCATTATTGTCACATTGCACTCTGTACATGCGTGCTTATAGTTGACACTGTTGTGGTAACGTGGTCGAAATTTGAGTCTGATCACAGCATTTTCCTTGCTGTCTTTACAGCGTAAACATGGTCGCTCTACTAACAGTATGCACCAAGGAAGAACAAAGAGCAGTGACCCGTTTTCTCTGGTCAGAAGGAGTGTTAGGGGCTGAAATTCATTGGAGGCTTTTAACACTAAACGGGGACAGTGCACTACCGTATAGAAGTGTGTACGAGGGAATAGAGAAGTTTAAAAGTAGCCAGACAAGCGTGACGCACAAAGAGGGGGCGTGACACCCGCCAACCTTCGCCACTAATGAGAAGATTCAGCAAGCTCAAGAGATGGCATGGCAAACCAGCGAGTTTTTATCGCGGGAAATATAATGTTAACCCATTTTGGGGACTACACGGCGTTGCCCGGGATTTAAAAAGTTAAAAATAAATCTCTTACTAACATTTATATATAGATTAATGAAAATTATTTTTCTATGTATTTGTTTTATTTTCAATATATATATATATATATATATATATATATATATATATATAAAGATAGGAGGGTTGGAGTAAAATCCGACAGTATGAGGTAAGGTAAAAGGAAAAGTGGACAAAAAATAATGACTCAAACAAGTAGAAATAGGAGAGAAATATTTCGTTCCGCTTTACGCGAGGAACTTCATCAGTCTATTTATTCAAAACAAGGTACGTACATTTGTATTTATAGAAGAGAAAGTGAGTTGGCGATGAAATTCAGTGGAAGGGAAAGTTAGTGAAGATTTGGTTGATCAGAGGATATCTATCATGGAAAGTGGAGAGGGAAAGATCAGAGGATTGTAGTTTGTACGGGGAGATAAGATTATTTTTTGTCCACTTTTCCTTTTACCTTACCCCATATATATATATATATATATATATATATATATGTGTGTGTGTGTGTGTGTGTGTGTGTGTGTGTGTGTGTTCTTGCTTTTAAGTTATTTATTTTTATTCTTCGTCTTTGTAATATTTTTTCTTTCCTTTATATTTACTAGCAAATATATGCACCCTCCGGGTGCAAGTATTTAAGTTTAAATGTAATCAAATATTAGATTAAATCAGAAAGGCTAATGAAACTAATTAAGAATTCAGATAAAAAGATTTGAAACGGAGGGGGTATAATCGGAAAATAGAACAACTGAAACTTACTCTTTCATCACTTCCGTTTTTCAATGCTAAATTTTCCTAATTTAACTATTTAGTTAAAAGAGGAAGTAAAGAATAAAATTACAGTTATTTCTTCTTGTTAATGAATTCTATTTAAGATTCATTGAAGAGATTTTTACTCATATTCATTAAGATAAAACCAAACAATTAGAAATCAATAATACCAAGCACATTTTTATTAAAATCAGTTTTTTTAATATCAATATGCAAATTAGCTTTACGTTTACACTGAAAACTGATATTTTGTTGTATATATAAATACAATAGCATGTTATTAGTATTTAGGTAAGGCCAATAGTATTAATAATGTCAATCAGTTTTATTATTAATTAAGGTTTAAATAGAAATAGAATCATGGAGAATGTGACGTAAATAACTAAGGGAATTGTGACTTGAGTAGGAATATAGTTTCGGTTACAAACAGAAAAACACACAATCTCCATTATAATAAAATTTGCTTCTTTATTAAGATTTCTCATTTAGAAATTAATTTTATTTTCTAATCATTTGTAGATTAATTTTTCATTGATTTATACCCTTATTATATTTTTATTAAGAGAAAATTAGGTGTAAAAAGATTTTTAACTCCGTCACGGGCAAAATAGAGTGTGGATTTTATTGAAATTTAGTCTGTGCTGGTCTCCACCAATTTTCCTTTATAAAAGCACAAACAAACAAACATACATACATACATACAGACAGACAGACAGACAGACCTAATCTTTCTTTTATATTTAAAGATAGCTCAGAAATGTCAAATAGGACATTGGTCTTTTATATATTAGTTTAGATTTTCTCTCAATCTCGTTGTAGGTTGGCTGATGTCATTGCAAAGATTTTTCAGTCGTAAAAAGAATTACCTGAGTTACCTCCCTTACACTGACTCGGATTTAACTATTGCCTTTGCTTTAAGACTTTAAGATATCTCTCTCTCTCTCTCTCTCTCTCTATATATATATATATATATATATATATATATATATATATATATATATATATATATATATATATATATATATAGAGAGAGAGAGAGAGAGAGAGAGAGAGAGAGAGAGAGACCGTGTATATCTAGGTTTCACAACGAGGGTCTTCAGAATAATTTCGATTATATAATCAGAATTACCTTGAAGATCCTTGCAGCGAAGCTGAGGTAGATATATTCGGCTTTCATCGGTTTTCTAAACCAGCTCTACAAGTGCATTTTTATATTCATTCATAAATACGGCTTATTTGGTTACTTCTTTTTCTCAACGACGGTCTAAATTATGACTCGCTCAGTTTTTTCCCCTCTCTCTGTAAAGCCATTCCCGCTTCGACACACACACGCATACAAAGAGAGAGAGAGAGAGAGAGAGAGAGAGAGAGAGAGAGAGAGAGAGAGAGAGAGAGAGAGAGATCATATCAGATTATTCAATTTAGTTTGTTTAACTGCAAAACAACGAAATCTGATTAATTTGTAAATATGTCCTGTTCGTGGAACTTAGAATATGTTGAGTTTATCCACTGTAGAATGGTAAGACCCTCTAAAAAGAGGCGTTCAGGGTATGACACTAAATTGATGGTGAGGCTCCAGTTCTAGATATCTCAGGGTCTTGGAGTACACCTTTATTGCCATTACTCCCTGGCCCACTCTTACCCGGGGTGGAACTACTTGTTAGGCTCCCAGATATGGATCATATAAGGTCACCTCTATGGTTCTTTTTTTTAAATTATTCGTATTCGATAGGATGTGTGAAAAAAAAATAAAAACTCTTAAGAAATAAATACCCAAAAAATGTAATTATGAACGTACAATGAATGCAATTTCGTAACCTGTTGTAACTTGAATATCAGAGTTAACAGAAAGATTATATTAAAAAACACAACGAGTATTAGTAAGGGGAAAAGGTTCACTAAGCAAAGATACAAGGTGAACATAGTAATTAGCAATTACAGGGTTGAATTAACAAGTCCCGTGAAATCTTGTTGTTTCTCTCTTCGAAGGTTTCGTCAAACATTAATTATAGGAAAAACAGACGATTCAATTTGAAAAAGTTTTTGAACTTGAGTCTTTTCAATTAACAACAGTAATCCATTTCCTGCAACAGTCTGTCTGTCACCACGGTAATCTCTTTCCTCTGACCATCCTTCTCTCGCAACAATCACTATAGTCATCCTTCGTACCAAATTTTACCACTCTCGCCGTCCCTCACTTGGTTCATTCTACCAGTCTCTGTTTTTTTATTTTTTTATATTTTTTTTATTACGACTCGCCCAGTTACCGTGTAAATTACGTCTCATCCCATCCAGGTCTCTCATGCACGGCACAGACAGGCGATTTTTTGCCACTTACGTTGGGGGGATCGGCTATGGCCATTACACAATTCTGATTACTTAGGTACTATATGACATAACCTTTCGACATAAGATAACCCTAGTTATTGACATGGTTGATATGCCAGTAAAATCTATCCATCAATCATTTGTAGGTGACTGATTGTAATTATAAATATTTTCAATGTCCTATTTTCATATTTTTAATCTACTTATTTGTCTATAGTCACTTGCTTGCATACAATTACAAGATATAAGGTATTCCTAATACTTATAATTCATACACAGTTATATGACTCAAAGTAAGTATTACTATCTAATAACAATCAGTTGTCTATACACAAGTATATAGTTTCAAGTATTCCTATCTAACAGCAATAATTTGTAAGCCGTTAGGCAATTATACTGTATAAGGGAGATAAACACGTATAGGTTACATAGAAAAGTAGCTAATATATGTGGGTAAATAAGTAAAAAAAAATCTATGGTAGCCCATACGGTAAAATTTTATTGCGTATTCTGAGTTCGGGTAATCAGGCGAGAAAACTTTTTCAATACGTTTGGTGATCCGTAAACAAAAAAAAAAACAAAAAAATCGTTAGTAATAATTTTTTTGATATATAAAAATCTCAGAAAATGTTTTTAAATATATTTTTATGGTAAAAATATTGAGTTCAATTTCAAACCTTCCAGGCGATTAAAATTCACTATTAAATTTTTAAGTGAAAAAAAAAATATATATATATACACTTATTGAATCAGGGAAAATACTTTTTTACATCAATTCAAAGAAAAAAAAAGACAAAAAAAAAAAGCTACATAAATTATTTTCGGAATTTTAAATTTTCAAATAAAAGTTTTCAGGTATTGAACTTTTATTTGTTTATTTTCTTATTTTTTTCTGTGTTTTTCAAGATTTGATCTTTCTAGAAATGTAAAACTTAGAGACTAGATTTTTTTTTTCTTCAACTAACCAAAATTCATCCCCTCCACATTCTGAATTCTTAAAAAAACATTTTTTTTTTCAAGTTGTTTTTAATGAAAATAAAATAATATAAAATTAAGTCATTAATGAATAAAGTAGTGAACATTTCATTAAAATTAGATAATTCTTTAATTTTTGGTAATTGTTTTAAGATTTTTTAAAAATCTGGACATTTTTTTTTTATTGTCTCCCCTGACGAAAAGTGCCCATGTCTACTTTCAAGTAATTGTAATAGTTATAATCTTTCGTACACAATTATAGTTTCAAGTAACTATTCTTCATACAAATAATTTGAACACATCTAAATTGGACAATTCCCTGATTTCTGTTAATTGTTTGGAAAATTGAAAAAATTATTACGTCCCTTTAATCAATTTGGGCATACCTAGTATCTATAAAGTTGTGGTTATCTTATTTTAATTTTATCATAGTTTTTTTTAGTGATCCCAAAGCTGTTTAGAGCCTAAACACATATTAAGTATCTACCCAACCCGTTTGCCACAGGTAGGATGTGACACAGGTAACAATTATGATGCATTCAGCGAGGATCGAACTCGCTATTCAGTAGTAATGGATTTGCGAGACTAGCTTGTTGACCATTACATAACGATATAATGCCTGGTACTCATTTCTATATCTAAGTAAGGGAGTTAACTCTATTTATCAATGGCGAGTTATTTTCTCATGTCAGCAGAGGGCGTGTTTTATCTGTAACTATGGTAACTTTACCCTGTTGTTATTTTGGTAACTTTGCAATTGCAATGAATACGAATGACTCTACGTTTTTCTTTAACACGTTGTAAACAAGTGCCCTAAAGTTTAAAAGAAATCGAAAACGAAAACATAAAATGGACGCAAACAAAAAACCGAAGAAATCAGGTAATTTTGACTTTTGACTTTGAAACCTTTTAGTTAATTTCGGTAATAAATTGTAAATCAACTTTTTACTAGAGAAATGCATTATTAATGATTTCCCTATAGAAATATAAAGTGGATGGAAGTCGTATGAAATTAATGTTAGCCACAGAACAACACTACTATATATATACTACAAATTAGTTAGCTTTTTACTATAGAAATACCTTGTTTATGATGTTGCTATAGAAATACATTGTTAAGAATTTTACTATAGAAATATAAAGATGTTGGAAATTGTATGAAATTAATGCCAATGTTAATTTCATAATAAGGTTACTATATGTCGTATATTACAAATGCATTAACCAGCTTTTTACTATAGAAATACATTGTAAATGACGTTACTATACTTCTTCATATGACAGTATTTTAATGTGTCAATTTTATGATAGTTACCTACGATTATTGTGTTTTATGATCACCACACCACTGTAAAATTATGGTGTTGAGTTTGATAATAATAATAATAATAATAATAATAATAGTTGGTGCACTTGGAACGGTCCCAAAAGGATTGGAAAAGGGTTTGGAAAGTTTGGAAATCAGAGGAAGGATTGATACCATTCAGAACACTGCACTGCTGCAATCTGCCAGAATACTCAGAAGAGTCCTGGAGACCTGAGGAGACTTGCTGTCACTCAGACTCCAGTGAAAGACCATCAGCTAATGCTGATGTGAAAACCTAAAAGGAGTAAATAATAATAATAATAATAATAATAATAATAATAATAATAATATATAGGTAAGAGTAATATGTGGAATTAAAGGGTGATAACTCATGTTTTTCATCTGAAAAAAAAAGTTTCCAATGAGGACAAAGTTATGGAGGCCTACACGTGTAAAATTTCATATAGGAATGTTACACTGCATAGCCAAAAAGTATAAGAAAAAATGCGTCTGAAACAGTTGTTGCTGTCCCCAGAGTAAACATCCGGTTATTTTGAAGTAAATAGGAGGAAAACATATGTTATTCTTTAACACGGTTGGTCTTCTGTAAAAATAATATATGTATTTATATATATTAGGTATGTGCATTTTTGTCAGGGAGGTAATAAAATTTTTTTGGTAATTTTTTGATTTTAAAACTATTACCAAAAATCAAGGAATTGTCCAATTTTAATGAAATTTTCAGCACTTTGTCCACGAAAGACTTTTAATGAATAGCATATTTTATGAAAAAAAAACTTTTTCGTCAATTGAAATGGCATAAAAATGAAAACCATTATGAAAAAAAATGTTGGATTATATCATAAAATAAAATACAAATCATTCCATTATGAGTAAATTTGGGGAAGTGGCTTATAGTTGGTATCAGTCGGACAGCGAGGGAGTCTTTCCCCTTTTTGCTGGTGTTAGACCAGGGAGATTGATTTTGGTGAGGTAGACAATCACTCTTATTGTCATCTCCTCACTTTACCAAACAGATCAGATTATCCAATCTGTGCTACTCATGCGTTGAGTTTGTGGGGGGAGATGGTAACGAACCAGGAACCTTGCAATTACATTGGTGGGTACTCTATCAACTGAGATAAACCAACCCATTTTAACAGACTGTTATGTTATAATGTCACTCAATCTAATGGGACGTTAAACTCTGATGGTGAGGTTCCAGTTTTGGAGGTCTGGGGAATGTGGAACACTCCTTCATCACTATTGCTCCCTGGTCCACTCTGACCCGGAGTGGTAGTACCTGTTAGAGTCCCATCTATGAGTTAAATAGAAAAATGTATTTATAAAAAATTGAGTATCCATTAAGAATGAATTTATTTCAAAACTTTATCGGCATTAATTGACCCACTGAAGTTGATATGCCATAAAACAAAACAAAATAAACAAACAAATCAATCTAATGGTCCCGAATTGAATTCAACAACACCTGAATTCAAATCTATTTTCTACACTAACTGTCCAAAACCGACGGTACACCCATTAATATATAACAAAACATCAACTGAATGTCAATATTGTACAACTTGATATACTGGAAATGCTCAAACTTATGCACAAATCATAACATGCTGTCATTCCATCGTAACCCTAAATAGATTATAACATTCTCTTATTACATAAAATAACCTTGACAAATAACACCCTAATCCTAATCCTACATGATACCTTCACTACATCATAACATACCCCAATTGGATCATAACATTCTTTCTTTCTTCTTTCTTTTGGAAATCTGTTGCCAATGACGATGACGTCACTCCATGTCTTCATGGACCCTCTGGTGGCTTGTTAGTCCAATTCTGGACTGGCAGATACGGCCACACACATTGAAGGGGAGATCATAACATAACCTTGACACATCCTAACACATAACTATTATATCATACTATATTTTCATTACATCACAATACAATATTATTCTTGATTTTCTATTCAATGTTTTTTTGTTTTTTTTTACTTTGAGAAGCAGAGTTGATGACTTTGTCTGATGGTAAGCCAGCATCTAATAAACAACTTGAAGTGGCCAACATCAAACAGGGTAAGATCTCAAACTGTTATATAGCTGTACATATATATATATATATATATATATATATATGTGTGTGTGTGTGTGTGTGTGTATATATATGTATATATATATATATATATATATAATCCAAAAGTCCAGAGAAGAAATCTTCCTTACAACACAAGAGTTTTATTTAAACAAAACCAAGTCACATTTGAGAGCTCAATGTGTGCTCTTAATGTTAGAGTCACAGAGCAAATATATAAGTAAAGAAATAACAAAAGACTTAGAGATTTAGCATTATAGTCTATTTCAGTCTATTTTGTCTATTTGTCTAAGTTCCCTGAAATAGACTAATATGCTAAATCTCTAAGTCTTTTGTTATTTCTTTACTTATATATATATATATCCGCAGATGTGGAAGTAAAAAAAAAAAGTAAAAAAAAAAAAAAAAATATATATATATATATATATATATATATATATTACGTAGCAAAGTTGTGAGAACAGGCAGAGTTATTATCAACAATATTATTGTTGGAGGAGTGGTTGTTGGATCCGAATAACAGTAAATTGAAGGATTGTTTTTGTATACAGAGTTCAAGACAGAATTTGCTGATCAATAAGGATTCAAGAATTGAAAGACGTAATTCGTTGTCAGCGGCCTCTAATATAGTGAACATTGAATGATTATAAGACTCTGCGCATGCAGGATTATCAAGTAGGTGACGTGTGATAGCGGAAGTGGAGGTTTGACTAGGTAGTTTATATATATATATATATATATATATATAAGTATATTTTGGCAGCATTTTTTCTTTTAAACATATTTTGTTAAACTCTACTGACGATTCTTGTTGGACGAGTTTTTGTTCTATCCTTTCTAACTGTCTGGCCATCTTTTTAATGTCAGGATGAAATTGGTGTAGCAATCCACCAAAGGTTTCTTCACGAGCTCTTTCGGCATGTCCCTGTGCCATCTTCAGGTGTGAAACTGTTGGAATGTTTCCGTTGTCTACGTTGTATATATATATATATATATATATATATTTTATATTATGAGAGCACCCATCTGTATATCTATTCTTGTATTGTGTCCTCATACTTAATCTTATCTTACTTCTGTATTATGAGAGATATCCATGGCTATATATATATATTTACCAACCCCTCCACACGAGCAGGAGGTGACACAAGATCAATTTCTTAAGCGGAGTTTAACAGATTTGAATTCAGAGTTTTCCTTCTCCTAGATTGGTTATCTAGCCAAGGTTAAAGAGCCCAGTCTATTTACCCATTGTTGGAGGTAGAGTAGTTGGATACATACCTTTCCCAAAAGTATTAGAGCTATGTTAAATGCATACAGCCTCATCCAAGATTTGAACTTGGGTTGATGTTAACCATTACAACACGCGTCTTCATGCCAATATCTCCCATGTTAAATCTTCTTACTGTGTACTCGGGCCAGTTTAGCTCAGTTGGTAGAGTGTCCGTCCGGGAATGTTGAGTTTCCTGGTTTGATTCTGGCCCTCGCCAACTCAGCGTATGAGTAGCACATGGATATGTGCGGTAAAGTGAGGAGCTGATGGTAGGAGTGCCGCTCTGCCTCAGACGCCCAAACAATTTCCTTGGTCTAGCACTTGTGAAAAGAGGATAGAGTCCCTCACTGTCTGGCTGATATCGACTTTAGGCCACCCCAACGACTTTATTTACTGTATACTCACTTATTCTGTTGTCTGTAGTAACTATCTTCATCTGTAACTTACTTCTTACTTGTGAGTCTGTAGTTTCTTTCTTAGTTATGATTAATCTGGACTGGTCTGTTATTCCAAGTGGTTTCTTCTAACTTCTTCAAGGTTCTCTGGTTTCAGCTTCTTCTAAGCCTTGGTTATCATTATTTTCAGTGACAAACTCAAGGCATATATTTTTGTGAATCACATTTTATTAATTCCTAACCACCAGACCTTAAACCATGCATGGATAATGAGCCCTGCTGGGTATGTCCTTACATTATGGCATCTAGCAGTCAACTGATTCTAAACTAAAATCCTTTCTCACAATTGCATTGCAACAGGAAATTGGGGTCAGACTGTGGTCATTAAATATCACTCAATCTAACGGTCCAGAATTGAATTCAACAATATCTGTATTCAAATCTATTTTCTACACTAACTGTTCAAAGCCGACGGTATGCCCATCAATATATAACAAAAAGTCAACTGACTTTCAATATTGTATAACTTGATATACTGGAAATTCTAAAACTCATGCACAAAACCACTGCTTACATATCTATATATGTAGGTAAAAAAAATGGAAATGGACCCAACAGTATGTTGAAATATGAGTAAGATTGAAAAATAAGAAAAATGAGAATGATTGATTGATACTGATAACATTTTCTGACACTAAGTGTTTTGATTAATGGATTCAGAGTATCAAAACATATTTAGAATAAGTATGTATTTAGTATATATCTCTTCAGGGTAATGAATCAACACATGATGTTTATTACCCTTAAGAAGATTAGAGACACCGTTCTATTGTTTCATTCAGTTTATTGTTATTTTAAAATCTACACTACTTTACAAAAATGATAAGCTTATGTGCATTGATTATGCAATAACAATGCAAGAATTGATTGAGAAATGTTTTTTTTTTTAGATAAATAGAGGGCGACATTTTTTTCATCCTCTATTTATCTAAAAAAAAATTCTATGCGAGAGGAATAAGAAGTTGGACAAATTTTTAATTTACCGCTAGAAATAACTGACTATTATGTACAAAATACTTCTCTTTTTCTTTTCCGAATTTATTTACGAGTGTGGGAATACACGAATAAGTATATTATATATATATATATATATATATATACACATATATATATATATATATATATATATATTATTATTAGTTTGCTGACAGATCTGTTTCGACCTTATAAAGCAGTCTTTTTAAAATCAGAAGTATCTTTATCATAAGAAAAACTCAAAAGAGTTTGAAGTAAAAATGTATAAAAATATTAAAAATGTTCAAGATGTATTCCAGCTACAAAAGCAAGTTTAAAAAAAAAGTAAGTCCACAGCACAATTGATGAAGATGGAAACTTTCAGGAATTTGTAATGTTAACAAATCCATAGTGTTGGGGTCCTTATCATATTCAAAATTTATCCTCCGGTGATATATTAAACATATATTTTGTACCTCGTGATTAACGGTTTATTTATTCTGGTAAAGCCAGTTGAGTGTTTGGATGCCTTACCATATCCTGTGAAGCACAAATGATCTATCTCTCAAAGTCAAGATAAATATCTATGAAGGAGAGTCAAAAATTATTCACACAAACAATACAAACTCTAATCAGTGTGTGTGTGTGTGAGGGGGTCGCAGTCAAGTCTGACTCAAGGTTCCAATCGACAGTTTAAACACTCCCAACTGTATCACACTCCAAAATCCATATCCAAAATTATTTCTTTGTCCCGCTCGTCACGACAACAAAATACTACTGCAGTCGTTCTCCCCGGTCTGTGAGAATAAGTCCTTTAAATACACCTCAATTTCACCACATCCGGGCTCCTCACTCATAATTGTCCGTGCAGCATGTGCGACACTCGTCAGCACGGCGTGACCACCTACATCCGGGCCACTATGCTATTTCTTATTTCACTGATCTCACATTCTGAAGGAAGCGGGTTCGACTCTAGGTCAGTCCTACACGCCAGGCAAAGCCTAGCCCGCTTCCTTCGAGAATACGGCAAGTCTTCATGCCCGCCACTCTCTCTGTCACACTGTGTTGCACGAGATAGGTCTCCTCTCTCACTACACAAAGCATCCTTAAATAAAATTAATTTCCAATGCAGTACTCACATTTTAAAATGCCTATAACACTTTTCCCATCAATTCTCCTCCTTCCAGCCTCCACATCCATTAATATACTTTGAAAAAAAAACTGGAACACATCACCCCTGATAATGGCACTTTGAAGTGCCGAAAGTACTCGGGATATGAACTTCGGTGGACTAATCCACGAATTCCATCCAAATATAAAAAAGTTGGCCAGAAAGCTTGAAAAGATCATCAATAAAATCGTTAAACAGGAGACATCTGTTTTGTTTCATTCTACATCTACATGTATATATATATATATATATATATATATATATATATATATATAGAGAGAGAGAGAGAAAGAAAAAGACAGAGACAGAGAGAGGGGAATTTAGATATATATATATATAATATTTTATGTATTTTAATGCAGTATGTTTTACTATAATTATTTTTAAAGAACAACTTTTTTTAATTGCAGATAAAAGGCTCGGTCGAGCCAAGTCAAGTCCTCAAGTACACTTTTCAACAAGTATGTATTTCAATTTTATGTATTACATTATATATTCTATCTTGAATAAGTTTTATATGACTAAGTTTTTACCTCCCCGCACAAGCAGGAAGTGACACAAGGTCAATTTTTAACAGGTTTTAATTCAGAGTTTTCCTTCTCGACCAGTTGTCATACCAAAACTAAAAAGTCCAGTCTACCTTACTATTTTACTCATTGTAGGAGTGACAATATTTGGATGCATACCTTTCCCAAGGATATTAGTGCTATGTGAAATGTAAACAACCTCATCAAGGATTTTAACATGGGTTACCATGTCATTTTCTAGTATGATAACCATTACACCTCGAGTGCCTTAACTTTAATTAAAAAAACTTATATACTTGTGTATCATGCAACTTTCTGAGACCTAAATTTTAGCCTAATATCAGGGGGTTGTACCATACAAAAGATGCAAACTTTGTGTCTGTGTGTATGTAGCTATTCAAAGCTAGGCCTAAGCCTAGGCCAACTGATATGCCTTCAATTTACTGTTGTAAAAGTTAATAAATTAGGAAATTAAATTTATTGTGTACAGTGCTCAGGTGCACCATGATTCATCAAAGTCTCATGTCTAGCACACAGAATAATGTATTAGTGTCAGGAACATGAACAGCGTACAGTAATAATATACATGTATGTGTGCGCGTGCGTGCGTGCATATATGTGTGGATGGGGGTATCAGGTATAGTGTTGGTGGAAGCATGAAGGTTTTGAAAGATGCAGTGTTTTGGCAGCCTACAATGGATGCAGGCAGTTTATTCCATACCTCGGCAACTCTGAAAAAATGTTTCCAAAAGTCATGTGAGCTATGCTGTTTTCTGACTTTGTAGGCATGCCCACATGTGTTAGAAACATGGAGATCAAAAAGGTGCTCAAGGTTGCTGTTGTTAAGATGATTAATGACCTTATGAGCGTTTACCAGGTCAGTTGCCAGACGCAGGAGTTTCAATGATCCCAGATAGTAAAGAATAACACTCAACTATATACACTAAAAGGCTGGTTTAGCTCAGTCAGTAGAGCATCTGCCTAGGAATCACAAGGTTCTGGGTTCGATACTCGCCCTAACCAATTCGGCGCACAAGTAGCACAGCTTGGAACTGTACGGTAAAGTGTGGAGCTTATGGTGCACCACCTCAGATGCAAAAACAATCTCCCTGGTCTAGCACTAGTGAAAATGGGGTAGACTCCCTCACTATCCGACTGATACTGACAATAGGCCACTCTGCCAAACTTTACTATATATGGTAAGTACAGCCACAGACTTATTGGTGCTCTCCTGTAAATATCTATTCTTTATTTATCTTGTAGAAAACAACAGCTATTTGAAGAATCCCTACAAAATGCCAGTTGACACAGACATTTTTGAATTACGTGACAAGGAAAGGAGTGCCAAGAAATTGGTATGTAAGAAAATCTTACTATCTATTATTATACTAAAGCTGACCAAATCAATGTCTGTCTCCTAAAGACTTTTTAACTGTTTAGTGTAATGACACAAAAGTTATACTGAATTATTCCCTAGTTCTAGGACTGAGTTATGTTTGAAAAAAAATTCCATTTTATTTGGTTCTTATTAGTCGTAATTTGCAATTAAGTCAAAAATTGACCTATGTCTTACTTTGCAAGAAATGCTAGATTCTTACCATGTACCTAATGGCTTAAATCACACATCGTAAATCAATTCAATCCAGATCAGGACTTCTTAAACTTTTTACTCTGAGTGCAAGTACTTAAGTTTTAATGTAATAAAAAATTATATTAAATTAGAAAGGCTAATGAAACTAAATAAGAATGCAGATAAAAATATTTGAAATAGAAGGGGGGCATAATCAAAAAATAGAACGACTGAAATGTACTCTTCGATCACTCCTGTCTTTCATTGCTAAATTTGACTAATTTATACTATTTAGTTAAAATAAGAAGTAAAAAATAAAATTACAGTCATTTCTTTTTGTTAATGGATTTCTTTTAAGATTTATCCCCAAAATTTTTGCTCATATTCATCAAGATAAAACCAAACAATTAGAAATCAATAATACCAAGCAGATATTTAATCAAATCAAATCTTAAATATCAATATACAAATTAGCCTCCTCATTCACACAGTAAACTGCTATGTTGTTGCATATATAAATATAATTGCATGTTATTAATATGTAGATAAGGCTTACAGTATTAATAATGTTAAAGAATTTTATTAATAATTGAGGTTTAAATAAAAAATAAAATCATGGAGAATGTGAGGTAAATAACAAAGGGAATTGGGACTTGAGTAGTTTCGGTTACAGACAAAGAAACACACAATCTCCATTTTAATAAGATGCTTAGAGATTTAAAATATCGAATATGAATGGAGAGAAAAATGATGGACATTAGGAAAAAACTATTTCTCTGAATGTTTGAGATGAGGCTTGATGATTAGTATTATCTGCGTTATTTGGACTATTATCCCTATCTTCATTGTTATTTGTACAATGTTTCGGTCAATATGCCCTCCGGCCTTCTTCAGGTATTTCTTGTTGGACTTGCGAAACTTTTCAGACGTTCAAAGTTCTGTGATGGCTCCCGACTATGACAAGAAAGTTCCCGAGTTTGAAAAAAAGGTTCCTGAGTCTGAGAAGGTTCTTGAGTCTGACAAGAAATACCTGAAGAAGGCTGGAGGGCAAATAACAATAAAGATGGGGACAATAGTCCAAATAACGCAGATAATACTAATTAGGAAAAAAACTTATTTCAAATTTTCAGTATGCTTGGCTTATTTTGAAAAATTTTTTAACTCAGTAAGTGAAGGATTTTTATTTTGTCATTTTGAACAGGAACGAGCTGAACAAAGAAAGCTGAAAGTGTACGAAAAGACAACATACACCCAGAAAATCAAGACTCGTACAAGGATAATGACAAAAGAAGAAATAATGGACGAAGATGAAGACAAACTCCCGGCTGTCGAAGATTATCCTAATTTTAATGCTACTTTTGTTCATGGTTAGTTAAGATAATTACATTATCACCTTTCAATTTTTTAAATGATATTTGTTGTAGAAATTATAGTGCTGATTTTTCTAGTAGTAGTTGTAGTATCTTTAGTAAGCGTCTTCTCATGTTAAGTGTGAATAGCAGTTCTCCCTGGTCTCTAAAATGCCAGGTTATTAAATAATCATTGAGTAGGTAAGTATAAAGTTAGGGCTCCCATCAGACACCCACACTATGATAATAAAATTTATTGTGTACAGTACTCAGGTGGCTCAGGTGCACTACAACTCATCAAAGTCTCATGTCAAGTACACAGAATAATGTATTAGTGTCAGGAACATGAACAGTTTACAGTTGTAGACAGCTATTCCAGCTGTCTACAGTCTATGAAGAAAAAGATATGTTCACAGAACGTAAAGACGAAAGGGAAAGCACATATACTTTTTACCTTATTTATTCACATATAAACTCAACAACAGTCAATATAACAAGTACTTAGGGGCAGTACTTACAGTTCATATATCTCCCTCGTTGAGGGGGGTGTCAGGTTGGGTCTAAGTTGTTACTCCCTCGCTGAGGGGAAAGTTCCTTCAGTCACAAGGGACTGAGACAAGAGCTCGTTACTACAAGGCTCACACGTTGGTACCAAAACCGTAAAAAGGATTCTTCCCCCAACCTGACAAGGGACGTTACCTTTTCTACTTCCTGTCCCCGAAGGCACAGGAGAGCTCTAGTCCCTACACAGTAAGTAATATGCATGTGTGTGTGCATATGTATGTGGAGATGGGCATCAGGTATAGTGTTGGTGGACTACAGGAAGTATGGAGGCTTTGAAAGATTCAATGTTTCAGCAGCCTACAACAGACGCAGGCAGCTTATTCCATGCCTCCGCAATTCTGAGCATGAAAAAATGTTTCCGAAAGTCACGTGAGCAATGCTGTTTAGTGGGACAGTCCACTTCTACTCTACTCTGATGAATGAGAATAAGCCTTGTATGAATATTGTCTTGTGTTCATTAATTGTATAACCATTATCATTATCAATGAGACACCCAAATTGACCTAGATGAAATGCAAAAATGTAAATCCTGATTATCAGGTGTGGCTTATCTGCCTAATTCTTATTTCTTATGAGTTCCATCACCTCAGTGATATAATGGACCATTCTGTTTTTATTATAAAGAAAGAAAAGGAAGAAAAAGGATATGTTAGACAGGAAAAATATAATAAGAATGAAGAAAGAAAGAAAGAAAGAAAAAGAGTAGGGGAAAGATAGAAAGAGAGAGTGAGTGTATGAAAGCAATAACACTAATCTATTTCAATTAAACATAATGAAAAGATGAAAAGAAGGAAAGAAAGAAAGAAAAAAAGAGTGAAAGAGAGTTAAATCAAGATTATTATACTTTTTACATATTGAACTGATTTGCAATAGTTCTTACATAAACATATCAAATGTTGTAATAATTAAATTATCATACTGTGGTATATTCACATGTCCTGCTAGTGGTATAATAAGATAGATAGATAGATAGACCAAACTGATAGGAAAATTTTTCAGTACCCTGCTATTTCAATTATACTTGAGAAGAAAGAGAGAGTTAAATCAAAATTATTATCCTTTTTACATATTGAAATATTTTGCGATAACTCCTCAGTAAACATATCAAACATTGTAATGATTAAATTATCATACGGTGGTATATCCACAGGTCCTGCTAGTCCATAATTAATAGGCCACCTGTAGAGCACAATATTAGTTGAAAACAATGAAGAATTCACTAAATTCGCATTTATTTCTCTTCTTACAGACCGAAAAATTGGAAAGGAAACATTAAATGAATATATCTCAAAAAAGCGAGAGATGTTCAGAGTACAGGTAAGGAATTATATTCATTCATTTTTCATAAAGGTTATCATTGTAGGAAATGGACACAGTGACCCAAATTCAAATTCTGGACAAGGCTGTTTGCATTTCTTATAGTGCTAATACTCTTGAGAAAAGTATACATCTAATTATTCCCTCTCCAGCTATGGGTAAATAGTAGGGCAGCCTGGGCTCTTTAACCTTAGTATGACAACTGATCTAGACAGAGAACTCTGAATTCAGAACTGTTAAATTCCACTTAAAAATTGACTTTGTACATATATACCAACTCCTCCGCACGAGAAGGATGTGACACAAGGTCAATTTATTAAGCGGAGTTCAACAGGTTTGAATTCAGAGTTTTCCTTCTCCTAGACCGGTTGCCTAACCAAGGTTAAAGAGCCCAGTCTGCCCTACTATTTACCCATAGCTGGAGGGAGAGTAGAATTCATACCTTTCCCAAGGGTATTAGCGCTAAGTGAAATGCAATTACCATGTCCAGGATTTGAACTCGGAGCGACGAGTCCATTTCCTATGACTTTAACCATTACACCACGCACTTTGTGTCAAATCCTTCTTCTACAAAGGGGTCGGTAAATACAGATAAGGTACTAACTGGATTTTGATCAGAAATTTAACTATTTATCACTGCGATCTTCAGACCAAACAAGCATATATACATACATACAGACAGACATACAGCATCTTTTTTTTATGTATATAAATTTTCCCAAACATCACCCCCACCACACACACACGTGCACAAAATGTGATAAAAAAGTATCAAGACTAAATCTTCACCATGTCGGTGGCTTTGGTCTGAAGATCGCATAGGTGAGAAACTGTCAGTAACCAGGTGTCAATGCAACCTTAACTTAAATATAAATGCTCTATCAAGCACTATGCACTGTCAAACAAATTGAGCACTGTCTACCTACAAATATTGCATCCATATTATCTACAATATATATATGTATATGAATTGAACATTTTTAGAAAAAACAAATGATGTTATTATTATTTTCTAAAAATGTTCAATTCATACTGTCGGATTCACTTACATTTACTTCATATATATATATATATATATATATATATATATATATGTGTGGTGAAAGGTAGACAAACACTGGATGTTGTAGAAAATGTTTATTGTAGGTAGTGATGTCAAACATTCCTTTTCTACAACATCCCATGTTTGTCTACCTTTCTCCACATACTATCGGATTAATTTCCATCTTATTTTCTCCCACATATATATATATATATATATATATATATATATATATATAGAGAGAGAGAGAGAGAGAGAGAGAGAGAGAGAGGAGGCATGTGGTCTAATGGATAGAGTCGCAGGAAATGAACTTGTCGATCTGAGTTCAAGTCCTGGACAAAGGTGTTTGCATTTCACATAGTGGTAATAACCTTGGGAAAGGTATGCATCCAACTACTATCCCTCCAGCTATGGCTAAATAGTAGGGCAGACTGGGCTCTTTAACCTTGGTTAAGTAACCAGTCTAGGGGAATTCAAACCTGTTAAACTCCGCTTAAGAAATTGACCTTGTGTCACATCCTGGTCATGCAGAGGGGTTGGTATATATATATATATATATATATATATATATATATATATATATATCCTGATGAACCATTTTGGTGAAACCTAGATAGGCGTTTTGTTATTCCTTTAGGTCCTTATATATATCAGGGTTCGAATCACACACAAAGCAGTCTTCCTGTCTATAGCTCTGCTGATGAGGCCTAATAGGCCGAAATGTATATACAAAGATTGATTTTTCTCGATTTATTTAGCCTTACATTTGAATAGGTATCCCTGCCTAATTCATTAGTTATTAATTAATTAATTTTCAAAATTAGGTATGACTTCAATTAAGCACATATTCTCCAAAAAATTGTCGGCTAAAAAAACCATATCAAACACATTGTTTGTTTGTTTACTTCTCATATATATAATATATATATATATATATATATATATATATATATATATCCTGATGAGCCATTTTGGTGAAACCTAGATTTTTATTCCTTTAGGTCCTTATATATATATATATATCAAGAAAGAAATAGATACAAATCTGACAGTGTAAATGTGTAAAAATGGTGAAAAAAAATGAATTAAGTCAAAATTTGATATTTTCTTAACATTATAGCATTTCGGTTTTATTCAAACCATCAACAGAGCTTGTCAACAGTTCTCCTTTTATATAATAAATAGACCCATTGATGGTTTGAATAAAACTGAAATGCTATAGTGTTGGCTTAAAATATGTCAACTTTTGACTTAATATATATATATATATATATATATATATATATATATATATATATTGTAGGGCCGGGTTAGCTCAGTCAGTAGAGCGTTCGGCTAAAATCCACATGGTTCCTAGTTCGATTCCGGTCCTCACCAACAGCGTATGAGTAGCACAGGGATCTGTGCGGTAAAGTAAGGAGCTGATGGTAGGTGTGGCGCTCAACCTCAGATGCCAATAAACAATCTCCTTGGTCTAGCGCTAATGAAAAGGGGATAGACTCCCTCGCTGATTGGCTGATACCGACTTTAGGCCGCCCCAACGACTTTTACTTATATATATATATATGAGTATAGATAAAAGGATATGAAAACAACACAATATGCTGTTAAAAGTGAAAAGATTTTATATCATATTCATAGCTAATATTGAACAATATTTCGATTTATAAAAATCATCTTCAGAGCTTGTTTATACTCCAGCCTTATCAATAGCGGAGACGAAATCCTTTTATCTATACTCATACCATCAATCCTTTTATCTATACTCATACCGTCGGATTCATTTCCTTTCTTTTAACTTATATATATATATATATATACATATATATATATATAATGTTTCATTGATTGTTCAGTATGCAATTGGTGTGATGCATGCTGAAATGAGGAAACTTGATGAGATTGCCCAAGCTGAGGAAAGAAAGTTAGAAATGGCTGAACAGTATTTAGAAGAAGATGCCTCCACGTTCGATGAGTTTCTCAAAGAAAATGACAAGAATTCTGTTGAAGCGGTGAAAATGTAAGTTATTTGAAATTAATTCTTAATCACATGAGTGTGTTTGTGTAAATACTGTTATTTAAAAGTGCAGGCATATTATATATTACTAGCAGGGCAATCCAGCATTGCCCAGGATTCAAAAACTTAAAAAATAAATCTCTTATTTTTATTCATATATAGATCAATAAAAATTATTTTTCTATATATTTGTTTTATTACCTTTTATTTTTTACATATACTTATCTTTAAGTTATTTATTTTGATTATTATTATTATTATTTGTATATTTTTCTCTTATTTGCTTTTATTTACTTTTTATTATGTTTTATCCTTTATTAATTTATTTTATTTTTTAATGATTTTCAATTGATTTTTAATATATCATTGATTTATACACTTATATTTTTATTAAGATTACCTTAGGGAAAATGAGGATAAGAAATTTTAATCTTTCATTTTTTATATATTCTGGTTTTTAATTTGTTTATTTTTATTTTTCGTTTCATTTGCATTTTTTCTTTATGTTTTATTAATTTGTTTTATTTTTTGATCTTTTTAAAGAATTAATTTTTATCTTTAAAAGAATTTATCTTTAAAAGAATTAATTTTATCTTTTAAAGAATTAATTTTTTACCTTTAAAAGAATTTATCTTTAAAAGAATTAATTTTATCTTTTAAAGAATTAATTTTTTTATCTTTTAAAAGAATTTATCTTTAAAAGAATTAATTTTATCTTTTAAAGAATTAATTTTTTATCTTTAAAAGAATTAATTTTATCTTTTAAAGAATTAATTTTTTATCTTTTTTAGGCTTTATGTTTTATTAATTTGGTTTTTTTAAAAATCTTTTTAAAGAATTATTTTTTTAATATACCATTGATGCATACCCATATTTTATCTCATTCATTTTTTTTACCCCTCCCACTCACTCTCTCTCTCTCTCTCTCTCTCTCTCTCTCTCTCTCTCTCTTTCTCTCTCTCTCTCTCTCTCTCTCTCTCTCTATTTCCTCATTCTCTCAAAATCTATTCTCTCTCATTCTCACTCATTCTCTCTTGCCATTCTATTTTCTTAAATTTCTTTTTGTCTTTTTTTATCACACATTTTATTCAAATCCTGACATTCTATTTTTCATCTTATTTATTCAATTTTACCTTTCAAAGTTTTTCATTAATTTCTCCATCTATATTTGATCAAATCATTTTTAATTCAACAGAGCTGAGCAGGAAACAAAAGAGAAGCTGGAAAAGGTGGCCGAAATCAAGAAAATCAATACAACAATAATGTCACTGAGGTCAGACATCTCAAAATCAGAAGACACACTAAAAGAATATAAACTCTATAAGACTTTTCTTGAGTCCCTTTCACCAAAGGTGAGTCTTTCAATCTTTCACTCATTATTGCTAAAAAGGGGAGGGGGGTCAAATTTTAGTGACTGAACATCTATGCTGAAAAGTGTTACATAATTCGTGGGTTGCCTACAAATTATGTACTAAGATTTTATTAATTTGTTTTATTTTTGATCTTTTTAAAGAATTAATTTTTATCTTTAAAAGAATTTATCTTTAAAAGAATTAATTTTATCTTTTAGAGAATTATTTTTTTATCTTTTTTAGGCTTTATGTTTTATTAATTTGTTTTATTTTTTTATCTTTTTAAAGAATTAATTTTTTAATATACCATTGATGCAGACCCATATTTAATCTTATTAATTTTTTTTACCCCTCCCACTTTCTCTCTCTCTCTCTCTCTGAGAACAGTATGATAAATGGAAAGTTACCGTTGTATAGGTTATTGACAGCAGTTCACCTTTCGCTGACCTAGCCATTGATTTCTAGCTGAAGGCAGGTGTGAGAAGAGGACTGGAGTAGAGTTAGTGAGATTTGGGCGGTTAGCCGGAGGGACTAGATGCGAGGGTTGTCTGTTCCCAAGATGCCACCTTCTCACCACACAGTTTAAACCCTTTTGGGCTTCGGGTTTTTAATAAAGACATCTTCCAAAATAAATAAAGTCTTGCTTCATTATTAAAAACAAAGAAATGGACACATACCAAGCCTAACAAAACAGAAGCCTTATCAACCAGCGCAGAAGAAACCAACACAAAAGGAGATGGCCAGCAATGAAATAGAACCTTCTAACATCTCCTCTCTCCTCTTTTCATTTATATACCCAATACAAAAGGGGTACATAACAAAAAGGAAGGGTCCTTTTATTGTATACTCTTTGGTATCTTATGTTCTTCTAGATGTTCTTCTTCTAGCTTCTGGAATTTTCCATTTGGGAACTTTCCATTTGGGGACATCTATCATAAGCCCTGGGTCATTGGTAGTTTTTGGATAAATAACTCAAGACTTCGATTTTCTTTATATCATCTTTTATTTCGAAATCCCCATCCAGACTACCTCCACAGATTAGGTATGGCAACGCGCTTAAGGGTATTTGCCTCATACCCCACTTGTATGGGCTGGGCACAAGGCCTCGTTTTTTGGCAACACGTTTAAGTGCGACTAGCTCTTTCCGTGGTTTGGCCAATACTACTTAACTAACTCTTTCTAATCTAAACCAGAAGAAGGCCTTCTCCACTGATTCTCATGGTATCCACCGGAAAGAAGATCAAGATGAGGTCAACCCATGTCACTCAATCCTCTATGACATCGGATTCAAAAGCCACCGGCTGTAACTCATAACAGCCATTTTGGTTTCTACACTAATTGTACATGAGTGTTAGGGTACTAACAATTATGTAACACTTTTAGGAAAAATTGTTTATTATTTCGTTTACAACACATCAACCTTTTTTGGATTATTTCATGCAGGATCAAGTCATTTTGATATTTGGTTTCTTACATTACCTGCTATTGCTTAAATGGTCACCCATCTAAGTATTGAACAGGCTCTTTGCTGCTTAACTTTGGTGATCTAGCAGGAACCAGTGCTTTCAACATCACTTGACTACAAGCAGGAAAAATTGTGATATTGTAAAAAGTACCTGGTACCTATTACTTATGCATAGCATTTATTTTCTAGATGAAGATATAATATAAATAATTTATATATTTAGATAATTGTTGTGGCCTGGTTAGGGGCCAGAATAAAGACATTAGAGAGGAAATGAGTTAAACAAATATATTAACAAAGAACAGTTGTATAAATATATACCAATGAGTCGGTTACATGCGATGCTGTCTTATTGGCTATCTGCTGAAATATTAACTCTCGCTTAAGTGCAGAACCTGCTGCTATTTATAGTTGGAAGAGTTCATGCGAGCATGGTAAATTACCATAACAATAATAAACTAAAATGGTTTATAATAGACTAGCAGTGGCTACCCGACGTCGACTGGGTTGAGGGGGATTTTTCAAGTTAGTCCCACAGACCCATTATTACTGGATCGTGAGTTGAATCCTCGTGGGATGCCCCATTTAAATCCCTATGTAAAAAATAGACCTTGCATTGATCCAGCTACTCTGAAAAGAAATGTTAAAACTATCTAAAATATTAAATGAAAAAAAATCCATGCTGTTATCATTTAAATTTCATTTTTTAATTATCTTCATGAATATAAATCAAATCTCTATTATTCTTGCTCAAAAACCAAGCCCTGGTGATATTTAATGTGTATATATATTTACTTTGTCATTAATTGTTTTATTTTTTAAGTTTCCTCCGGACATACAGATTCATGCAACTGCCCTTTATATATGTATAGAAAACTAAGCCCTGGCGATATTTAATGTGTATATATATTTACTTTGTCATTAATTGTTTTATTTTTTAAGTTTCCTCCGGACATACAGATTCATGCAACTGCCATTTATATATGTATAGAAAACTAAGCCCTGGCGATATTTAATGTGTATATATATTTACTTTGTCATTAATTGTTTTATTCTTTAAGTTTCCTCCGGACATACAGATTCATGCAACTGCCCTTTATATATGTATAGATTATTTCAATTTAAAAAAAAAAATTCATGTCATCATTTCATTTTTTCTATTAACTTTAACTTTTAGAATTTAATAAAGATAAACAGTTCAATCAACTGTGACATATGGAAATCTATTAGATTGTAATGGAGTTATCAGTATAATAATTAGAATAATTTTGTTTGTTTTGTTGTCTAAAAGGTTAAATTACAGAAATTCCAAAAGTACCCGTTACTAACTTGTTTACCTCATTTTAGGAATATCTCCCATCCCTTTAGAGGTACCAGGTACTTTTTCCAATATCACAATTTTTCCTTAAGGGACCCCCCCCCATACATAGACTTTGACTCTTCCCCTGGTTTCAGGTGTGTCTGTCTGTCTGTTTGCAAGTTTCTGTCAGTTTCTGACAATACTATTCAGATTTTTATTATTCATTATTCATCCTCACTGGGTATCACTTCTTCAGTTAATGAAGAATGGTTCCCAACCTTTTTTTTAAGCCCACACCCTCTAAAAACTTTTTATATGTTCTCCCCCCCCCCCCCCAAGTAATAGTTTATACTAGCAGGACCTGTGTAAATACCACAGTATGATAATTCAATTATTACAACGTTTGATATACTTACTTAAGAGCTATTGCAATTGTTCAATATGTAAAAAAGTATAATAATCTTGATAATATAATAATCTCTTTCTCCCTCTTTTTTTTTCTTTTCTTCTTTTCATCTTTTCATTATGTTTGATTGAAACAGATTAACATTATCACTTCCGCGTGCTCAACACTTCTCTCTCTATCTTTCCCTGTTCTGTTTCTTTCTTTCTTTTTTTTCTTATTATATTTTTTCTGTATCACATGTCCTTGTCCTTGTCCTTGTCCTTCCCTTTCTTTTTTTATAATAAAAATGGAATGGTCCATTATTTAGCTGAGGTGACGACACTCATGAAAAATAAGAATTGTTCATCTCTGTGTCCATTGTTTTGTTTTTATAAATAAACAGAAGACTTTGTATATTTTTGATATCTTTATTTCAAAACACATTTCTACCATAGGAAGAAATAGCCAGCTTGCACCCATTCACCTCAGCACCTGGGATTACTCTGATTCTGTAACTCATTCTCACGATTGGATTGACCAATCAGAGAACAGCTAAAAAGGAGTCGGCTAAAGGTGAAGCCTTGTCTATTATTTTACAGGTATTTTCCATGACTCTTCTTCTAAAAGAATTACTTAGTTAAACTTTTTGTAAGGCAACCAATATAGGAGAAAGAAAATTCTGAATTCAAACCAAAGAGGATCTGTTCTTGTTATCCAAACTACATTGAGAGCTCCGTCTCTAATTAATTAATAATAAAAAGAGAGGAAAAAAGAGGATGAAAAATGTTTTGGATAGGACTCAGATCTCTGTTTTGGATGGCCTTTGTCTCTTCTCTGACTCCCATCTCCTTTCTTTTGTTTACTTATTTCTTCAATGGCAGCTTGGACTTCCACATTGTGTTGACCCTTATTTTTGACCATGGGGAGACATCTCCTGTTGGGAATAATAAACTCTAAAACATTTTTGTGTCCACATTTCTTTTATTCCCTTAGCTAAGATGTCTCTGTTGAACTTTGCTTAAATGTTGAGTTGCATCCTGCTTGTGCGGAGGGGTTGGGTAAATGCATTCATTGTGTTGCAAATTTCTTGAAAATGCCCATTTTGCAGGAATGGAAAGAAAAGTTGCACCAGAAGCGAATTGCAAGAAAGAAAAAGAAGCAGGAAGAAGCAAGGAAGAGTTCATCCCGTTCAGGTAGTGGCTTCATGGCAAGATTCAAAGGAAAAACCAGCTCAAGACGAGATTCCACAATGTCTACACCTATTCACAAGTGAGCCATCTTTCTTTGCTTTTCTTCTTAGTTTTTTTATTTATTTTTTGTTTTTACTTTGTTTTTTTGTATTTTCTTTTCATTTATTAGTTTTTAATACTTGAGTAAGTAAAAGTGTTGCATAATTGTATGGTGGGGTGGGGTTTTGACAACACCCTGTATCGAGAATGCAAAGGGGATAGGAAAATACCAGTGATGGTTATGACCCCTGACCCCAAAGGCGGGAATCTCACGAGTCACGTGATAGCTAGTTAGGTAACCAGTTTCAACCTAAATGCAATGCATTGTAGATGTGTGACTGCAGGGTTGAACTCAGACCGCGCAGTAAAAATGGGCAATAAAGCTTTGATCAAAGACAAACAAAGTCTTGTTAATTATTTGCATGGCTTTGAAAGAACTAGCTCCGAAAGAAGCTCTTAGAAAAGAAGATGAAACAACCACTAGACAAAGAAGATAGAAAGAAGTAAAGGAAACAGACTAGACGATCAGAGATGGCCAAAAGGAAGAAGATAGAAAGATAGAATGAAGAACAAGCAAGTAAGTCACATGACTCTATCTGTCTATCACTCTCTCTCTCTCACTATCACCCAAAGAGTCTCTCTCTATCACTCTCGATGTATATACGCAATGACTATATAACAAATGATTTTGCCATATTTTGGTATATACTAGTTTGCATATATCAAAAAAGAAAAAAAGAGAGAGAGAGAAAAGAGAAAAAAGAAAAAAGAGAAAGATGAAACAACAAAAAAACAAAGAGAAAAAGAAAGAGAAAAAGAAGGAGAAAAAGAAAAAAAGAAAGAGAAAAGAAGTATTTTCGTATATGCTAGTTTTGCATATATCACATAACTAAAGCCATTCAAGCCATGGTAGGTACCCACTGTGTTCGGTGTTGTATAATTCATTCTTATTTTTCTTATTCTACTCAAAGACATTAAAAAATCAATTGCATTTTGTAACTGATAGTTTCTCACACTATGTGATTTTCACACCAAAACTTGGTTTGAAAATCCCATTGGTGAGAAACTTAAAAATTGATTTTTGGTCATGTCCATTTATGGCGAAGGGGTTGGGTAAATACATACATATGAGGCACAAGAAAATATACATTGAAGAACATTCATTTCTCTATAAAGAAGTAAATGTAGACTTTGCGGTAATAGAGATGAGACTGTTAACCATATACTCTGCGAATGTAGCAAACTAGCACAACGAGAATACAAAACTAGACACGACTGGGTTGGGAAGGTGATCCACTGGGAATTATGCAAAAAATTAAATTTTGACCACACAACAAAATGGTATATGCATAAACCAGAATCTGTTCTTGAGAGCGAAACGCACAAAATTCTCTGGGTCTAGTGCAAGTGAAAAGGGATAGACTCCCTCACTGATTGGCTGATACCGACTATATATTATAGTCTGGTTCTGTAGTTGTAGCTTGACTTTTAAATAGTGGCCCGACTTTAAGATGCTGGTCGGACTTCGTGTCGCCAAGGTTTCCATGACTCAGAGACTACACGAGGCTACATATTGAACTATTAGAATAGCTCTTAAGTAAACCTTATCATACGTTATAATAATTAAATTATCATACTGTGGTATACCTACAGGTCCTGCTAGTACATATATTAATACATTTATCTACTAAAGAATTTCTTCTTTTGGGACTGTTCCAAGTGCACCAACTACAATTGGTATCACTTTCACTTTCATATTCCATAACTTTTTCAGTTCTCTGGCAAGGTCCAGATATTTGTCCATTTTTTCATTTTCCTTTAACTTCACCCTGTGATCTGCTAGCACTGCAAAATCCACCAATTGACAAGTTCTTTCTTTTTTGTTTATCAACACTAGGTCTGGCCTTCTTGCTGGGAGTGTTTTATCCAGAAAATTATGTGTAATATTGTTATCTATTAATAATGGAGATTCACTTCCGGTTTTTGTCTGTAACAAAAACTACGTCACTGCTTACGTCACACTACCTAAAATTGTCATAACATAGAATAAATACACTCAAAATTTGAGCATGCAATGTTAGATAGCCCTTTATTGTTTTTTTAAACAAGTTTTAATAAATACATACCTGGTATTATCTATCTATATATAGTTTGTTTTATTTTAATATATATTTAAAGTTATCAGAACTAAGTTTCCATTTCAATTTTTAAAATTTTTTATTCCTTTAATAAATTTATTTTATTTTTTTACTTTTTAATAAATTTGATGATTTTACTTTACTTATGATACAAACTCTCTGATATTAAATTTTCAACTCCCATCCCCTCAAGCAATATTTATTTTATGTCACCCAGAGGGCGTTTTTTAATTTTGCTAGTTATTAAAAATTGAAAATATTAATTGAAAATTTAACTTTTGTTTCCTCCAAGGCTGACCAGTGATTCCGAAAGTGTTACCTCCAGCGTTGATGACAACCTCAGCGACAGTGATGAGGTAATATTTCTTGCTAGATGAAATACATCAAATGAATATGACAACATTCTATTGTAACATAATCTACTATATAAATGCAAATTTCTGACTGGGTATAACCAGTTGGTGCCTACACCAGTGATCCGATCATGATAAAACTTTACACATATGTTAACTTAATATTCAGAAACAAGACTAGCTAATCGGATTTCAATAAAAAATCAATAATGAAATCCCTGGGGACATCTTTAAAATGGAGGAGGAAAGAGAAGATGTTTCAGAGAGAGAGAGAGAGAGAGAGAGAGAGAGAGAGAGAGAGAGAGAGAGAGAGAGAGGAGTAATAGAACATTAGAATCAATTTGTAGCAAGATAAATTATTTCAAAAATTAAAATAATTAAGGAAAAATAATAAGGCAATATTTTAAAAATTTAAAAATTATTTTGCAATTGAATTAACAACAACATGAAATAACTATCATTTTATTAAAATCAAAAACTATTTTAATATAAAAACGTGACTTTGGTTTATTAATAAACATGAACTAACTTTTAAAAAATCTTACAGTGGAATTCTAATGTAAAAAAGTCATCTGTTGCTTTGTTTACAAACAACCGAAAGTTTGCAGTGAAAATCATAAACTGTCCTTTCGCCTACTGGTTTCAGCTGGGGTGCTTATTAGATATTTGATTTTTCATTTCTAATACCTTTAAAATTGTTTTTAAATATATTGTTTAGGAACAGGAGCTGTATTTCAGCGAGCCACAGCAGGTGTTGGATATTTTTGGTGAGCTTGAAGAACAGAATTTGTCCCTCATCCAAAATAGCCAAGAGACGGAGGTTGCTTTAGAAGAAGTGCAGCAGGCGTTTAGGGATAACCAATTGAAAATGTAATTCTCAGATTTTTTCTTTTTTTTTTTTTTTTTTTCTTTTTACTGGCATTGATATTGATATATATTTCGTTTTTTAACTTTTTTTTAAAAATTTTTTTTAATAGTAAGTAAAGCCAGTTAAATGGTCCATTGTAGGAGTCTATCCCCTTTTCACTAGCACTAGACCAGGGAGATGGTTTTTGAATCTGAAGTGAAGCACCACATCAACCATTAGCTCTCCACTTTACAAAAAGATCTAAGCTGTGTTACTCATTCCCAGAGTTGTCAAGAACTGGTATTGAACCCAGACCTTGTGGTTCCTAGGCAGAGGCTCTGCTGTGTACAACACACACTCATGTAAAACACGTGGCCACAACATCGGACTATGAAATTCTGGATCGATATTGATATATGTCTATTTTCTTACTTCTTTTTTAAATTTCTTTTAATAGTAAGCAAAGTCGGTGGAAAGGCCTATTGTAGGTATCAGCCAGACAGCGAGGGAGTCTATCCTCTTTTCACCATCTTTAATTTTTTATTAGTTCATACTGGCTAAAACTAAGAATTTATATAGTTTACATTATGTCTTTGTGGTATACTAAGAAATGGAAGCACCGTTTATACCATTGTTTTGTTATGAAACGGAAGTACTGTTTCAGCCATCTTGTTTTGTTGCAAATAAAAGGCGGAAGTGATCACTTCTTGCAGTTAACGTCAGCTGGACTACCCGTCTTATTATTCGCTAAGCGCGTTACAACAATCTTAAAACACAAAATTTACACAGTATTTAGAGCAAATACACAGACATGTTCATACAAAAATGCAACAAGCTTTCAGCAAAAATAAGCTAATATTAAAGAAATAAAAATACATGACTGAATAAAATAAAAAAGTTTTCGGTATGAAATATTCCAACCAAATGACCAAACAACTAGAAAATACATCTCCATTAATAATGGAGATTCAGTCTCCATTTGTCTGTAACTGAAACTATGTCACTGTTTACATCACAATACCAAAAATCATCAATACATAGAATAAAGAACAATCCTGTAATCAGTTTTTTTAATTATTTTTTACTCTCGCCCCTTTTTTCAGTAACAAGAGATTAATTAAAAAAATTTACAAATGAATAAATACCAACGATTTTGTGTAAAATATTCAAAACAATTATTTAATTAATAATTAATAAATGCATGTACCATTTTATTTGAGGGGAACAGAAATAAGTTTCCATTTATAATTGTTTTATTCTATTTTATTTTTTTTATTCTATTTTTTTTTTTTTACTACTTTAATAAATTTTATGATTTTACTTACTTATGATACAAACCCTCTAACATTGAATTTTTAAATCCCACCCACCTCAGGCAATATCTTAATTAATTTTTACACCACCTGGAGTGCTTTTTTTTTTTTTTAGCTACTATATAATAAGGAAGTATAACTAACAGGTGAATTCAGTGGTTGTTAAACTGACTTTGGATTAAATTAAATGTAACGGTGTTACGATTCATATGGCCATTTTAGGGTTGTAGTTGAATGCAATTTTACTATGGAGATTCTTTGTGGCATCAAGTTTGATCCTTTCTTGAAGTAGAAAGATGTAGTATCAGTTTAAATCCTTGTCTATTGATCTATCCTCAAAGTAGAAATTGTATCAGAGTTGATCCTGTCTTGAAGTAGGAAGTTGCAATAGATAGATATAATCGTTGTCTGTTGATCTGTCCTCAAAGTAGAAAGTTGTATCAGAGTTGATCCTGTTGATCATTCATTTAAGCAGTCCTTCCAGTAAGTAATTTTAGGACAATTTATCAATGCCTTTAAATAGTAAATTAAATACATGTTTGGGCATTTTTGCTGTTTTAGAACAGTCTATAAATATAAGTTGTGGTCTTTAGTACACCTTATACCTAAATAATCCAACAAACTGATTTCCTTATTTTTATTTCCTCATAACAGGGAAAATGAATCAAGATTACTTCAAGAACAAATAAACAAAGTGAAAGCAAAGATTAAAAACGAACAAGAAAAATCAGCTGAACTAGAAACAAAAGTCAAGTAAGTATTTTACACATTGGCAGTGGTAACCAAATGTTGCATAATTGATGGGTATCCTATTAATTATGCACGGTTAGTGTAGAAAATATTATTTGAATTCAGGCCTTGACAGTTGGAGATTTGAGTGATATCTCATAACCTTAGTTTGACCCCTCTCTTCAAGTTTACATGCAACTGTGAGAAGGAGTTTTAGTTCTAGTTAGTTCGAGCTGAGCCATTGAATGAGGAAGACAGATTAGCTGGGCTCTCAAACATGTTTAAGATTTGGTGGTTAAGAAAGTTAATAAAATGTGAATTCATTGTCCCCTTAGGGACTACAGCACCTGGTATTGAATTCATCCATGTCACCTTAGAGACCAGCCCCTCGTACTGAGCAATTGACTGGTTGCTCTACCATGTCCAGTCTGTCCCACTTTTTACCCATAGCTATGGGGAAGAGATTAATTCATGCTTTCCCCAAGGGCATTACCATGAAGGGAAATGCAAACAGCCTCATGCAGGACCTAAACTTGGTACACCAACTTCATTTCCTACTATAATAACTTTTAGACAAGGAATACCTAAAGAAAGCTGGAGAATACAACAGCTAAAACGTGTTTTTACATATCCCAATGAAGACGAGGACAACAGTCCTATAAATCAAAATAATATTATCTAGTATTGTTATTGTGCTCCCTTTGCCTGTTTTATGACTCCTGGCAAAAAATATGGAATTAACATACTTAGGGAATGTTCGCTTCTTTTTTTTTATTTAGCAGTAAATGAACTAATAACAGATAAGATGCAAAACATTTTTTTCTTTAATAGATTAATATTCTGGCTTCATGAAATATCCCTTGAAAAAACTAGACTGAATTATTTAAAACGATGGTATAATTTTTTCCAAGCCACTCTAAGAAAAATGTTATGGAATATCCCAATATTGAAGAAAAATGAAAGGATCCTGTAATTTGCATTACTAAAACAAATACCAGCAGAAGCTTATATATGCAAATTGGTCTACAGTTAAAAGGTGAAGGCATGAATACATCTCTATCCCTCAGCTATGGGTAAAAAGTAGGACAGGATGGAATTAGTAGAGCAGGTGCTGGAGTCACTAAGGCAACACTGATAAATTCAGTACTAGGTGCTGGAGTCCCTAAAGTAGCACTGATGAAATCAGTAATAGGTGTTGGAGTCCCAAAAGGGACAGATGAATTTAAAACCAAGTGTTGGAATCCTTAAGGTGACACAGATGAATTCAATACCAGGTGCTATAGTTTCTAAGGGAACACTGATAAATTCAATACCAGGTGTTGGAGTCCCTAAGGGGACACAGATGAATTCAGTACTAGGTGCTGGAGTCCCTAAGGGGACACAGATGAATTCAGTACCAAGCATTGGAGTCCCTAAGGGGACACAGATGAATTCAGTACCAGGCATTGGAGTCCCTAAGGGGACACAGATTAATTCAGTACCAGGCATTGGAGTACCTAAGGGGACACTGATAAATTTAGTACCAGGTGCTAAGATTCCTAAGGAGACACTGATTAATTCAGTTCCTAATGTTAGAGCCCCTGAAGTTACAGACCACAACAAGCAACTGAACATACCTAATTGAAAGGAAGCATGGCTCCAACTAAAGAATTGTCGGACCATATGACCTTTAGGCACCCCTTTTGCGATCTCCATTCGTGGGGACATTTTTTCCATTTACACCGTCTAAATCCGGTTAATTGTTAACAGACGATTTTTAGAGTTTTTTTTAATTATAAAACTAATCCCTAACTCTAACCCCTAACAAACAACGGTGTTAATGAGAAAAGTGTCCTTGTGAGTCGAGATCGTGGAAGGGGTGCCTAAAGGTAATATGGTCTGAATTGTCAATTGTTTCAACAAAAAAATGTAACATTTTGGCATAAACTTTATCTAAGTTACAGTTAGAATTTTGTTATTACAGGTGAAACTACACATGTTTTGAATTTCTTTTGTAATTGGAAGAATTCAAATTGAAAACAATTTAAAATTTTCAACCAGAAACAAGTAATTGTTTTTTTGGGGTTTTTTTCCTAACTGAAAACACAATAAAAAATTTGAACATTATATTCATTTACTTAATTTTTTTATTTTTATTACTGTTTTTAGAATGTTCTCAACAACTGGAGATGCTCAGGTGGAAGATCAACAGGCTCTTTTGAATGAACTTAATAAAAAAGTGGAGCAAGTATATCGAGGAATTATTGGAAGTAATGAAGCCAACATTGAGTATGTTTACTTCTTTCTTCTATTGAGTAAAAAAATGTTGCATTTAAAAAAATGTCTCCTTTGTAATGAATACATTCATGAAAATGTGATAAAATCTTTTTATGATAACTCAAGGTTACACATGTTAAACAAATTTTGTTCCTGGATAGAATGTGTTATTTCTTAATTGCTTCTGTTGTAAAAGTATAGAAAATGGCCATTATGCCCTTCAAATTTTGCTTTTATAACCTGGATAACACTATGTAAGACAAATTTTGTTCCACAAAAGTATGTGTTATTTCTTAATTACTTATATTGTTGAAATATAGAAAATGGCCACAATTCCCTTCAAACTTTGTTTTTCTATCCTGGATAATTAAAATTTAGAAATTAATTTATTTTCTATCTAAAAACAGGCAAATTGCACATTTTCATTTACATGAGGTTTGAATAAAACAACATATGAATTAAAATTCATACGTATTTATATCAATTTCTACAACAATAAACAAAAATATTTAGAAGTGAGTATATTTTTTCAAATTTGTAACTGTGATGTTGTAGGGTTTAGTGGAACTCTCCTGTGTCAAGGGACAGGAAGTTGAATGATTAACCCTCTTAGGAGAATTCAGCCATTCCATTAAGCATGAATAGATTAAAATGTCTTCAGCATAAAATAACCCAACAAGGGTTGACATGCCATAAAATCCAACAAATCAAACCAAACCAAACCAGGTCCACTTGAGGTTAAGGCTTGTCTGTCATACTATATGACTTATACTGTATTTTTTCATGAATTACTTACGGTTAGATTCAAAATCCTAAACTTCATTACAAAAATGATAGGCTATGCCTTTTCATTATGTAACATTGACTCTGATATATAATGGGTATCTTTAAAAGCGTATGGTATGCAAAGAAAAAATAATGGACGGAAGGTTTTGGTTAAATCGTTTATTAAAAATAAACAAGGGTTGAAAATGTTGGTGTTGTCGTCAGAAGAATTAGTTGTAATTTCTGGAATGGTCGAGTGGAGTAAGTCAGGAATGGCCCGGGGGTCGCAAGGTGCAGTGGGTGTCGTATGATGATACGTCAGGAGGCTTTCTGTGGCCGGTCAGTGTAGTTGATGGATGTGGGCTGATGAGCCAATGTGAGTGGGGTAGTATTGTATTGATGGTACGATGTAGGTAGATAGAAGTTGTAAGTTGATATGGTCACTTGAGTTGACAGGCTTATAGTAAGATTGATGATAGTCATAGTCACTTTAGGGTTCGCCCGGTGTGGTCAGGTCAGGAGAGGGTAGGGGTATCGTGCCGGCGGTGGCATGTGCGTGGTAGTGGGTAGATGTAGCAGCTCTTTGATCCTGCCTGCTGGTCGGTTGGCGATACTAATGGCTTGGGAGCCCTCGGTCAACTGCCTTTGGTCCTCAAAATGCTGAACTTATATAGTAACGAGATAGGCTCCAGAAATGCTTTTGGAGCGTTAAGCAGGAAGGTTTTTTATTGGTTGAAAAAACATTAATTAGAGTATATTTTTCTTGTTTATCAATATTGTTCCTTCGACCGGAAGTTATTTCTGAGCCTATGCGCAGATCCATGTTAAATTGGTCACTTCGTGGTAGGGTATCGTAGGGTTCACTTCCGCTTGTTGTCTCTGACTTGTGTTTTAATTTGTTTTGTTAGCGAGTGGATGTATTGTGAAATAAGGATTGTGAATCATAAGAGATATCTATTTCTGTTATAACAACTCCAACCAACCAACCAACCAACCTAAATCAGAAAAAAAAATGTATTTATCAGTTAATATGTCCATTTATATCTTATCAAATCTCATGTCGAGTACTCAACCATCAGCCTTTCCCATAGATTAACTTTCTATTTATGTTCAAAGTACATTCTGATAAAGCATTATGCAGATACAAAATTCCCATATTAATAGAAGGTTAATCCTAAAGGTAAGATCTCTGTTATATGCCCTACCTATGAACATTAATGGGTATGTCTCAATCCTCAAAAGTACAGGAGTATTATACTGACTGAGTAGTCTTATACCACTGACAAGTATTGTATTTGTTAATGTTATAAAGATTCCATTTTATTTCCAACCTCCGTTTGGTTATTTCTCACTTAGTAATCTTTGGTAGGTTCCAACACGGCTATAAACAGATTATTGATCAAATGAAATCTGATAAGATAAAGGAAAAAAATTCTAACTACAGAGTCTATCTACCGAAAACAATGTCAGTATATGCATAAGAAATTCATGGACTGCTTGTGAAAATTCTATGGGTATGTCCCATTCCTCATAAATACGGGAGTATTATACTGACTGATTAGTATTGTAGCAGTGGTTTACCTTTTTTCATGCCGTTGGCAAGTATTGTATTTTGTTAATGCTATAAAGATTCCATTTTATTTCCATCCTCCGTTTGGTTATTTCTCATTTAGTAATCTTTGTTAGGTTCCAATATTTTGGCAAAGAGGATGAGATTCAAACTCCTCACACCGATCGTTCAGTGAACGTTATGAAATCTTTATCTTCATCTTTTACAAAATTCATACATTTCCATCTTTTATGAAACAATGATGATTTTGGAGCAGAACACTTCAGAAAACAATCTGGTAATGCATTATGCAGATATATAATTCCCATATTAATAGAAGGATAATCCTAAAAGTAAGGTCTCTGTTATATACCCTACCTATGAACATTAATGGGTATGTCCCAATCCTCATAAATACAAAAGTATTATACTGACTGAGTAGTCTTATACCACGGGCAAGCATTGTATTTGTTAATGTTATAAAGATTCCATTTCATTTCCAACCTCCGTTTGGTTATTTTTCATTTAGTAGCCTTTGTTAGGTTCCAACATTTTGGCAAAGAGGATGAGATTCAAACTCTTCACACTGATCGTTCACAATGCTAGTGAAATGTTTATCTTCATCTTTTACTGTGTATAGAAGGGGGCGAAATATATGGGGCGAAAATAGACCTTTGAATTAACAAGCTCCCGCCGAGGGGAACCAAAAACAAGCGAGTTCTCCATCTTCTCACAAGTCAGACCCTCTGTTGGTCAACACATTCTTCATCTAGCAGCTGGAAAATCCGTCGTCATAGTCGAAATAATCTTTAGCAGTTCAAAATCACATTTCGAATTTAGTTTTGTTTCTGTTCGACTAAAATCCATTTCTTGAAAAGCGCGTCATCATCATCATCGACTGCTTCTGCTGCTGCTGACTGCTGACTCCCCAGCGCTCGACTCACTTGTTATTTTATGGGTATATTAGCCAAACATCCATGCATGTCAGTCAAACCTTGCATCCATCCAGTTTCTACATCGCATCTGTTTTCGCATGCAGGAGGACGTGAGTTCGATCCCAGCAGGCAAGACAATGTCTTGCTCTTTTTCCTTTCTCGTTCTCCGTCACACTGTGAGAAGGAGTTTTAGTTCTAGTTAGTTTGAGCTGAGTTGTTGAATGAGGAAGATGGGTTAGCTAGGCTCTCATGCATGTTTAAGGTTTGGTGGTTAAGAAAGTTAATAAAATGTGATTTTACTGTTCCCTTAGGGACTCCAACACCAGGTATTTTGGGCTGAACACTTCAGAAAGCAGAGTGTTGTATACCCTTTATTTACTTCTATTATTCTTCTGCTCATCTTTGGTATCTTACATTCTTCTTCTAGCGTCTCTTCTAATGTCTCTTCTAGCGTCTGGACTTCGTCTTGGGGACTTCGTGTCTGGTCTTCCATTGGGGATTTCTCTTTATCAAAAGCCCTGTGTCATTGGTAGTTTTTAGATAATAACACAAGACTTCGATTTACTTAGATCATATTTTATTTCGAAATCCCCACCAGACTACCTGCGCAGATTGAGTACGGCAGTGCGCATAACGTGACTTATCACCGTCATGGTTTGGCTGATACTAACTAAACTTTCTTTCTAATCTAAACTGGAAGAGGGTCTTCTCCAACGATTCTCACGGTATCCACCAGAAGGAGGATCAGGACTGAGGTCAAGCCTTGTCATTCAATCCTTCAAGGCCACCAGCTGCACTTATAACAGCCATTTTGGTTTCTACACTACTGTACATAAATATTAGGAATCTAATAATTATGTAACCAGAGTAACTGTTTCTTTAAATTTTAGGTCAGAAGTTTTTTCAGTAAAATGCAATTTAAGAACTTTGTGTATTCAACACGGCCTAATCTCCTTAGCATACGTCTGACTTTTTTATGGTCAGACCAATTTGCACAGTCTATTTTATAAATGTCTTCGTATCTACGGAAATTCGACAAAAAAGTTACCCCCCCATCTGGGATGTAATTAAATTCAGCAATCACATTTACTATAGTCTCCAAAATATTTCATAATCACAGAAATATTTATTGTTTATTGTCAATGATGTTTACATCATTTTAAAGTTTCAACATATCTATTTTTCTACATAATCACCATTTTTGTCAATGCATTTATGTTGGCACTGTGACAGTTTTTGTATGCCCATGTCATACCAGCTCACCACCATGTTATTGAGGAAGTGTTGAACCTTGTCATCATTGAAAACTCCCTACACAACTTGCAGATATTTATGACATCCATGCACAACTTGCCATACACTTCCGCCAGTTTAATCAGTTTAATGCCTTTTGCATTCTAAAATTAAATAACTTGTCAGTTGCATCAATCAGAAGCTCTATCACAGCTAAGCCAATATTGAATGTGGCAGTGAGGTATGTGCAGGGGCAGGCACATGTACAATAAATACAATAGTATTGCCAATAACCACACAAACATTTTCCCTGCATCTCCAGAACTTTTGAGACCTTACTTTTGGGGATTACCCTCCTATATATCACTTATAGAAAAATACTAAAACTTTTGGTCAACCTGTCTAGGGTTATTTCATGCCTAGAGGAAAGGGAATCACATTCATTGTACATTCATATATACATTTTTTGTGTAATTGTTTCTTAAGAGGTCTCTTTTTTTTTTGCACACAGTTATGTTATATCAAGTATTCCTATCTAATACAAATAATTTGCACATCAGTTGTATTAATAGCGCAACACACTTAGAATAACTTAGGGAATAAAATGTTGAATTTCATTTTTTCATCTATCTATCTATCTATCTATCTAATTAACTATCTCAGTCTATTCATATCTATCACAGTTTGTTCATATCTATCTCAGTCTATTCATATCTGTGACGGAGAACGAGAAAAGAAAAAGAGCAAGACATTGTCTTGCCTGCCGGGATCGAACCCGCGTCCTCCCACATGCAAAAACAAATACGATTTAGGCACTGGACAGACGCGAGGTTCGACTGATGTGCCCGGATGTTTGGGTAATATGCCGATAAATAACCAAAGCGAGTGGAGCGTGTGCAGAGAAGCATTCGGCTTACGTGAGACGGCAGTCAGAAAAGATTATTTTGACGACGATGACGGATTTTCAGCTGCTGGTCGAAGACAAAGACTGTGTTGACCAAAAGAAAGTTTGGCTGCGAGAAGACAGTGAACTCACTTCTTTTTGGTCCCCCCCCCCTCAGCAGGAACTTGTTGACTCAAATATCTATTTCCCCCCCCTCTATTTTTCCCCCTTCTATAATATCTATCTATCTATCTATCTATCTATCAAAAATTGCCTCTATGTTTGTATGTAATCATAACCCAACAAAGAAAGCACATCAAAGCAAAGTTTGTAATAGAGCAACACACTTAGAATATTCTTAGAGAATAAAACATTGAACTTCATTTTTTCATCTATCTATCTATCTATCTCTTTCATGGTTTAAAATATCCTTGTTAAAACACCATGGAAGCATTTCATCATTGCTGAATAATTTACCTTTTAAAAAAATTCATCAGCCACCATCTTCTGAGGGCGGATCCACTCGATTGTTTCTCTATGTTGATTTGACTTCTTGTTGGGCTGGTCATCTTTTGTTTTTAATAAATTAACAAGACTTTATTGTTTTTCGGTTAAGCTTTTATTAACAATCCAAGCCCACAAAACTGTGTGGATCAAAAAGAAACCCTTAAGGCGCCGATGACAATGTCTGCTCTCAGCTAGTAACTGGTCATTACTGATCTAAAACTTAAACTAATCTCTTATGTCTCTAATGGCACGTTTCCGGAAAGGTGAAGTTGGGGTCACTACCTGCCAATAATGCTTACCATAATGAATTCTGATTCAAAAATATTCTAACTACAGTATGTACATAATTCATTAGTTACCTATGAATTATGTAACATCATTACCAATGATGATATAACCCAGGAATTATTTGATAGTCTTTTTGTTCTTGGGTCAGCATCTTTGGGGCCAACATCACAATCTATGTGATATCCCTATGTGACCAACATCGTCTCTAATATATTGAAGCCAATGTTTAAATGAGTTGACAGCCAGGTTCAATACCAGCACTCATCAATTTAGTGCATGAATATCACAGCTTGGATTTGTGCGGTAAAGTGGGGAGTTGATGGTAGGTATGGTGTTCCACCTCAGATGCAAAAACAATGTCTCTGTTCTAGCACTAGTGAAAAGGGGATAGACTCCCTTGCTGTCCACCTGATACTGACAATAGGCCACTTCACTACTTTTCTTTTTATCTTCCTTTCTTCCTTTATCATTTATCTGAGTGATTTGAAAGGATTCCAGTCAACTGATACTCCTGCGTTCCCAACACATCAACCTGTGACAAAATAATCTCATCATTTATTATGGAAACGATGCCAATTACATGCATTTAGTGGATCAAGTTATTGATGTGAAGAAATTTGCATATGTAGGTATAGAGGCGCTTTGTGTAATGGTTATCATCATAGGAAATGTACATAGCAAGACAAGATCAAATCCTGGACAAGGCTGTTTGCATTTAACATATCGCTAATACCCTTGGAAAAGGTATGCAACTATTCTCTTTCCAGCTATGGGTAAGTAGTAAGAGAGATTGAGCTCTTTAACTGTGGTATGGCAACCATTCTAGGAGAAGGAAAAACTGTGAAATCAACCTGTTAAATTCTGCTTAAGTAATTAACCTTGTTTCACATCCTGCTTGTGCAGAGAGGTTGGTCAATATGTATATGGTGTAAATTCAAATGGTAAATTTTGCATCATTAATTAATGTATTTTTGATTTCCTTAAAGTACTTTACAGATGTTGAACAACATAGAAAACAGATTGGAGGAATTATTTGAGCTTGTGGAATCAATGCCACCAGACAAAGTGGAAACTGCCAAAAAAGTAAGATATTCATTCATATGTGCGTGTGAGAGAATGTGGGCACTTATATTCTAGAACTTGTCTTGGGCATAATACTAAACTGAATCTGCTTGGGAGGCTCGAGTTTTGGTACTTTAGAGACTTTGTTGCCATTACTCCCAGGTCCACCCTGGCCTAGAGTGGTAGCACCTGTTAAGGTCCTGTAGGGACTAGAGCTCTCCTGTGCCTTCGGGGACAGGAAGTAGAAAAGGTAACGTCCCTTGTCAGGTTGGGTGAAGAATTCTCTTTACGGTTTTTGGTACCAATGTGTGAGCCTCTTAGAAACGAGCTCTTGTCTCAGTCCCTTGTGACTGAAGGAACTTTCCCCTCAGTAAGGGAGTAACAACTGAAGACTCAACCTGACACCCCCCTCAACGTGGGAGATATATGAACTGTAAGTACTGCCCCTAAGTACTTGTTATATTGACTGTTGTTGAGTTTGCATGTTAATAAATAAGGTTAAAAGTACATGTGCTTTCCCTTTCGTCATTACATTCTGCAAACTTATATTTTTGTTCCTCATAGACTGTAGACAGCTATTCCTACAGTCCCATCTATGGTTTATATAGATCTATATGAGATAAAATTATAAAATGAGATCTATTTGAGATAAAATTAAGAATGGTTTTGAGTTACATTAATACATTGGCTCTTAAAATGTTAATACTGGAATTAGGTATGAAGTGTTTACCTGTTTAAAATGATCTTGAACTTTATTAATACATTGGCTCTGAAAACATTAATATTGCAACTAAGTATGAAGTGTTTAACTGTTTAAAATAATTGTGAACTTTATTAATACTTTGTCTCTTAGAACATATTGTAATTATGAAGTGTTTACCCGTTTAAAATGTTTGTGAACTTTATTAATATATTGGCTCTTAAAACATTGATATTGCAACTAAGTGTTATGTAATGGCCTCCCCACCAACCAACCGAATGAGGCAAATGTTTGCATAAGAGTGATTGACAAATGGTGGGTCAAGGTTCAATCCCCTTTGCCACTTTGTGCATTTTTTTTATGCTACCTAATAATAAATTGTGGAAATTTATTTTGGACACACGTGTGAATGGTCAAAATAGGCCAATCACAACCCTCCTGGTGGTCATGTGATGCCAGCTATCAAAGTAAGAACCACAAAAGGTTGTTCTTTTTTTTTTGACACTCATGCTACAACATGGTAAGACATTGCTTCCTGATACAGCCCAAGATGGTGACATCAAAAGTAGTGCACCCCACCCCCCACTACCAAAGAGCTAAGAGCAGACTAACATAACCTACTACTACAATTTTCGACAGGACAACAAAGAAACGAGTTACAAGGAAACTCCACCATTCACCTAAGTTTCCAGCCGCTATATTTATCTACAAACTAACACAAGCAAACTCCTTGGAGAAGAACAGTTGTGGAACTATTAAACACATAGCTAGGATATATTATACGCACATGTGTTATGAATTGTAAACAATGTTATGTAAAAACTCTATTATCTTAACTAGTGGCATTTGGTTAGGTATAAGCTTAGAAATAAGGTAAACTTCAAAGTTTTCAAAACTATATTTTGTGTCATGAAAGACCTCTTGTCTTTGAGGGGAAAATTAGTCTTAAAAAGACATTCATTACACAAGTATATACAATATATCTGTAGAAAATAAATACAAATTATACCCCTAAGATTTGTAGGGGAATAAGTACAATTATTGTGCAGGGAAAACTGAGCAAAACTTTTGAAGATAAGAAACACACAACAAACTTCTACAAAAAGATTTACTGTACGAAAAGCACAAGAATATACAATAGGTATAATCAATTTATAAAATAATGAATGGTAATAAACAGTTCACTGTTCAAAGTTTAAGTTTGGTTAGATTGGATTTAGGTTGGGGGGGGGGGGTGCTGAGAATATGCCTTCCGAACTTAGCTGTGGTTGAAATCCTAATAATTTGATCTTCTTTCTTTGTTTTTAGTTGTGTTTTTAAATTATAAATCATATAAAATTACATAGGGAACTAATTGCTTCAATGTCTTCTCTGTTACTAAAAGGCCAAAGAAAAAGAAAGGCGACTGAAGATGAAAGAAGAGAAATTAAAGTTATTAAGACAACATCAGGAAGAACGCATCAAGAAATCATTGGAAAGAGCCAAAGCTGAACCTAAAAAAATTGTAAGTTATTCCTTTGAGATTTATTCTTTATCTACATCTAATAATATATATTATACTATGATATCACAGGTAGGATTTATTAAGGAAAGGCTTTAAAGTTTTATTCATTCAGATTTACGAGGGTGTGTCAAAAAGTAATGCCATTTTGTTTAGGACAGGTATAATTACCAACGCAGGAACATGTATCATACATCAAAATGAAACTGTTCATCTGTGGATCACATCCTTACTTCTCCACATAGTCACCGTTTCTCTCAATAGCAATGTTCCACCTTCGAATGAGAGCATGTGTTCCTGCCTTGTAAAATTCTGTTGACTGTTATTTGAGCCACTTCTTCACTACAGATTTCACTTCCTCGTCACTGGAATAATGTTTTTCTCTCAAACCTTTTGTTCATGGAGCCAAAGAGATGATAGTCTGAAGGCACTAAATCTGGTGAGTATGGAGGATGCAGTAAAGTTGTCCACCTTTAAATGAGGTGATTTTCTCCTTTGCCCTGATGCTTGTGTGTGGTTGAGCATTGTCATGCAGAAGGAGGACATTGTCAATTGCCAAGTTGGGTTTTACTTGTCGGATTCTTGTTCTGAGCCTCATTAGGGTCTCAATGTAGGCCTTAGTTTTATAAAAAAAACTTCACATGAAATAAAGAAAATGGCATTACTTTTTGACACATGGTCTTATGCCAGTCTTAGTAATTAGGGAGGTAACTTAGTCTTAATTCCATGACTACCACATGTTTCTCTGGCTAGTTACTCTGACAATAGTTCTGTACCCACATTGTGTTTTTCAAAAAATCTACAGAACTTTGAATTGATGCAACTTCGTTTAAGCTTTCTCGATGGATTAGCCAGCACAAGTTGCCAGGTGTTGGCAACTCAAAAGGCAAGAAAAACTTACCGTAGATAATAAATATTAATTGAAACACAATTGTGTAACAATAATATATACATACAACAAAAAATATCACCTTTGTTTTGGAGAGGGAAGACAGTGGTGATTCGACTGGTGTAATTTGGTGTAGTTATCAGTGGCGATGGTTAAGTTCAGGAATTTTGAGGATTTTGTTTTCCTGGAAAGGCATTTTAGCATTTTGGAGAAATTTTTTTTGTCTTCGAGGTGATACTTGTCTCCCTCTAATTTTTCTCTCTCACATCGAACACTTTATAGAGGGTTCCTCCAGAAAAAACCACTTCTGATTGGCTAACTGATCACAATTTCAATCCACCTGTGAGGAGAGCACCCCCCTATGAACGTAATGTAAGCGAGTATAAAAGAGGCCAAGTATAAAGACACATTTATAAGCCTGTAGTTAGGGAGGCAAGGCTCCCCAAGTCCAAATGGACAGAGCCTGTAGTTGGGGGCGAGGGGCAAGGCTCCCAAAGTCCAAATGGACAGAGGGCAAGGCTCCCCAAAGTCCAAATGGACAGAGCCTGTAGTTGAGGGGGCAAACCAAATGGACAGAAGTTTCAAGCAAATGGACAGAGCCTGTAGGGGGGCAAGGCCCCAAGTCCAAATGGACAGAGCCTGTAGTTGGGGGCGAGGCTCCCCAAAGTCCAAATGGGCCTGTAGTTGGGGGGGCAAGGCTCCCCAAGTCCAAATGGACAGAGCCTGTAGTTGGGGCGAGGGGCAAGGCTCCCAAAGTCCAAATGGACAGAGCCTGTAGTTGGGGGGCAAGGCTCCCCAAAGTCCAAATGGACAGAGCCTGTAGTTGGGGGGGGGGCAAGGCTCCCCAAAGTCCAAATGGACAGAGCCTGTAGTTGAGGGGGCAAGGCTCCACAAGTTCAAATGGACAGAGCCTGTTGTTGGGGGGGGGCAAGGCTCCCCAAGTCCAAATGGACAGAAAACCTGTAGTTGGGGGGCAAGGCTCCCCAAGTCCAAATGGACAGAGCCTGTAGTTGGGGCGAGGGGCAAGGCTCCCCAAGTCCATGGACAGAGCATGTAGTTGGGGGGGCAAGGCTCCCCAAGTCCAAATGGGGGAGGGGCAAGGCTCCCCAAGTCCAAATGGACAGAGCCTGTAGTTGGGGGTAGGGGGGCAAGGCTCCCCAAGTCCAAATGGACAGAGCTGTAGTTGGGGGGCAAGGCTCCCCAAAGTCCAAATGGACAGAGCCTGTAGTTGGGGGGCAAGGCTCCCCAAAGTCCCAGCCTGTAGTTGATCAAATGGACAGAGCCTGGTTGGGGCAAGGCTCCCCAAGTCCAAATGGACAGAGCCTGTAGTTGGGGCAAGGGGACAGAGCCTGTAGTTGGGGGGGGCAAGGCTCCCAAGTCCAAATGGACAGAGCCTGTACAAAAGTTTTGGGGGCAAGGTCTCCAAATGGACAGAGCCTGTAGTTGCTCCCAAAGTTTGGGGGCTAGCCTGTAGTTGGGGGGGCAAGGCCAAACAAGTCAAATAGCCTGTAGTTGGGGCAAGGCTCCCCAAGTCCAAATGGACAGACTGTAGTTGGGGGGGCAAGGCTCCCCAAGTCAACAGAACAGAGATGAAAAGGTCTAGTACATATCTGGAGAATCCAAGATCAAAGAGAGAGAGTCACTTTCACGGGTTGCAATGCTCCCTAGTGGCAAACACTTGCAGCAAGGAAAGATAATCCCTTGCCAAGCATCAACTCTAACCAAAGGGAAGACAATCACTACAACTCCATACATAGAAATAAACATATTTTACTGACCCAGAATGGGGAACGCTTATATTAAGATATGACTCTAAAAATAAGAAGTCAAAATATGAAAATGTTGATTCCACAATTTCTACCTACCCCAATATTAACAGAATATTTGCAGACCTTGCTTTCGATGAACACCTTACAATCATTTATTTTTGGGATTTTTTTATTTATTTTACAGACTGGCAAGAAGCTTATGTTTCGTTCTGAGCCGCCACGAATGAAAAAGAAACAAGACAAGAAATTAGATCATACATCACGAGAAGAAGAGGAATACGCATACTTTTTCACTGGTAATTTTTATAACAGCAAAATTATTTCTTTTTTTGCCTTTCAATTTGTTTTCATTTTCATAAAAGAAAAAGAAAAAAATAACCCTGTCTATTTTGGACAATTACATAAACTTACAGTACTTCCCCATGGTACATCTGATTTGTTAAATGGTTTTTATTTAAAAGCGACTCTAATTTCTTTATCTCAAAGTTTACGATAATCATTTGTATTTTAAGGAGTCAAACTAGCAATACTTCCCCATATTACATATGGGTTGTAAGATGGTCAGTATTAAAAATAAAGGAGGTAGAGTCATTTTTATTAAAGTTTATGATAATCATTTGTATATAACAGAGTAAAACTTGCAGTACTTACTTGCATACAGGTTATAAGATAGCCATTATTTAAAAAAATAAAGGATGTAGAATCGCTTTTATTAAGGCTTAGGATAATTATTCGTGTTACAGTGCATATATAGAGGAAGTGAGAGTCATCTGTTTCTCTTAATAATTGCCAAGGAAGAGGGTAAACTGATTCATATATTTGTAAAGATTGATTCATACCATGAAACTGATGGTTATATTAAAGGGCTTGTAACAAGATCTTAAACTGTAGTTTAAATATAGAAAGTAAAAACTGAAAAATCGCTCATCTTAACAGGAACAGAAGATAAAGTGAAGTCGAACATAAGCAAATATTTTATATGTATTAGACCAGAAATGAGGAGGATTGTGGGAGCATGATTGGAGTGACGACATGTATTAAAGTCCAAATGAAAGAGACAGTCAAGACTGTTTTTTTTATCAAAGGCGAACCAAGCTAATTGTGAGTACAGATGTTACATAATCTATGCAGTTGCATAAGATTAATGTCAATCCCCTGTATTTCTAAAAGGATGGCCCTTTTAATATCACGGGCGGGACTTTCCATGGAATAGTACAGAAAGCCCGCGAAATACATGAAGTCACGTGGGACCTGGTTGGGTCCGCAGTTTCAGTTTGGACATCGGGCAGAGATGTACTGCCTTAACTGGAACTCACCTGCATACGCGCGCTATGTTAGTCAGATGTTTAGTTACATTAAATTTTTAGTTAAGTAAATAAAAGCTTAAGAAAATAACACGGTTTTGTGGTTGGTGAATGTCTTGGTAACAAGACTGATCTAGAAGAAGAAATGATTTAAGTGTGACTGACCACCAAGACGAAGTCCAGACACTAGAAGAGATGTTAGAAGAGACCTAGAAGAACTTAAGATATCAAAGACGCCAGAAGAAGAATAGAAGCAAGTAAGGAAAAGAGGTATGCAACACAGAGAAACAGGACAAACTTAGAGTAAGAGATAGAGAAAGAGGGAGAAGCTGTCAGAGAGAGAGAGAGAGAGAGAGAGAGAGAGAGAGAGAGAGAGGGGGGGACAAAACTGTTGGAAAGAGAAAAAAATATGAGTTAGTTTAAGACAATATTTTTTAAAAGTTTATTTTAATGGTTTTTAAATGGCAATTTTAAGCATCTGTGTCTTGCCTTATGTTTACAATGCTGTTTTTCCCCGTAAACACGGACGTCGTATTTTGGCGCAGAGTTTAAATAGATCAAAATATGAGTTTTAAAAGATGTTTAAAAAAGATTGAATACCCAACAAGAATGAATAAAAAAAAAATGTTTTAGACATAAAATAGCCCAACAAGGTTTGACATGCCATAAAATCCAACCAACCAAGTTTTGACCTTCAACCCAATGTAGACAGGTACTTTAGCTAGTTGTTATATCTTTTGTTGTTTGTTGCATTATTTGTTGTTTCTCTTATAAGACACAAACAAAATCTGATTTTATCTTCAACATAAACAAATCTTTCTTTTTACAATTACACAATTCTTACATTAAAACTTCCAATGCTTTAAAATTCTTATTTACTCAAACATTTTTTTCAGGTTGAGGTAATTTATGAGGAAGTGCGTCCTAGTCTCCTGCCTCATAAATTGCTGCCTAAATTATTATTAAAATAATAACCCCAGCTACGGTGTTACTTTAAAGAAAACAACCAACTTAGGGCGTTAAATGTATTTTAGGGGGGGGGTTCTTTTTGTCGTAATTCTTATTTATTTATCATAATTTGTCGTAATTCTTATTTATTTATAGTAAGTTGTCGTAATTCTTGTTTATTTATCGTAATTTGTCGACAAATACGATAAATAAACAAGAATTACGACAACTTACAATGAATAAACAAAAAAGAGAAGCCCCTCCGCCAAATACATTTAACGCCCTAAGTTGGTTGTTTTCTTTAAAGTAACACCGTGGCTGGGGTCGTTATTTTAATAGTCACCGGGCAGCAATTTATGAGGCAGGAGACCGAGACGCACTTCCTCATAAATTACCCAGGTTGATATTTAAACATCAATTCTTTCTTATATATATTTAAATATGAGGAGTGAAGGATTTGAATAAATCCGACAGAATGTGGTTGAGAATAGCGGAAAGTGTAGATATAACAACACAGACAGTTGAGTTCAGTTAATATTTCGCCTCATTGTATGAAACTTTTTCAAAACTTTATTGACATAAGTACATGTTGCTTTTATAGTGAAAAGGTAAATGGGTGAGGGGGGTGAGAGAAAGTCAAGAGGGGGTAGGTATGTGGGGCATGGTGCTTTTTTTAAAAAAAAAAATTTTTATGAGGTCAGTCAGTCGGTTGACTTTAAAAGAGAAGTTGATATTTGGAGTGTGGGTTAAATGTGTATCAGGTGACCGAGAATATTTCCCTATAAAAGTAAAATGTACAAGCACTTATGTCAATAAAGTTTTGAAAAAGTTTCACATTTAAATATATAACTATTCAATAGTTTAAACACCCCTCAACAGTCAAAGAATCGACAGGTTTATTAACTGCTGAAAGGGAAGTAATAGGGTTAACTGAGGCTTTAATGATTAGAGAGAACAGAATTAAGTGCTTCTAGCAGGGGTAGATACTATAGCGACCACCACGTGATATGAAGAGAAATAAACGAGGTAAAGTCGTTGGGGTGGCATAAAGTCAATATCAGCAGGACAGCGAGGGAGTCTATCCCCATTTCACTAGCGCTAAACCAAGGAGATTGTTTTTAGTGTCTGAGGCGAAATGCCATACCTACCATATCCTCACTTTGCCGCACAGATCTCTGTGCTACTCATACACTGAGTTGCCGAAGGCCGGTATTGAACCAAGAACCTTGAGATTCCCAGCCGTACATTCTACTGACTGAGCTAAACTGGCCCCTTACTTATCAATGAATTCTACGAAAAAGGGAATAACAGTAAAGATGGCAGATAATTGTGGTGTTTCTAATGTTAAATTAAAATTTACCCAGTAGGTACAAATTATAAGTGCTTGTACATTTTGATTTTATAAAAACCCTGGGAGAGAAAAGATAAACTTGTCATCTCTGTGGTTCCTCAGACAAAAGAGGGAATGCTGGAAGTCCCCGAGCCGGTGGCAATTTAAGGGTTAATATGCTACGTAACAAAAGGGCTGGTAAGAGAGATAACTTGAGGGATCTAATGCTATCATGTATAATATAACAATCTGTCTAAATTTGAATTCTTTTTTAAATTAAATTTCAGATTCTAAATAAATGTTGTCAAATAAAAACAGTTATTTCCTTTCGAAATTTTCTTGTCTTTCAGCCTGAATGAAATCTCTTGTATTTTGAGATGACCATCCCAAAGGCTTGAGGCAAATTTCTGCCACTTTATTCCTGTCTGATAACCAAGTTGAACCATATCGATTGATGTCTGCAGTTTAAAAAGAGAAAAAAAAAGATACATTTTTTATTTGGTTTGAATCTAAGAATAAATGAATAAATAAACGAATGAGATAATTTAAAAAAAAAAAAATGAAATAGATAAAGTTTTGAAAATGTCTGGAAACGGACTTTTCTTCAAAAACAAAAAAAGACAACAATAAAACTGTCGGGAATAAGTAAATAGAAAATTTTTATTTTTAATTTTTTCAAGCAATCAATAGCTAGAATTCTTCAAGATCAAAAGAAAATCGAAACTGTATATTGATATTTTATGTAATAAATTACCCGTATAATAAAAGTAATTATAAATTGCTTTCGTCCATTTTGTTTACTTCTGTTTTATTTCATGATATTTGAATATCTGTTTCTCTCCAAATTAATAATAGTGTAGGGATGCAAAGATAATTGTCTCCCTTGAGACTGTAGGCATGGCTTCCCATGTCACATGTCTGTTGGTCACGTGACAATTTAATCCTTTAACCTCTTCTCTTTAAGTGACCTGACTTTGAAGGGACAAGACGTCTATGGTTTCTGTCCACTCTTATCCCAGCTTTGATCTTAGAACAGAACAACCAAGGAGGACCTGTAAGTTTAATTACCTCCTTTTTGTATCCCACTTATTTTTGTTCATTGGGACATCATCATCATCATCATCATCATCATCATCATGTCTCTCACCAACATTCCCTATTATTCATTGCCCCTGGAAGGTCCTCTGCACAGCCACCAGCATCCTCACATAGTTGGTCAATGTAGGTCCTTGATGGGCGGCCCACATTAGCATGTCCATGTGTTGGCTTCCACAGGAGAATGTCACTTATGAGCTCATCCTTGCTTCTTCAGCAGTGTCCTGCATGCCTAGTCCATCTCACTCAGATGGTTTGTGAGATGGGGGGCAGGCGGCCATACAGCTGTTTCCTTGTGGGGTGCTGTTTCCAAGACTTGTTCAAGAAGAAGTCATTAGAACATAATTGTGCCTTTTATAGTTTGGACATAAATCACATTTTGTTAATTACATGTACTAGCAAGAATAATATCTCTTGGAGTAAGTATTTAAGTTTTAATGCAATGAAATATATTAAATTAGAAAGACTAATTAAATTAAATTAGAACACATATAAAATGATTACACTTATTTTAATTATATTTTAATTGGTTTCTATATAAAATTATTCATAGGATTTATTTTGATACATTGGAGAATAACATATTTCAGATCAATAACATCAAGTAATTATTTATTAAACATGGTTTTGTTAAAAACCAGTATGCAAATTAACCACATCATATATTATGTAAACCTTTATTTCTTAGTGATATATAAGACACATTGAAAGTATTTCAATGCACTAATAACATGGGCTCTTTTGAGGCAAATCTACCTCAGATTTTCATAGAGACATCGATTATAAATAAGACATATTCCATGTATTAATGATTTTGCCTATAAATTTATAATAACACTCATTGATAAACTTACGCATTTCCTAAGTGTAAGCAGTGACATAGTTTTGGTTACTGTCAGACAGACACAGAATCTCCATTATAATAAGATGTAGTTAAATGATGTTAATATCCTTTGATAATATTGTTACATAATTGATAGGTTTCCTTTAAATTATATACAGAAGTGTAGAATTTTTTTTTAACTGGTAATTTTGAATCATGGAAAAAATTGAATAAGTAATTAACAGATCTTAACCTTTTACTAACCTTGTAGTTCGTCTCTGATTGGCCAGAACCAAACATGAGAACAGAAAGATAGTTAGAAAACCAGTTTTAGCTGGGTGACCGAACAGAACAGATGTAAATGGTGTCTTCTGTCTGTAAGCCATTTCTCCACGCATGTTCTATCATGTTCACTTTCAGAATAATACCCTTGGGAAAGGTATAAACCCATCATCCCCCAACAATTGGTTAAATAGTACCGCGACTGTTCTTCTACAAGGATGGCTTTGGCATTAAATAATTCATGAAGGTTGATATTGTGAATGTCGGGTCCCACAATTTTGCTGACAACCAGTTTGCCTTTCCCGAATCTTTACAAAGAGGTTGTTTCGCACCGTGCGCTCAAGGACGTACAGACAAACACCGTAGTTCAAAATAGTTCTTTATTTTTCATACGGCGCATGCTGTGAAAACTTTGCTGGCATGTAGGGACTTGGACATTAAACTAGACCAATATCTTAGTAGTTCTTATACTAAGAATTGCGGTTCCAAAATAACCGCCAAAAGTTGCTCACATGGGAGCCTCAAAAACTTGACCTGTTCAAGTGGACATCTCAAAACGGAAAGCCAGATCCTTGCCAGGACTCCTTTAGACCTGACAATACCAAAATTACTACTCAGTCCAAGACCCTACAAACCTTTATCTTTTATTAAAAACCTTTTTCCATTTCACTGCAGTGATTTACTTATACATAACACAAAGGCAAAATAAGCACCCCAAACAATCTCAAAAATGCACTTACACATATATTTGGGGTTATTAAAAACCCAAGAACTATTTCTTATAAGGTAACCATTTTTACCAGGGGGAATGACCAGGTCACGAGTACCTTATTCAGGGGTAGAGGAGGAAATGGAAGGGGAGGCCTAAAACCGGACATGATGCTCATGACAAGACAAAATTTACAGTTACTACTAAATCTGCCTAAACAGTGACAGCCACAGATATGCCATTAAAAAAAGAAACCAAACCAGCTCACCTGATGATCAGAGATGTTAAAACAAACCAAATATTGATGCACATTTTTCTATTTAAAAAAAATTTTTTTTTTTTTTTTTGAGAGGTGTGGGTCTTCCGGTTTAAAGTCTTTCTGGGGAATGGAAGTTTTACAGCAACTGTTAGATTTCTAAAAACCCTTCTCTCCCCGGACAGATCAAATCCTTAAGAACAAATAAAAACATTTTAAAGATAAAAATTCAATACCCGAAAAAAAGATATTTGAAAATTTAAAAGTTACTTTCTTAAAACTCAAGAAATAGTTAATTTTTTTTCATAGTTTTAAAAACAGTATATTTATTTGAAATGATGCAAAAAAAAGTATTTTTTCTGATTCAATTTGCCTATTTTTATTCACTTAAAAATGTAATAGTGAATTTCAAACGTCTGGAAACATCCATATTGAAGTTGATATTAATATCCTAGATCAAGCTTTAATTTATTTATCTAAAAATGTAAGTTTAAAAATGTGCATTTTTGCACAACATATTCTATATATTTTTTTTTAAAATAACATTAATGATATTATTTTAGTTTACGGATCATCAAACATATTAAAAATTATCTCCACTGATGACCCGGTTCAATAAAATACAGTATACAATTTTATTGTAAGGGCCACCATAGATTTTCACGATAATCCACATCTAGTCCAGTTTTACGCATTTATCTCCCTTACACGCTCTCAATGGTTAGACCTATTTATATATTAACTTTGTGTTTTGAATTACAAAGACATGAAATTGATTTAATCATTAAAGTTTCAATTAAACTTGCTTATTTTTAATAAAAAAAAAATCCACTTGGTGCTATTCGCAGAATTGCGTCCATGCCTTGAAAAACGCTTGGCAGTGATAGCTGAAAAAACAACCCTACCTACGAATGAAGTCCCTAATGCCTTCAATCTGCTAAAAAAAAATCTTTTTTTTCGGTATTTTCATTTTATTTATTTATTTTTTTTTTTTCGACAATCAAATAAAAAATCAAAACACTCTTTTCGGTATTTTTTTTTATTTAAAAAGTAAGTTAAAAGTAAGCCATATTTCTATCGACAAGTAAATGTAAATATTTAGCAACCCTCCCCCCGCCTTAACATATTTTAAAGAGGGTTAAAATATTTACATTTACTTGTCGAAAAAAGACTGGAAAAAATATCGCATTAACTTTTTGGGGAAAACGCCTTAAGCACTGGTTGTTTTTTTTTTTTTTTTTTTTGCAGGCACCGCTTCAGCTAGGGACTTCATTCGTAGGTGGGGTTGTTTTTTTCAGCTATCACCACCTAGCGTTTTTTTTAAGACAGGAGGCCGGGACGCAATTCTGCGAATAGCACATTCCACTATACTGATGTATCATACACGAGTGTAGTATTTATTTGAGATGCGCTGTTTAACCAGCTGCTCCTATGTCTGGATAAAAGGGAGCGACAACACACGTAGTGATGGTTTAACAACTTTATTTTAACCGCCCCTAGTGAGACGCCCTTACTAGGAATCACAAGAAGACAAAAACAATGGCCATAACCCTTGATCCTTATCAGTAATTGCTTACTGGTGCAACACCTGAATTTACGCTATGAAAAAATGATCTCTTTTGATAGTACAAGTCCATACATCAAATAATGGGTTATTTCCTATAACTCCAACATAAACAAAGGGGGACCACTCTTGACTGATAAATTATTTATTTTCCCTTTAAACTAACCCGAAACCCTAACCCTAACCCGAAACCTAACCCTAACCACGTCTTCTTTTTTCCTAGTAGATCAATAAATAAATAAATAATTTATCAGTCAAAAGTGGTTCCCCTTTGTTTATGTTGGAGTTATAGGAAATAACCAAATGTTTTATCTTTCGTAAAAGAAAATGCAGGGACTTAATGTCCATTTTTATAATTCCATTTGCAATGAGGTACAACATACTGTAAGGTCCCACACATAACGAAGTCTACAGTTACTCCCCTTGATCAGTAGCAGACTAATGGGAACCGGAAGTGGAGTTTCCACCATGACACTTTTGGATTGGAGGTGCAGGATGGACGCATTGACAACATGTGTGAGATAGTTAAATCACTTTTTAGGTTGTTTTTTTTTTTCTCTAGCCTGTGTTAAATAAAACCTTGTTAATTTCCAACAACCTGGTTTTGCATTTTCATTCAATGCTCCGTATTTTATATGTAGTAAAAACATAACACATACCCATAAGACATTGTTTTAGTTTATAATTTAATTCAATATTTAAAAGAAGAAAAAAAGATGAATAATTTAAAACACCGTGAAAATTCTAATACAAAAACGACACTCTTCCAACTTGGAAAGACACACGATGGTGACGTCACATGTTTTCCCACCCCCACAGAATAGGCCTTCTATTTTATGATGGTCACAACCGGGTCCTTTTTGATGTGTCGTCATCAGAGCTGAGTCAGTATGGATTTCTTGAAAGGATGCTGGCTGCTGGTTTCTCGGTCATCGCCGAGGTCTCTTAGATGTGTGAGGCCACCAAAGGCGAATCTCGTTCTGGCTGCTTGATGAAATCTGAGCTGTTTATATACAGAAGAGCTGCCTAAATCGGCACCAGAAATCGACCTGCAGAACCGACGTCGATTGGTTGGAAAATATTTTATTACCTGTTCATCCCGGAAGTGGGTTTGTGGAGCCGGTCACGATTTCAGCTTGTTTGTTTTTAAATATGAGCGTTGGTTGTCGTGTAACGTAGGGGGGGGGACAAGCAGAGGATAATGGGATTCTCATTATCATCTGTGACTCAGTTCAATAGTCAGAAAGTCTGACGATACAGAAGATTTCGAGACTACTTGGCTGTTAAAGTTTCTTTTGATCGATTTATCAGACTAAGGGTTGACCTCTTAAGTGACACGTGGAATAATATGGAAACTGGTGGAATTTGGTGGAACAATTAGAATAATCTAAGGTTCAATAATGTTCTGGAACATTCCACAACGATCTCTATATAACGAGTTGGCCTTAGATTTGGGGGAGTTGGGCTACGGAATTTGCCTGTGGCAGTTGGGCTGGCAGTTTTTACCGAGGGGAGTTACCCTTAGATCTTGACGGAGGCCAGTCGTGGGGTTGTGAATCGGGATTGGTGTCACTGGTGTGTGAAGCCTGATATTTAATATTTTACACTGGACGAAGCCGACCCCCCCCCCTCTCTCTCTCTCTCTCTCTCTCTCTCTCTCTCTCTCTCTCTCTCTCTCTCTCTCTCTCTCTCTCTCTCTCTCTCTCTCTCTCTCTCTCAAGAACAATATAAGAAGAAATTAAATAAATGAGCCATTTGAAAAGCAAGAAGTACTGTCCTCATCTTTATTTTACTACGCCAAGAAATCGCACGAGAAATCCATAAATGAAAGCCATTAAACAAACAAACGTGAACAGATACTTGACTGATACTAAGGAGAGTGATAGTTGTAAACACAAGTCAAATTGACTGTAACTAAAAACCTGCGGCCTTGTAAGGTGATACCTTTCCCTGGCCATAAACGAAAGAAAAGAGGAAGGATTCTTTCGTAGGCTTGACTACTAGATTCTGTGTGTGATCAACAAGCCAGCGTGTCGACCCCTGATAATGGCCAGTGCGTGCATTCAGTGCAGCTGCACTGTAAAGACCCCTCCACATAACAGTCGCCGTGAACACTTCCGATTAGGTTATAAAAAGAGAGTTCCGACAGGTTAGCACAGTGGCTTAGATCTGACACAAGGACATCATATGTGTAGTACTTAATGTTACTGTAATTTTTATAGAAAATCATTATAACAAATTTCTAAACATTGCTTGGTCGTTGGCAGAGCTTAGACTGTATCCACTACAGAGAGGTTAAGACCCCGCCAAAGGGGTGTTTTGGAAATTACACTAAATTGTGTGTACTGACCATAGATATATGAGAAAATGATCCAGAGGATTATTTTTATTTTTTGATGTGACATTACTGAATAGTTCTAGTATAAGGGAGAAATAGTTTTTGTTTTGCCCTCTGTCTGTTCCTTCCACTGAGTCTCACACTTATCTTGCTATTTTGTTAGCGCGTCGATTATTTCTTAATTTTCTCTCCAGGATTTATGTAGGCGATCCATGTTCACCTGTTGTCCGATTGATAAATAATCGTAACGACGGGTCTTTGGACTTCCTTATGTGTTTTTTTATTTATTGTTTTTATGCTTTTTTTTTTCAACCAGTCCATTTTATAGTGGGTATAGCAGTGATGCTGTTGTTCTTTTTAAGTCTCACACTTTTGTGAATTGTATGTATTCGGTTGATGCAAAACATGGGCCATTGTCTGAGAATACTTCATCAGTTTCTCCAAACCGACGGGAGTTATGTTGCATCGCTTTAATAACCGCTTCACTTGTTTGAATTGTTATCTGGTATAGATATGGGTAGTTTGAGTTGCTATCTACGATTATTAGGTAATCTTTGTCACTATGTCTATACAGATCTATAATATTGGGTGACTAATAAGAGGTTACTTCGACTGTCCATCACTGGAGGTCATGCACAAATTACAATGTTTTACTACTCTTTCAATGTCTTTGCTTATACCCGGCCAAAAAAGAAAAACAGGATACTTTAGCTCGGCGTGGACATTTTCTCTTGACCTTGATGGCCTGCGTGTATCTTCTCCAGGATATTCCTCGTAATTTTGCTTGGACTATTATGCATTCTCCTTTTGATATTATTCTATGGGAAAGTGTCAGGTCAGTTCGTTGATTGAAATACGGTTGTGCCTCCTTTTTCCAATGTTTTATTGTTTCTAGCCAACCATGAATTATGTAATTGAGTTTTTGCATCGGTGGATCTGATACTGTCGTTTTTTTTCTATCTCTTTAATTTTCTGTCTGTGATCGGTGCATGTTTTATCACAGCTGCTACCTGTGATTCAAATGATTGCTTTATTTTTTTTCAGTATTTTTCTGTTTGATTTCTGTCATCGCTGCTCGTGATAATACACCTGCTGCGTGCATAGATTTTCCTGGAATGTAGCTGACGTGCAGATCATATCTTTTCACCTTGAGTCAAATCTTTTGCATCCGTACTGGGCAATCATTTAGTGCTTTTTTTTTTTAAAAATATGACTACAAGTGGTTTATGGTCAGTTTCCAGTTGCACTGGTCTTCGATATATGTACTGATGGATGCATTCACTAGCAAACTGTATTGCCAGAGAACTGTCCAGCGGAGATCCTTTGTCTTAATCAGAGCGCGATCCTTAATAAAGAATCCTTTGGTTGTTCCTTGGTGCTCCTTAGTGTTGCAGTCAGGTCCGTTCGTCAATGTCGAATAGAGTGCAAATGGACGGCTGTCAATATCAGCGATTAAATAGTTAACCAACCACGTATTCGGGCCGTTGATTGGCTGAGGTTTAAACGACGTGACCTCATTTACTCTATAAATCTAAGTGGTGGATTGCAGCACGCCTTATATACAGAAAAAATTCAACACTTTGTGTCTCCATTATCACTCTTAATGCATATGCGACAGGTAACCACTGGCTCCACGTTGCTGCTCCAGTAGCGCACCCAATCCTACCTTGTGTAGAAGTTATCCTCCAGATATAGAAATAATATGATACTCACCGTCGCAGAGGGGTTATAACTACCGTCGAGTTAGTAGACGAAAACAACAGGCAAGCTGTAACTTAAATACAGTCCTTGCATGCTGCTGGCATAATGCAAAGTGATGGCTGAAGAGTGGGTACTTATCCATGTTCTTACTCACCCTGAAATCCAACAGCCAATCAGAACTCAGGAAATGAACTTGCCTGAGTTCATAATGGAACAATCCAAAGCTCCATATAAGCCACCTACCAAACTTTAGTTTTAGTCTTGCATTCATCTTGTAATAGAGTTGAATACTTTACACAAAATCCAACACCTTGCTTACGTCAGAGGAAATTATTTGTGGGTAACATTGGATTGTAAAATTGGATTAGTGGTTAGGACGATAACACATTTTTTAATTCATTCGATTCTTTCTCATATTGCGGTCTCCATGTGAAGACTACGTTAGATTTCAGTAGACTCCTCGTGTGAAATGTCAAGAAACCTTGCTTACATCTCCTTGTTCCTTTGGTGTTTTAAATTCTACTATCAGCTACACTTTGGTTGGGTCCGGTTTTAAACCTTTTGCAGTAAGTCTATAACGGGTACTGTGTCTTGTGAGAGTTTGATGTGTACTCGTCCCGGCAGACATACAATTCCTTTAAACAACTCTCTATTTTGTCCATGTTTTGGATAATGTCCCTTCGCTTGATTAGGTTTTGCGTATCGCATGAATATAGTATAGGTTAGACGTACCTAGATGGTAATATCTCCTCCACAGAGAGTAATGTTAATATACGAATAGCAAAGGCATGGTCGGCCACAAACAAATTTTCAGTCATATGGAGGTCCGATCTCCCTGACAAGCTGAAGCGACAGTTCTTCCAGGCTGTTGTTGTAACAGTGCTGCTGTATGGCTGCACCACTTGGACCCTAACGAAGCGTCTTGAGAATAAACTAGATGGGAGCTGCACAAGAATGCTGCGTGCAGTCTTGAACAAGTCGTGGAAACAGCACCCCACAAGGAAGCAGCTGCACGGTCACTTGCCCCCCATCTCACAAACTATCCGAGTAGGACGGACTAGGCATGCAGGACGCTGCTGAAGAAGCAAGGATGAGCTCATAAGCGACGTTCTCCTGTGGAAGCCAACACATGGACATGCAAGTGTGGGGCGCCCAGCTAGAACCTACATTGACCAGATATGCGAAGATGCTGGTTGCTCGGCAGCGGACCTCCCAAGTGCAATGAATGATAGGGAAGGTTGGCGAAAGATTGTCATGGATATCCGTGCTGCATGCGTGACACGATGATGATGATAGGTTAGACGTTTCTAGGAGTTAGGATAAAACATAATTCGTGTAATAACTCTTTTCTTTCGACAGTAATGTCCTTTTTTCTTGTGGATGTAATGAAAATAACGTACCTCGAAACTCAAAGCGTGCGCGGACGAGTCTGGCTTGCAGGGTCATCGCGGGAAAGAAATATGGCTGCTGTAAGCACTATATTTAACGATGGGCGATCTCGAACCAGCGAGAATGGGATTGCACGTATGCAAATTCTCTCGAGATCGGGCGTGCATATAAGCATACGGCGACGGCTAGAGGGAGCGTCAAACGATTACATACGACTACGAAAAAAGCTGGCAGTAGCATTTTGGCTCTTGCGACGGGGTGGACGAGGCATTTCGAGATAGATTTTAATTGTTGGTGAGCAGAGTGCAGCACAGTTGGGAGAACATTATTACTAGATTTCTCGTAATTGGTACTCTGTTACCAGTGTACGGTGTTAGCCGTATTTTTGTCGGTTTTATCTCCATTTTTTTGTTCTTTTTGTTTTTGTAATATGACATCGGTAAAATGTTTACATCACTACTAGTGTCAAGTTTCAATGAAATTATTATGCCTTGTAATTTCAAATTCGATGTCCACTGTGTGTCATTAGTGGTAGTAGACGCCTGTCCTTCCTTCACTCTGTCGACAAAAAAAGTGAGTGTGGGAGTCATCTTCATCAAAGAAGTTTCGTCGCGATGGTTCTGACTCCCTGATATAGTAGACTTCCGTCTTTCCTCGGCACATTTTTTAAAAAATGTCCGACGTTTTGACAATTTCTGCATGTCTGTCCATTAACAGGGCATGTTCTGTTTAAGTGTTGACAGCCCCGTCCGCATTCTCTTTTTTTTTTTCGATATACGTGATCCTTTTTCTCTCGGTCATCTCTGTAGTTGTTCTTGCACACTTTCTATTTTGTGGGTATTCCTTACTTAGTAAATTGCTAGGTCTTCTCTGTCTGTGTGTGTGTGTGTGTGTGTGTGTGTGTGTGTGTGTGTTTTTGTTTTTGTTTTTGTAATTTTATTATTTTTACAGTCTTGTTGCTGTGTTCAATGAACGAATTTATAAATAAATAAATAAAAAAGGTAAAGGGTTTTAAAAGACTTTTATCCGTCTTCACCGTTCCGTTGAAAAGTGTTAATTGAATATAAAACTCATAAAAAGAAAAAAAAGAATTAGTGGTATTGCATAATATATCCGTTGGGCTGAAAATTAACAAGTATGGCTCAAGGCCGAAAAGAAAAAATACAACTACGTACAAAAATTAAACATTTACAATACAATCTGTTTAAAAATGGTACTACTTACAAATGCAAAGGATGCAATTCAACTAAAACAAAATAATATACAAGTGTTCTTTTTTTTTTTTTTTTTTTACTCCTTCCCTCTTCCTTCTTCCTCGGCTTGATATGAATAAGCAAAAGGTCGCATCCTTTCTCTTCACTTCTTTCTTCGTCGGTCAGTTAGACAACACTTTGAACATGGCATTGCTTCGTCTGGGTAGTGTCTACTATCTCAGGCGAGGGGCTGCTCTTTTTTCGTCTGGATCGCTTCTCTTCTCACAAAAATTATCTACGGCCAAAATTATAAGAAATATTATCTTAAACAGTTACCTCCCTTTAACCATTGCCAAACACGGAGACCGTGGGTCCCTTGGCCATCACTTGATGAGAAGCCTCGTGCGACTGGCTAAGGACCTTTGTCAGCGACCAATCAGAGCACACGTTACTAGGCTTAATTTAGCCGCCAATTTCGAGGATTGATTCCATCAATTTTGCTCTTTCGCTGCGACAGCCGTCGAAGAACGACGTGCATTTTTTAAGCCAGCTTACGGAAGGGCCGTTGACGCGTAACGTCAAACGAACAAAGCTAGCAAGACATTCCTACCTGAGACAGATAAGTCACGCAAGCATTATTTTGCAACCAAACTACACCCTCTTACACTTTACGCCTTCAATTGTAACACATTTGTAAACTACACACATTTTGTATCACAAGTTACATATTGTATTGTATATTGTATGTTACATGTTCTTGTTGTCTGATAAATGCATTTCGTTTTATAAGCCTTGTTGTGTTCGTTACCTGTTATTTTTATCTTTATCCTGTCTTGGTAATTAGCACTCTTTTTCTATAAAATGCTTTTAAATTAAAGAAGCTTCTCTCCTTTTCTTCAAATAAGGGACAATTCAGTCCTGCATTTTAAGATATTCTTTCTCAGTTATAGAATAAATTTGCTGGATTATAATGACTGGCTTCAAAATAATGTGAAAATTACAAAATTTGCTTTCTCGCTCTATGAGTTAAAAATTTGATATTTGGTTTCTACAAATATTCTAGAAATAAAATTAGGGAAAGGTTATGATAAAACTTTCTCTAGTTCAACAAATTCTTGTACCTATTCCCTTGCACAAAAATTATGTTGACCTTTCTAAGTCAATGGAGAGAGAACTAAAAGCTCTTAACGGATCAATTTAACATCTGAGGAATTTTAGGGTCCCAAATTTTCAAATCAGAGAGTCAGCCTCACTTTCAAAAACCCCAAAATTCAGCCAATCAGAGACCGACATAGGAAAATACAAAAACCTTATGGCAGTTGCCAGAACACCGCCCCCCCCCCCGAATTTTTACAAAAAATAAATTCGTATTTTCACCTCAAAGCAACACCATTTACAAAAATTAAAATAAACATTGAACTACTTTCAACATATACTTTAAGTTAAAAAAAAAATCTTAAACTAAGTCTGGGTCTGCTAGGTCTCTCAATTCAATCTATACGCCCGATATTATACGGTCGTGTATCATGTCGTCTTTTAGATAGTCAAAGCCGCATTTTCTGGCTTGTGAAGTGGTGTTTGTTAAGAAAGAGAGGAATGTTTCTCCTTCTTTCTGGTCTTTATTATTGAAGACATATAGTTCGTGGGCTAAATCTTTTGTGCCCTCAACAAACTTTTTGAACTTGCGAACGAAAGCATTGTAATTACCCTTTCCTATCGGAAATCTGATAGAGAATTATCTCCCCCTGCCGCTAGGGGCGAATAGCCAACATACGAGGTTGGCACCAAAACCAAATTTCCTCACTTATAACTGAGCAGTCACAGAGGGAAGTCGCAAAATAAGCGATCCCTAGACTTTACTTATCACAGAACAATTACCAGGGAAGGACGTGAAAATAAGCGTCTCTACAGAACTCTACCACCAGCAAACTGTAATGACGAGACAAACTTACCTGACTCGAAACGGTTCCGGTGCATGGCTTGCAAAGAGAGATGTAGTGAAGAAGAAAGGAATGTGGTCGGGGCTGTGTGTCGTGGTGTCCGGTCGGAGTGAGAAATGTCGAAAAGTTGGAAGGGGGGCAGAGAAGACACTTTTATTGGTATTGAAAGGCACTATGGGTAATGGCCCATGGTGCATTGCAACTCCTGTTTTCACTATATATCTCTGCCCATTTTGGGCAGAGAGGGTGTAGCAATTTTTGCGTGCTTTTGTGACACGGCGTTCTGTTTGAAGAAGGAAAGAAAGAAAGAGGAAGGAAAGAAGGCATAGCAGCAGCAGTGGTAGTTGACAAGTGTTAAACAGACTCTGCGAGGAAGTGGCTATAGCGGCTGTTGTGTGTGAACTCAGACACTTTGACCACCTTGCAACTGCTATTCACACAGAATAGACATATAGGCGTTGTATCAGCATACTTTCTAAGACTGATACAATAGCATACTAACAGAAGGCTGAAGAACGAGAAACGATCTGACGAAGCGTCTTAACAACAATCCTACCAGCGACCAGAATACCCCTGTTATCACCACTTCTCCAACGAACAGTATTTCACCTCACATATAAGTCCAGTAGCAAATACCATTAAAATTTGCAACAACATTTCTGTACTTTTTGATAATATAAGTGTCTGCAATTTATATTGTATTTGTTTCTTTCTTTCGTCCGAAATAGCCAACTACGAAGAATAAGGGTTCCAACGAATCCCTGTAAATACTCTTATTCCCGCTTCTAATGATGTAAGTGCGGGAATAGTGCACATTTTACGTGGTCGGGATTCGAAGTTTTTTTTTGCTTTTTCTGACGCCACGAGGTATAATTTGAATTTCTGGAACCAGGTCTTAAAGTTTTCTTCTACGTTGCCAGTCCAGGTCATTTGCGTTGGCGGTTTTAAAAGGTTCATGCCTGTTCTTCACTTCTGTAGAAATTTAATTGTAAATTAAGCTGGTCCCAATGGTGTAGGGAAGATAATTTACGGGGAATAAATTCGCAGAATGAGATATAGGCGGGAAGTTCAAAGAAACAAGCGCACGACGACAAAATATGCTACAACATGGGTTTAATAATGGTAAATGTACAACAATACATACAAATATATACGTTAAAACAAAGGGGTTAGTGAATGTTCACTTCAATGTTCGTTAAGGTTAGGTCGGATAAGCTACCGGTGATTTTTTGGTTAGGGGTCTTCAAAAGACAGTGAGAGATTTAGCTAGTAGTTAATTGATTAGTTGTCAAGTTGCAAGAGTTAAATACTGCGTGGAGTCCTTGAAAGACTTAAGAGTATCAGAGTTTGTATGGGGGTTAGCTATATCCGAAGGTTGTAGGGAATTATCGAAGGCTCTCCAAATTCTCCGGTGCGGAAGTAATTTGGTATTTTTTATCCGTCTGTCAAGGGTTTTGATAAAGTCTCTAAATCCGTAGTTCGAAAGGAGTGAACAAGAATTCCTTCAAGGGTTTGATATTCTTTTGTCCGTTATAAATGGACAAGCAGAGAATAAAGTAGCAGACCTACCTTCGTGTCCCGCCAAGGGGAAAGCGAGCTTTGTCCCCTAAGGGAAAAAGTGAAAAGAGGGCGAGAGAGGAAGCAGTGGACGCTTTTATAGGCAACATCACGTGATCATAAGGGTGCTGCTGCTGGTTTTGACCGGTGAGACTGGACGTTTGTCCCCTAAGGATTGCTAGCCGGTGTAGCCGGAAGCGAGTCCCTTACTAAATTTCAACACTTCTGACACCATGTTTGAGAGAAAATGTTTGAGAGAAAATCGGGGTAACACTGTTCGGTTCATGGCTTTATTGAGACCAATCTTATACACGTGTGTACTGACTGTAGATATATAAGAAAATGACTAGAGAATTATATTTGTTTCTTGATGTGACGTTACTGAAGCATTCTAGTACAAGGGAGATAACCTATTTCTAACTATCACAATATGTAGTGTGCACTGTGTATCTTTACAGACAAAAAAGTAAGTAAAGTCGACGGGGCGGCCTAAAGTCGGTATCAGCCAGTCAGCGAGGGAGTCTATACCCTTTTCAATAGCGCTAGACCAAGGAGATTGTATTTAGCATCTGAGATGGAGCGCCACGCCTACTTTACCGCACAGATCCCTGTGCTACTCATACGCTGAGTTGGCGAGGACCGGTATCGAACTAGGAACCTTGTGGTTTCTAGCCGAACGCTCTACCGACTGAGCTAACCCAGCCCAGACAAAACTAGGACCATATAAAGTGTAAATTCAATTGGAGTTGGGGTCGGTGTAATTTTCCTGACCCCGAAAAGAAATTCTAGGCCGTTCTTCTAAAATCTTGACTGGGAATACAACTATTACTATCTCGGGAAGAAAATTCCTCTCCAAGAGATAGCGGTGAATCTGGAAATAAAAGTTGAACTTTGTCTCTTTGTCTTTCATTTATTCCTTTGCAAGAAGAAGGAAGGACCACACATGTGGGGGTTAAAGGAAAAACAAGTAACCACCCAACTATCTAACCCCATAATTTATAAGGAGTGTGGGTATTAAAATTTAAAAAAATAGAAAAATAACAAACTCCCATGAGCCTTCACCGGAAGAACCCCCCGCCCCCGAGCATGCGCTGGGAAAAGGACCCACTTCCGACCCCCAAGAGAATCTCTCGGCCATTCGAATTTAGGCCTTAACTGTCTAGACACTACTACTGGCCAGGGATAAATTTCCTTGTCACGTGGTGACTATGACCCGTGGATAAAGTCTAAATCATAAAAGCACCTTTTGTCTTCGTTTTTCCTTCTTTCTTTGAATTTCTTTTCAGTGCAACCACTAAATAAGATGGGGTTAAAAACAAACCCTTGTAATATGCATCAAGCATAACAACAGACAACTTTTAAACCTAAAACACTAAACCTCTTGCCACGCCATAGGAGTGTGGACTGTATGATTTTACAGACCAAACTAGGGCCATTATGGTCTTTTTTTGCTGGGCACCACATATTTTCCTACATTAACAGGTAGGCATTTAAATTCGGATGAAGTATACTCAACAAACAAATGAAGATACAAACCTATATTCGAAAAAATACAACTTGCAAACTTAATGGCGTTGCGGCCAGACTTATCTGCTGAGATCCATCTTAGTTCTGGGAGAGACTGGATTAGACGTCTTGCTGCAGTATTGCCTTGATTGGTCCCCTGGTGCCAAAAGCAGATAATTAATAACTTATTTTTCTAAAAACATAAAGTGTGAATTAAATTGGGGTCGGAGTCATACTAGAGGTACGGACTCCGACTTAAGTGACCCCTTAATTGCTTCCGACTCCGACTCCACGATTCCGACTCCACTGTCCTGCATAATTCCTCGCACGTTTAATGATTGTTAATCCACTTAAAACCCAAAATATATCATGGAAAAAATCTGTTTTTAACGACAACAGCTGTTTTTTTTTTTTTTTTTTTTTGAGTACTTCCGTTAGCGAATATGACCGGTACGACACGTGTATCCGAGAAACCAATACAATTTTCAAAATTCAAAACTTGTACTTGACACCAAGACTACCTATATATTCTATTTATCTATTTTCATCTTATTCTATTTTTCTATTTAGAAAAGATGCTGATGCCTACGAAATTATTTTTCAAACAATAGAGGAACTTCCGGAATATATCGTAAGCAAGCAAGTCGGTGATTTATCAGTAACAAAACAGAGTAAAAAGAGGCACTTGTTTTCTGAATTTTTTCCTTGTTTTTTCGATGAAAATTGAGGGGGAAAAAAATCTATATATTTTGGATTTTTGATATTAATTATTTAGATACACGTATCGTTTCCAGAGGGAAAAGTAATAACTATTCCCAAAGTTTTTAAAATCTTTTTTTTTCTTTCTTAACCCTGTTGCATTTCTCAGAGATTTAGTTTCACTTTTATATACACTGCTATACTCCTGCCATCTATCGAGCAAGCATTATGTCAGAGGAAACGTAAGTTTTTTCTTTTGTTTTTGCTTTTCTAATTTTTTCAGTTCATGAAAATTATTTTGTTGTTGTGAATTTATTATGATGAACTAATTGATTAGTAAAAGAAAAAAAACATTCAGTTAAAAATAACTAACAAACTAGAAGGCTAGATTTTTTTTTTTTTAAGATAGATTTTTTTTCCTGGCAAAAAGGAAATTAGGGCGTTCCAGTTTGGGTTTTATTTTATTTATCTTTTTCACTTATTTTTAGTTTTAAAAGTTTATATATGTAAAATAAAATAATAGGTAGATTCACTAATATGTTTAATCACTAGAATAAGCCGCTGTGAAAATAGTAATACAGTAATATAAAAAGGAATTATAACATAGAACTTGTCAACTGTACATAACACCGGCCCTACCTTATACGTAAGGAATGTCTGCGGCAGTCTACAAAAATTACATAAAAGGAAGCTTCTCTAGAATATACTATCCCTGAACCCCCCGACGGGGAGCTCAAGCCAGCATTGAGGGGCCTGGAAGGGTGGGTTTCATATATTTTCTAAGACAATTTATTAACATATAGTAGAGTAGGGACATGTAGTAGAGTAGGGTCCTCATATGTATTTACTACACAAAATTGACCTAAAATCCGTTTTTGACAAAATGAATTTAGCCCCTCTTACAGAAAATAATTTATCAAAAATCAGGGAATTATCGGATTTTGATTAAATTTTCAGTGTTGATTTACCAATGAATGAAATTTATAATGTATTATTTATTTTATTTAAAAACTTTCTGATTTTTTTTCAGGTCACTTAATTTTGACACCCCCTTATTTTGAGGGCGTAAAATCTCTGCGAGTTGGTCAGCGTTTGATACTAATTAGTAATTAGTATCAAAAAATAAAATTAAAATAAAATAAAAATTAAATTAAATAAACACCTGATGATTTAAAAAAAAATTTTTCAGCTTACAGAAATAATGAGAATTATGATTGAAAAACAATGTTTTCATTTTTGCACTGTTAAATTAACTGAAATTTAACGTAGCTAAAAAGAAGTTACGATAAGAGGTTTCTAGGTACCACCAATTTGACCCTGTGTAATTTACCCCCCCCCCCCTACATTTAACACAATGAAACTTGCAGAAAAATTAATATTTCCTTGAAAATTTTTTCCATTCGAAAGAAAATCATTAAATAAACTCCTGATGATTTAAAAAAAAATTTATCAGCTTACGGAAATAATGAAAATTATGATTGAAAAACAATGTTTTCATTTTTGCACTGTTAAATCAACTAAAATTTAACGTAGCTAAAAACAAGTTACGATTAGAGGATTTTTTAAAAAATTCTATGAAAAATCAATTAATGGTCCGATTTTCACGAAAATTTCCATAAATGTTTACCATTGGATGTAAATACATCTGAAATAGTTTTTTTCTAAAATATATTAGGGGAAATATTTTTTTACGAGGTCTATCAATCCGCCATTCAGCCTCTTTTTCAATGGTTTTAGGCGCTTGTTTACAATTTTAAAATAATATTTGGGATGGGAAAAAAATTACCAAAAATCAGGTAATTATCCGATTTTAATGAAATTTTTCAGTATTGATTTAACAATTAATGAATTTTATAATGCATGTTATTTTATTTAAAAACTTTAATTTAGTATTTTTGCTATGAAAAATTAATATATAAAATTCATTTAAAATAAAAGTATTCGGATTTTAAGTTTAAAATGTTATATTTTTAGATTCTAAAAATAAATATCTACTTAAAGCAAACATTATTTTAGGCACAAAAAGTAATAAGTTTTGAAGAAAAACTCTATTGAAAATGTAGCCCCCCCCCCCTTTTAAGTAGAAAAAACATCGATGTATAATTTTTTCTTTTATAAAATAATAGTCAATTAAATAATTATCGAAATGAGTAAAAATGAAATCTCCAAAAAATAAATTATTTATTATATTTTTACATTTTATTTTCCGATTTTCGGTACTTATTTTCTCATAAAACAACAACCGTAAAAAAAATTTTTTTTGTTTCTATTCATAACTTTGGTCTTTTATCTCTTTATTTATACTGTAATTAGTATCGAAAATAACCAACTCGCAAAACATTTTACGCCCCCAACATAAGGGGGGGTCAAAATTAAGTGACCTGAAAAAAAGTTTTTAAATAAAATTAATAATGCATTATAAAGATCATTCATTGATAAATAAACACTGAAAATTTCATTAAAATCCGATAATTCCCTGATTTTTGGTAAATTATTTTTTGTAGGGAGGCTAAAGTCATTTTGTCAAAAACGCATTTTGCCAGTAGCTAGAATATTCATATTTTAAATGAATTTCATATATTAATTTTTCATAGCAAAAATACTTAATTAAAGTTTTGAAATAAAATAACTGATGCATTATAAAATTCATTAATTGATAAATATATACTGAAAATTTCATTAAAATCAGATAATTCCCTGATTTTTGGTAAATTTTTAAAAATCGCTAATGTTCCATTAATTTTGTAAACACGCTATTTATAAAGAGTGTTTATGACCGAACGCGATTGAAATTGACCAAAAAATCGTTTTGAATGTATTAAAAACGAATTAAATGTGTAATATTATTTTGCTTTTTTTATGGTCATTATGTTACTACTTATCAATTTAGACAAAAGTTTGACCTTAAATAATAGATTTGATTAATTTTAATTTGTTTTTTAAAAAACTGTAGCAGCCGATTTTTGGGTATCCCTAGTAATTACCAACCCGTCCCCATGAGGAGGGTGTGATACAAGGTTAATTTTTAAGCGGGGTTTAACAGATTTTAATTAGAGGTATTCCTTATACCGGTTGCCATACCAAGTTTTAAAAATCCGGTCTGCCCTGCTAATTACCCATAGCTGGAGGGAGAATAATTGTATGCATGCCTTTCCCAAGGGTGTTAGTGCTATGTGAAATACAAACTGCCTTGTACAGAATTTGAACTCGAGCCGCCATGTCCATTTCTAACAACGATAACCATTACACTAAGATCGCCTCCAATAGAGACACCATACAATTGATTTTGTGGGGGGCTGGTATCATAGATTTGGGGGATATGAGGCCTGAACAACAGCCCTATATATATATATATATATATATATATATATATATATATATATAACATTTAATAGAATAAATATATATAACAGCTCTATTTTATATTGAGCAGTCTACCAATAATACTGCCTTTGGTACACCGTTCCAGCAAAAGCTGAAACAGTGACCATCCCACACTATAGTATATATATATATATATATATATATATATATATATATATTATCCAATCATACGCATCCCATGTCTATTGAATTTTTTGAAATTTTTTTCGATTTTCCTCACATTTGAAACATCTTCACCTGATGAATGCATCGCATGAAACCAATATGGTTGTGAAAGTTCCTTTGTCACCCAATAAATAGATATGTAAAACCTATATATTTATCTTATTATATTATATATATAAATATATATATACACACACACACACACATACATTCACCATTTAGATAGGAGTAAGCAAATACATTTAAATTGCTAGAATTATAAACAAAACATTGAACAAGAAACAAAATTTTTACAAAAACCAAAACAGTTGAATAAGTTTAGATTAAAAGTATTATATATACAAGTAAAATCATTTTTTTTTTGTTTTTTGTCGTCTGTTTCTGTAAGGGAATTTATGACAAATTAAAATTAAAAGATATTTCTTAATTTCTAAATAAATCACGGTCATCATATTTAGCGGAAAAGCATCGCTCAGAACTGGTTGTTATTTTAATTTTAATATTAGTAATATGGAATAACCGTAAACAAATTTTGAATTAAAAATAAAAGTAAACATCTTTTTTAAATTCCTAATAGGAATAATAAAATTTGAAATAAAAAATACTTGTTATATTTGTGAAGGTGCCGCGAAAATTAAAAATAAATTTTATCTATAAATTTTATCTATTTTTTAAAAATTCCTAATAGAAATAAAATAATTTGAAATAAAAAATACTTGTTATATTTGTGAAGGTGCCGCGAAAATTAAAAATAAATTTTATCTATAAATTTTTTCATTAAAAATTAACTCTATTAAAACTTTAAAAATATTTTTTTTTTTTACCGCAACGAAAACGGGAGTAGTCACGGACAAAAGACCATAACTAATAATTTAACGTAAGATTGAAATTAGTGGCTGTATCTTTATTTTTAAATTAATTTCTCGCAAAACTTTATACATGAAATAATTATAAATACAAATAAAAATTAAAATATCAATTAGAAACTGTTTAGAACTAAACATGCATTTATTAAAAGATTCGTTGAAAATTGGCTATGCAAATATTACAGACCAGATATTACAAACGCATCTCAATACTTGTATATAAACCAATTTGTTCCTTTAATATTAAGTATAACACAAATTGATTATAAATTAGGTTCTCATTGATAAACGCTAGAGTTTAGTTTGGAATATCTGACGTCAGCCGTGACGGGGTTTCGGCTTCAGACAAAAATGCAGTCTATCTCCATTATATATACTAGCAAATATATGCACCCTCCGGGTGCAAGTATTTGAATTTTAATGTAATGAAATATGTTAAATTTGAAATACTTTTGAAACTAACTAAAAATCCAAATAAAATGATTTGAAACAGAGGGGGTATAATCGAAGAATAGAACAACTTTGAAACTAAGTCTTCCATCATTTTTCATCACTCCCTCCTTTTATTGCTGAATTTTCCTAATTTAACTATTTAGTTAAATTAGGAAGTAAAGAATAAAATTACTGTTATTTCTTTATATTAAAGGATTTCTTTTAAGATTTATCCCTGAGTTTTTTGCTCATATTCATTAAGAAAAAAACAAACAATTAGAAATCAATAATACCAAGCGCAAATTTAATAAAATTAAACTTTTAATATCAATATGCAAATTAGCTTTCCTGTTCACACTGTAACCTGCTATTTTGTTGCATATATAAATACAATTGCATGTTATTAGAATGTAGATAAAGTCAAAAGTATTAATAAGGTATAACAATTTTATCAATAACTGAGGTTTAAATAAAAATAAATTCATGGTGAATGTGACGTCAATAACTAAGGGAATTGTGACATGAGTAGTGATTTAGTTTCGGCTTCAGACAGACAAACACACAATCTCCATTATAATAAGATATATATATATATAATTAAAAATTTTGTTTCATGTTTGTTTAATCTCTTGTTTTGAATTTGTCATTTATTCGACTGTTGTTTTTTGTAAAAATTTTGTTTCTTGTTTAATGTACTGATTGTTTTGATTTTCGAATTAGTTTAAATTGTATTAAAAAGTAGTGACATTTGTTTTGAATAAAGAAGTTAGGTTTAGGGTTTGTTTTATGGGAAAATAAATAAATAATTTATCAGTGTGATTCCCCTTTGATCATGTTAGAATTATAGGAAATAACCGTTTTTTTTTTTTTAAATAATGAAGTTCATGTGGCTTTTGCGTTATGATATCTTTCGATGATCTTAGCTCTTCTGAAATTGCCAATGGATAGTTTCTCCGTCTATTGGTTTTGAATGTAGAGTTTCCCTTTCTTATTCATCTATATCTATCTATCTATCTATCTATCTATCTAATCCCAGCCATTTTCGGCGTCCATCTCACACTCGAATCATACGTTCATGATAGGCATAAACCTAAAACTTCCTCATGTCTTCTTTCTCTCTTAACTCTTGGTTTGGTTTGTTTTACAGCATATCAACCTCAGTGGGTCATTTAATGCAGATAAAGTTTTGTAATCAATTCTTAATGGATAATACAATTTTTTAATAAATACATTTTTCTATTTAACCCATAGATGGGACCCTAACAGGTACTACCACTCCGGGTCAGAGTGGACCAGAGAGCAATGGTGTTGAAGGGGTGCTCCACATTCCCCAAGCCTCCAGAACTGGAACCTCACCATCAGATAGAGTTTAACGTCATACCCAGGACATATAGACCCGCAGCCACCACCTTCTAGCACCCATATGATAAAAAGGGGTTGGGGCTTGCCGTAAGGGCAATAGGGTTGGGAAAATCATATAGGTGCTAGGGCTTGACGTGACCAGCCGATTGATCGGAGGGGGTCTCTCCGACCGCCCGTCTAGCCCAAGATAGGGCCAAAGTGGAGTATTGCATGTCATGAACTGCTCATCCACCTGGTCTCTATCCTTAAGCATCACGGGTCGCCACAAACGGCCAACAGGTTGCCCCATTGGGGGAGTCTTACCCCTCTGCAGAGGTGCAGTCGGTGCATTCTAATGCCCCACCGACAGGGTGGTCTCTTAACTCTCCGCTCTCTTCTAATAAAGATGCTTTATATGCTAGGAAATATATATGCACTCTTTAGGTACAAGTATCAAAGTTTTAATGTAATTAATAATTACATTAAAACTTTGATACTTACACCCAGAGGATGCACATATTTCCTAGTATAAAAAGCACCTACTATAAACATTTACAATCTTTTTATCTGCATTCTTATTTAGTTTCATTAGCCTTTCTAATTTGATATGCTATAATTACTAATTATAGAATGTTAAATTAGAAAGGCTAATGAAACTAAATAAGAATGCAGATAAAAAGATTTGAAACAGAGGGCAGTATAATCGAAAAATAGAACATCTGAAACTTACCCTTCCATCACTCCTGTCTTTCATTGCTAAATTTTACTAATTTAACATTAAAAAAATAGTTAAAATAGGAAGTAAAGAATAAAATAAGTTATTTCTTGTTAACGGATGTTTGAAAAACATTTATCCCCAAGATTTTTACTCATATACATTAAGATAAAATAAAACAATTAGAAATCAATAATACTAAGCACATACTTATTAAAATCATATTCTTAATATCAATATGCAAATTAGCCTTCTCGTTCACACTGTAAACTGCTATTTTGTTGTATAAAACCATGGAGAATGCATTGTAAATAACTAAGGAAATTGTGACTTGAATAGTAATATTGATTTGGTTAGAGACAGAAAAACAAACTATCTCTCTTATATTAAGATATTTGTTATTTACATTGCCATATGTTGTAGGGACTGCCAAATTTTATTGTCATCAAGGCGTATTTTACAAAATGAATTTCACCTCCCTGATTAAAAAACATACCAAAAAATTGATTTTTTTATATATATATATATATATAATATAACTGTTTATACAAAGGTTTTAGTGAGCATCTACCTAAGGTTTCAGGCTTTGCCCTTTTTAGGATACTATTTAATCCCTCTGATGTGTCTGTAAGTACACACTTTACAGTTATATATTTGTAAACAAAAACATTTTACAGTTATTTGTAATTGAACACTTTATTTTCCTTTATTTAATCTCGGAAAAATTACACACACACACACACACACACACACACACACACACACACACACACACACACACACATATATATATATATATATATATATATATATATATATATATATATATGGAGGCGTGTGGGCTAGTGGTTAGAGTCGTGGAAAATGGACTCGTTCATTCGAGTTCAATTCCTAGACGAAGCTGTTGGCATTTCATATAGCGCTAATACCCTTGGGAAAGGTATGAATCCATATATTCTCCCTCCAGCTATGGGTTAAATAATAGGGCAGACTGGGCTCTTCAGCCTTTGGTAGGTAACCAGTCTAGGAGAGGGATAACTCTGAATTCAGAATTCCTGAGGTCGGTCGTTGATTGGGTTTGTGGCAACCTTTGATGCACCAATTCTTTCCTATCGACTGTGCCAAAATGTTTGGATGGTCCAACACAAGCCTTCACCACTATAAACAAATTCCTGTGTGGGAGTTCATTGTGTGTATGAACCCTCATACGTCGAAAATCGACGGGAGAATCCATTTTTTTAAAAATATATATATATATATATAAAACCAAGGGAGGTAATCATTTTTTTTATTTCTTAATTTTAAAACAATTACCAAAAATCAAGGAACAGTCCGATTTTAATGAAATTTTCACAAAATTATTATTCAGTGATTTATTTTTATAGTGAATGAAAGCAAACTTGAAAAATTATTTTTTTTATCAATTCAGAATGTAGGGGGAGGGTGACCTTTGTTCATATGAAGAAAAAAAATCCTGAAGAACATATGAAAGATTCAAAAAAATAAAAGAATATAAATTCAATACCCCCCACACACACAAAAAAAAAGAGATTTGAAAATTTGAAAGTATTTTCTTAAAACTCCAAAAATAATTTATATAACATGTTTTTATTTTTTTCTCTCGGTCTTGAGCCAAATTTTCCCAGCTGGAAGGGGCAATGCCAAAGCACCTGAGATCATTCTTGCAGACATCCTTGAATTGCAACTGGGGGGGGGGCGACTAATCTGTCTTTTCCCAGATGTAAGCTCTCCATAGAGGATGTCTTTTGGGATTCGTCCATCATCCATCCGACTTACATGACACAACCATCAGAGACAACGTTGTCTCAGTAGGGTTACAAGCTGGGGAGTTGATCTCTCTCTAGGACTGCTGTGTTAGTGATCCTGTCCCTCCAAGTGATGCCCAGTATACGTCTAAGGTAGCAAAGGTAGAAGTTATTTAGCCGCCGCTCTTGGTGGGAGTATAAGGTCCATGTTTTACTTCCATACCTGAGGGTGCTGATAACACATGCCCTATACACTTGTACCTTTGTATGGATAGTGAGCTTGCTGTTGTCCCACACTCTTGTTGTGAGCTTCCCAAAAGTTGAGGCAGCTTTTCCGATCTGGCAACTGAGTTCAGTATCAAGTGACAGGTTGTCGGTGATGGTGGACCCAATGTAGGTAAAGACTATATATATATTCAAGGATTGCCAAGTGAGATTATAATTTTTTTTTTTAATTTCTTAATTTTAAAACAATTACCAAAAATCAGGGAACAGTCCTATTTTGATGAAATTTTCACAAAATTATTTTTCAATGACTTAATTTTATAATGATTAGCTTATTATATTAAAGAAACTTGAAAAAATATTTTTTTATCAATTGACCATTTGAAGAAAAAAAAATTCCCGGTCCCTAATTTTTACATTATATATATTGGGGACATCCAGTCGATTTTGCGTGATAAAAATATGACGGCAAAAGTTACAAGACGTTTCTAAAAATATATTTTATCATAAAAAATCTTTGTATCATTTGAAAGAAATTAGATTAAAGAAAACACCAATATTTTTTTTTTTTTTTTTTTTTTTACATATACAATTCTTAAAATCGTGTTTTAAATTAATGTTTACATTGAATTTTGACCACTCAAGAAGGGGACATAATAATTACCATTAAATAATAGAAATGAAATTTTTTCCCCAAAATATAAGTTTCTTTTTTAAAATCTATCAAAAATCAGGTAAATTTCCAATGTTAATGAAATTTTTACTACTTATTCCTTTCTAAGTAAATTATTTTTTTAAAATAGGATTTGTGTTAGAAATATTATTAGAATTATTTCTTATTTTTGTCGGTAGCCCCACCCCCCACAATATTTTTATTCTTAAAGATAAAAAAATAGTCTCTTTATTTTAACAAATAATTTTATTATAAAGATAGAGGTCTTAACAATATAAATCAGTTGAGTTATTTTATGGACCATATATTTTTAAAAATCAACCTGAAGTCAAAAAATAAAATTGAAAAAAAAATATATAAGAAAAATCAATTTAAACAGTTTAGCTATTCATTTTATCAAAATATACTCCTAAATTTAGGAGTCATATGTTATAAAAAAAAATAGTTAAAATGTTAAAAATAAATTTTTGAAAGATTTTTATTATTTTTAGTTTTTTACAATTTCATCACTGCTTTAAAAAAATCACTTTTCAAATTATATAAACCTGAGACATTTATTTTATATTTATTGTGAAAATACATTAGAAATGATTTAATGAAAATGCATTGGAAATGATTTTTACTATAAAAATGCATTGGAAATGATTTCTACTATAAAAATGCATTGGAAATGATTTTTACTATAAAAATGCATTGGAAATGATTTCTACTATAAAAATGCATTGGAAATGATAAAAATGCATTGGAAATGATTTTTACTATAAAAATGCATTGGAAATGATTTTTACTATAAAAATGCATTGGAAATGATTTTACTATAAAAATGCATTGGAAATGATTTTTACTATAAAAATGCATTGGAAATGATTTTTACTATAAAAATGCATTGGAAATGATTTCTACTATAAAAATGCATTGGAAATGATTTTTACTATAAAAATGCATTGGAAATGATATTTACTATAAAAATGCATTGGAAATGATTTTTACTATAAAATGCATTGGAAATGATTTTTACTAAAGCTGCAATGGAAATATTTTAGTTTTATTAAGTGGCAGAGATATTATTTTCTCAAAAAAATATAAATAACATTTTTTTTTTTTCAAGCAAAAATATATGTTTGAAGTTATCTAATTTGAAATGTATATTCTGTAATTCATATGTTATTGTCTCCTACAGGATCTCAAGTACAGACAAGGGCCAGTGTCCGCAAGATGAGACAAAACCAGAGATTCCAGGGTGAGAATATGATATTTTTTACTCAGAATAGCTTAGATCTGACACAAGGCCATAATATGTGTAGTGCTTAATGATACTATCATTTATTTTCATTAAAATACTAGAACTAGCTACCCAGCGTTGCCTAGGTAGAGGGGGTATGATAAAAAGTTAGTCTTGCAGATCCATTGATTGTTTTGGTCTTACATAATTGATTTATGTTTTAATCACAAACGCAACCAATGACTTTCCCTTTTACTATTCACATCCTAATTTCAAATATCTTCCCAGATATAAATAATAATAATAATGAAATTTATTGTGTACAGTGCTCGGGTGCACCACAACTCATCAAAGTTTCATGTCAAATACACAGAATAATGTATTAGTGTCAGGAACATGAACAGTTTACAGTAGTAATATGCATGTATGTGTGCGCGTGTGTGCATATGTATGTGGAGAGTGGCATCAGGTATAGTGTTGGCGGACTACAGGAAGAAGGGAGGTTTTGAAAGACTCAGTGCTTCGGCAGCCTACAACAGATGCGGGCAGTTTATTCCATGTCTCCACAACTCTTAGCGTGAAAAAATGTTTCCGAAAGTCACGTGAGCAGTGCTGTTTTCTGACTTTGTAGGCATGCCCACGTGTGTTAGAAGGATGGAGATCAAAAAGATGCTCAAGGTTGCTGTTGTTAAGATGATTAATGACTTTATGAGCGTTTACCAGGTCAGTTGCCAGATGCTGAAGTTTCAATGAATCCATTCCCAGGGCTGCGAGACGTTCAGAGTATGGCAGATGCCTGATGGAGGGTATTCGTTTGGTTGCACGTCTCTATACAGTTTCTAGGAGGTTAATATTCTGGGCAAGATAGGGGTTCCAGACTGGTGATGCAAACTCCAAGTGTGGCCGCACCATAGCTTTGTACAGCTTCAAATAGATAGCTGGTGAGCGGCTGACAAAGGTCTTGCTGAGTGAGGCCAGGACATCCTCGGCCTATTTCACAATTTTGGAGATGTGTTTCGTCCAACGTAAATCACTGCTGACAGTAATACCCAGATCACGTTCACAAGAAGATTCCTTGATATTGGTGTTGTGGAGGGAGTATATGTATGATGGGTTTTTCCTCCCAAAATGCCTTATTTTTACATAAAAACCAAGCTCTAGTGATAGTAAATGTGTATATATATTTACTTTGTCATTAATTGTTTTATTTTTTGTTGTTTCCACTGGACATACATACATACATACATACACACAACTGCCATTTATATATGTATAGATTACAAAAATGTCTAAACAACTCCCAGTTATCAGCCAGTATCGTTTGCAGGGGAGTAACCCACCATATCCTAAAAAGGGGTCCAGGGTATGATACCAAACTGCATCTGATGGTGAGACTCCAGTTCTGGATATCTGGAGTTTTCTTTCCTACCTATGATGACGTCTTTATAGCCAGGAACCTAGATTTGGTTGGTGGGTTGTTTGGATTTTACAGCATGTCAACCCTTGATGGGTTATTTTATGCCAAAGTCATTTTGTTTTATTCATTCTTGATGGGTATTCAAAATTTTCTTAAAACTCAATTTTATTTAAACATGTCTTTTTAAAACTTTTTTCCTATTTAATCCATAGATGATACCCTAACAGGTACTACCACTCAAGGTCAAAGTGGAACTGAGAGTAATGGTGACGAAGGTGTATTCCACACTCTCCAGAGCTCCAAAATTGGAACTTCACCATTAGATGCAGTTTAACATAATACCCAGGACAATAAGACCCTCAGCCACTGCCTTCTAGCACATATATGATAAAATGGTTAGGGGGTTTGCTCAGATGGCAAATATTTTCTTCAGTAACCTTAATGTCATTTTAAAAATTCTATTTTATTTATTTTTTCTCAAGCAAAATGAGGCCCTGTTGTATCATCTAATCGGAAAATGTATATCTATTATTCTACTAAAGCTGAGTGTATCAATGATTGTTTCCCTAAGGCTTTTTTCCTGTTTAGGTTAATGACTAAAATTAAATACTAAAATATTCCTTACTTCTGGGATTGAATTATGTTTGAAAAAAAATGTCATCATTTTAATTAGCAGTAATTTACAATTAAGTCATAAAGTAACCCATCTCACATCATCTGCCTATCAATTTCACCCCCTCTATATATATCTTAATTCTCCTCACTATTATATTTTAGTATCTCTGTGAGAAGAATTTGGAAGACTTGGAGAGTCCCTAGGTGACTGCTGGCCGTTATTTGACCCCTGCCACCACCACCACTAAATCAGAAGAGAAATCTCAGTTTACTCCCCCCCCCAAGCTATGATAACAATCCCCAACTCCTCCACTTCCCCTTTCACTTCTGTCATGATAAAAATTAACAATAGTGTTTTTTTCTTTTTTTTTTTTTTTTTTTTTTTTGGTAATTTAACTACCGAAGAAGTATAAAAATATTTTACTTTATTTTCAAAACTTATTTCCTTACAGTTTTGTTTGTCAATTAAAAAAAAAAAAATCTTTGTGAATTTCATATAATAATGAAATTTATTGTGTACAGTGCTCAGGTGCATCACAACTCATCACAGTCTTATGTCAAGTACATAGAATAATGTATTAGTGTCAGAAACATGAACAGTTTACAGTAGTAATATACATGTATGTGTGCACGTGTGTGCATATGTATGTGGAGAGTGGCATTAGGTATAGTGCCGGCGGACTACAGGAAGCATGGAGGCTTTGAAAGACTCAGTGCTTTGGCAGCCTACAACAGATGCTGCCAATTAAAATTATAGTGAAGTAAATAGAGAGGGATTATTTTTGATAATACATTAAAAAAAAACTGATTTTCAGTCATCCCCACAACTTCTCAACACCTTAGCTATTAATAGAATTTCAAGAATCAGGTCCATTTGAATTTGGTGAAACTTTTCCTTTCTTAGAAATCTTACAAAATGATTTTAAAGATTTTTTAAAAATTCTCCAGTCCTATTTCTTTTTTAAAATTAATTTGCTTTGCAAACTTGCTTCTTTCCTAATCACAATTATGTACCCAGAGCTTAATGGGTGACCCAATGGGTCACATTTTGTCTAGTTTTGCAATGTATATCTGTTTTTGTCTTCTACAGGGTCTCAAGTACAGACAAAGACCAGAGTCTGCAAGATGAAATTAAACCAGAGATTGCGGGGTGAGAATATAATCGCAATATTTGTTTTTAGGGTGCTCAGTATTATTTACTGTATTATCTATTAATGATAGAGATTTGGTTTCTATTTGTCTGTAACCGAAACTATGTCACTGCTTACGTCACAGTCATTTCAGGAATTAAGTAAGTTAATCAATGAGGCTTTAAGTCAGTATCATTACTACATAAAAATATTGAAATTCTATGAAAAATCAATTGTCAAATTTTCACAAAAATGTTGATACTTATTCATTTTTAGATGAATTTATGTTTAAAATAGTTTTTCCTAAAATATAATAGGGGAAATATTTTTTTTACTAGGTCGACCCCCCCCCCCCTTATTTAATTTTATGAAATCTGAACAAAATATATTTTACTTGTACAATTTATAAATTTTTCTCTGAAGATAAAGGTCTGAATAATTAAATCAGAATTTTTTAGAAGCGTTTTGGTGGTCCCTACTGTTGTAAAACAAAACAAATATCTCAGTGGAGTGGGGTGAATATGATGCTTTTTAAGTAAGGAATTTTAAAATAATATTAAAAGTTTTATTTTATTTATTTACCTCTCAGGCAATATCTTTCCAAAATTTACTTTTACACCTCATGGAGGGTGGTTTTCTTTGCTAGTTTATTTAATATACCTGTTTTTTGTCTCCTACAGGATCTCATGTACAGACAAAGGCCAATGTCTGCCAAAGGAGACAAAACCAGTGAATCCGGGGTAAGAATATAATTGTAGTATTTGGGGGGGGATGTGCTCAGCCTTATTTATTGTATTATTTATTTAATGTATCTGTTTTTGTCTCCTACAGGATCTCATGTACAGACAAAGGCCAATGTCTGCCAAAGGAGACAAACCAGTGAATCCGGGGTAAGAATATAATTGTAGTATTTGGGGGGGATGTGCTCAGCCTTATTTATTGTATTATTTATTTAATGTATCTGTTTTTGTCTCCTACAGGATCTCATGTACAGACAAAGGCCAATGTCTGCCAAAGGAGACAAAACCAGTGAATCCGGGGTAAGAATATAATTGTAGTATTTGGGGGGGGGATGTGCTCAGCCTTATTTATTGTATTATTTATTTAATGTATCTGTTTTTGTCTCCTACAGGATCTCATGTACAGACAAAGGCCAATGTCTGCCAAAGGAGACAAAACCAGTGAATCCGGGTAAGAATATAATTGTAGTATTTGGGGGGGATGTGCTCAGCCTTATTTATTGTATTATTTATTTAATGTATCTGTTTTTGTCTCCTACAGGATCTCATGTACAGACAAAGGCCAATGTCTGCCAAAGGAGACAAAACCAGTGAATCCGGGGTAAGAATATAATTGTAGTATTTGGGGGGGGGGGGATGTGCTCAGCCTTATTTATTGTATTATTTATTTAATGTATCTGTTTTTGTCTCCTACAGGATCTCATGTACAGACAAAGGCCAATGTCTGCCAAAGGAGACAAAACCAGTGAATCCGGGGTAAGAATATAATTGTAGTATTTGGGGGGGGATGTGCTCAGCCTTATTTATTGTATTATTTATTTAATGTATCTGTTTTTGTCTCCTACAGGATCTCATGTACAGACAAAGGCCAATGTCTGCCAAAGGAGACAAAACCAGTGAATCCGGGGTAAGAATATAATTGTAGTATTTGGGGGGGGATGTGCTCAGCCTTATTTATTGTATTATTTATTTAATGTATCTGTTTTTGTCTCCTACAGGATCTCATGTACAGACAAAGGCCAATGTCTGCCAAAGGAGACAAAACCAGTGAATCCGGGGTAAGAATATAATTGTAGTATTTGGGGGGGGATGTGCTCAGCCTTATTTATTGTATTATTTATTTAATGTATCTGTTTTTGTCTCCTACAGGATCTCAAGTACAGACGGAAAAATGAGTCTGCAAATTTCAGGGTAAGAATACAATATTTTTTTTGGGGGGGGGGGGGGGGGTCAGCATTATTCATTTTGATTTGCTTGAATCTGACACAAGGCCATAAAATGTGTAGCGCTTGATAAGAATGTAATTTTTTGTACTTAAATTTTATTTATTTGTTTATTTCTTAAAGCAAAGGGTAATTCTATGTCAAATCATCCAGAAAAAAGTAAAATTGTCACCCACCCCCTTCAATTTTTCTGAAATTTTGTACAGGTGTGGAATATGTTAAAGTAAGACAATCCCCAATATTTCAGCTTCCAATTCCAAAAATTGGCCGAGTTATGTTGATTTTTAGCTCTCCAAATGGGGGGGGGGTGCAAAAAAGGCGACTTTTTATAATCTATTTTTGTCTGTAAAATGAGTTCTTGAGCTTTCCTACTCTTTGGTCCAAAGAATCCAAAAATGCTATCAGAAAAGTCTTAAAATTAACCAATTTTAAGTTATTAATTATTTCTGATTTTTGCATAGCAAGATCAATAAGTGGGAAAATCCCGATGTTGCACTGCATCAATGGCAAAAAAATGTTATTATTATTATTTTACATATATTGAACATTGAAGCGGGTGGGTGACACGGCCTGGATGATTTTAAATGGAATTATAGGCTAGAGTACCAGGCGTCAAAAGAGGAATAGTTTTTGTACACCAAATCTAAATAATTTTAATGTAATTATTAATAAAAAATTTTTACTGAATTTTCGCCAATAGGTATATTCTTTAAAATAATGAATAAATTACCATTTAAACAGATGAATTCGTATTAAGATATGTATAAAACTAAGTAGCTCCGAAATGAAAATTAGCCAATGAGAATCGTGTATTTGAAATAAACAAAGAAAAAAATGGCGACTTCTAGTGAAGAGTAAACAGTACTTAATGAAAAGAAAAATGTTTTTTTTGTACATTTTACCTTCAAAAAAGTATAAAATTACATTATTTTCTAAGAAAACGTGGACTCACTTTTTAGAATATATCTATAAATGGAAGAATTTGGACGGTAAGCATTAATTGCAAAAAATTATCTCCAAAAAGCAACTTCTGAACAAGTGATACCAGTAGACAGTGGATTTCATAGAATCTGTTACTCGTGATTTACAGATTCACACTCAATTGTCCAACTGAGCTGAACCTGCCTCTTAATAAACAATTATTTTTTGTACATGTGTTTGTTTTATTTATTGTAAGAAATTTTATTTAAAATATGCATTTAACAATTGATGAATTAAATTACTGAGAAACATTAGCTGAATAACTGTTGACTAGATGATAAAAATCATCTACCTGTATTACTGAGATTCCTCCCTGATGAGAAAAATGCAATGATAAACTGCTATAATTTGTTTTATTGATAGAATATAAATGTACCTACATCCAAATATTTTTTAAAAATGATAAAAAATCTGAGCTCCGAAGTCAAGATTAGCCAATGAGATTAGTGATTTTATCCATGCATTTCCAGACCACCTCGGTGGCAGAAGGCTCTCTGTAGTGGACTGTTCATGGATGAAGCCACCCTGGTGCAACACCATGAAGCCAAAAGTTTACAGACGAAATGGTACTAAAAGGTAAAAAAGAAAAAGGTGTTTTTCCTTCGAAAAAAGTACAAATATGATTTTCACTGAAAACATAAACTTGCTTTTTAGAATATGTGGTTGTAGCGAAATAAATAATACCTTATAATAATCCCTTTACTAAACCAAACAAATTTTCTTTCTTCAGGAAAAAATTCAAAATATCATAATTTTCAATTAAAAAAGAACTGGCTTTTTAGAACAAATAAAAAATAATAGTATTTCACATACATGTGACAACAAGTCACACTTCTCAAAAACGTAAATATTTATTGTTTAAACAATCTAGTGCTTTGATCGAGTAGGCGAAATCAACATTACTCGTTTATGAAATTGTGTTTTTCAATTTTTTTATATTACATAGTGTGTATGTTCATATGTGTGTAAGCAATTCTTGGATATAGATAAACAATAAACATTTAGGTTTTTAAGACGTGTGACTTGTTGTCACATGTATACGAAATACTACATTTTTTTGTTGTGATTTTCTAAAAAGCCAGTTCTTTTTTAATTGAAAATTATGATATTTTGAAATTTTTCCTAAAGAAAAAAAAATTGTTTGGTTTAGTAAAGGGATTTTTTTTTGTTTTGAGGGTCGCTCAACATTTGTTTTTTTAATTTCATAAACACAGATATCATCAGCTGATGGTTACATTCCAGATAAAATCTGTAATCTCATTGGCTAATTTGAATTCGGAGCTACTTCCGTTTTATACGTATTTTACTCATTTAAAATTTATTTGATTAATTATAGAAGCAAGAAACCTATGGACTTTTGGGGTGATTTTATTTTACTAATTAAGGACAACTTATTTAGACCTTTTTTACATCCGACAGAACTGAACGAAAATCGGCTTGGGACTGGCCTATTACCCCAAAATAAGATTTTTGTTTCCAGGCAAAAATATATGTTTACAGTCACTTAATCAGAAAATGTATACATTGTAATGTATCTGTTTTTGTTTCCTATAACACATCACTCAATAAGTCCCGGGTCTGACATATAGATGGCGCAAATACTGTTGCAAATTTTCAAAACAATGGAAAAATCTGAATTTCGTGTGTTGATAAAGCATTGCTTTCTGATGGGAAGAAATACTGTTCAAGCAAAGCAATAGCTTGATAAGTGTTATTCGGACTCTGCTCCATCAGAAACAATGATTATGAGGTGGTATGCTGACTTTAAACACGGTCATACAGACACAAATAATGCTGAACGCTCAGGTCGCCAAAATTCGGCAGTTGTCCATGAAAACACCAAAAAAATCCACAAACTCATTTTGGCTGATTGTAAATTGAAAATAGCAGAGGAGTTGAAGATATTAGATGGCAGTGTATTCACCATTTTGCTTTAACATTTGTCAAGGAGAAAACTGATTATATTTTTTAATGCATATGTTTTTATTTCCTACAGAAACTCAAGTTTAGACACAACCCCCTCATTGGAAACTGATGCCAGACCCGTATATAATACACAGGAGAGCATGACAGCCTTAAATAAGGTATGGTTTTTATGCTCATAAGGAAATACATCTGGGGTCTCAAAATCTAAGACTCAAAAGGGCCCTTATTTACTAAGGAACAGGTATAGCCGACCAAATGTGAGATTAGGTGCTATTTCTTTAAATATGATAAAATGTTGAATTTTACCTTCATTTTCTCTGTTTTAATAATATTTAGAGCATAATTTATTACAATTACACGCCATTAATTTAACACACATGTGGACAAGTTATTAGTGCGTTTAAAATACTATAATATGAGTTATATATCTCTAAGAAATAAAGGTTTACATAATATATGGTGTGGTTTATTTGCATACTGGTTTTAACAAAAATGGGTTTAATAAATGATTACTTGGTGTTATTGATCTCTAATATTATTGTTTTATTCTCCAACATATTAAAATCAATCCTATGAATGATTTTATATAGAAACCAATTAAAATATAATTAAAATAAGTCTAATCTTTTTATATGCATTCTTATTTAGCTTTGTTATTCTTTCTAGTTTAATATAGTATTTTATTACATTAAAACTTAAATATGTGCTCCCATAATTTTGTTAGTAAATATAATGAAGAAACGGTCTAGACATGAAATATCTAAAAAAAATTTCTAATCTTGAATTATTCAATTTATTGAATTTAATTATGACATTAACTTTATGTAACAACATTCTTAAATGACCTTTTCATTAATTTTGTAATATTAAAACCAGGGCTATAGGGTCAGAGTCATGGAGCTGGAAGCAATTAAGGGGTCAATGGAGTCAGAGTTGGTAAAACTATACCAGTTGAATTTACACTTTATATGGCTCTAGTTTAGTCTGTGAAGTTATACAGTGCACACTTCAAGACATAATGAAACAATTTTAAATCCTGGATGTGACTGTTGGCATTTTACATAGCGCTAATACCCTTGGGAAAGGTATGAATCCTACTCTCCCTCCAGCTATGGGTAAATAGTAGGGAAAACTGGGCTCTTTAACCATGGGAAGGCAACCAGTATAGGAGGAGGAAAACTCTGAATTAAAACCTGTTAAATCATGCTTAAGAAATTGACCTTGTGTCACATCCTGCTTGAGTGAAGGGGTTGGTAAATATATATAGATACCAATTATAGTTAATACCTTGGAACGGTTCACAAGGGTTTGGAAAAAAGACTAGCAGAATTGGAAATCAGGGGCAGAATCGAGATGATCCAGACAAAAGCATTATTAAGATTAGCTAGAATACTTAGAAGAGCCCTGGAAACTTGAGTAGACTTGGTGTCACTCAGACCCCAGTGAAAAATCACCAACTAACACTGGTTAACCTAGTGTTAATTAACAAGAAAAACTGCCACCTGTTTGCCATGGGTGGCAACCCGTGATGCTTAAGGATAGAACCCAGGTGGATGAGCAGCCCATGACTTGCAATACTCCACTTTGGCCCTATCTTGGGCTAGACGGGCTGGCCACGTCAAGCCCTAGCACCTATATGATTGCCCCAACCCTATTGCCCTTATGGCAAGCCCCAATCCTTCTTATCAAATGGGTGCTAGAAGGCGGTGGCTGCGGGTCTACATGTCCTGGGAATGACGTTAAACTCTATCTGATGGTGAGGTTCCAGTTTTGGAGGTTTGGGGAATGTGGAGCACCCCTTCATCACCATTGCTCCCTGGTCCACTCTAACCCGTAGTGGTAGTACCTGTTAGGGTCCCATCTATGCGTTAAATAGAAAACATGAGTTTATAAACAAAATTGTATTATCCATTAAAAATGAAATTTTTTCAAAACTTTGTTAGCATTAAACATTTTTTTTACCAGTAGAAGTATTCGGCATAAAATAACCCAACAAGGGTTGACATGCCGTAAAACCCAACCAACCAACCAAACCAAACCAAGAAAAAAAGAACTTGTCATCTAGTGAATTTTGCTGTTCAAGCAAACCATAGAGTGAAGATGAAAGAAATAAAAACCTAGAAATACATTTGGACCTTGCCAGAGAACATGATGGTGATTGTCACATCCACCCTACGTAAACGTGTTGGTCATAATGGCTTTCCCTAATATTTCAAAATGATTCCCACGTGTGCATGAAGTTCATACAGACTCAAAAGGTGATTTTAAAACAAAGTCTTTTATTTTGTTCATTAAGCTCCTGAATAGATTAGACTCAATGTCTAACTCTAAGGAGATTATTATATGCTGGATACCAAGTCATATAGGAGTGAGGGGGAATGAAAGAGCTGACTCTGCAGCTAAATTGGCTCTAAATTTAATCCCTGACAAGTTCCAGATACCATATACTGACTTGAAACCTAAAATTAATAGATTCCTTCATACAAAATGGCAGCAACACTGGAATAACTGTATCCACAATAAACTCTTCCTAATCAAACCGATTTTGGGAGGCTGCAGACCAACTTTAAGGAAGTCTAGAAAGGAACAAGTCATTATGTCCCGATTATGCATTGGTCATACAAAACTAACACACTCTTATATACTCAAACAAGAACAACCACAATGTGAAACATGTCAAACACTTATTGATGGAATGCAGATTTTTTGCTCACATCAGAAAACATTATTTTAAAGCAAACAATATGAAGGATCTATTTGAAAATGTTAACATAGAGGATATTTTCTCCTTTTTAATGGAAATAAAATTATACCATAGAATATAGACATGAAACAAATCAATGCCATACAATATAATTCCCAATAATGCTAACACATTGTTAAAACCAATTACTAAAAGTTATATATATGAATACACAATATGTATAACACCCCAACCGCTAGGCATGATATAGCCCTGGACGGGTTGATATGCCGTTAAAATTAATAAACAAACAAACAATAGAAATTAAAATGAAAACTTCGTAAGTCTCGACTATACAAAAAATGTAACAAGTTTACAAACAATAAAACAAACAAATTTCATACAAATAAAAGGTTAAAAAACAAAGTTACCAGGAAAGATTTACGCCTCATAATTTTACGGAAAATTCTAAATATAAAAACATTCAAAGCTAAACTATGAATTATAAATTAAACATACTTATAAAGGGGTTTGGGGTATTTAAACTTAAAATAGCCTCAAACAGGCACAAACAATGTGTTAACTAGGATAAGAGGGAATAATTTACCATTTAAGACAATTCTCATTTAACAGGAAAATAACACATTTCAACTAACAGAGCAAATACAATTTCAAGAAAAGAATGGAAAAATAGTTTACCTTTATTAGCACGAATAGGGGTTTTGGATATGAACATGACCAATATCTTAGTAGTTCTTATACGAAGAATGCGGTTCTAAATATACCGCCCAAAAATTGCTCTGTCATCTGAGAATTCCAAAAGCTCTGCTTCCAGAGAGCACCAAAATTTGTGACCGAACCAAAAGGTCACCTCAAAGGGAAAGAAAGATTCTTGCCAGGAATCCCTTAACCTGACTATATCAAAATTACTACGCCCAAATCCAAAACACCCTAAAACCTCATTTCTATAACTAAACCATTTGCTTTTACTGCCTAAGGCAGTGATTCTCTTTTACATAAACAACACAAAGGCAAAATAAGTATTCCAAACGATCTCAAAAATGCATTTACACATATTTTGGGGGTTTTTAAAACCCAAAAACTATTTCTTCTAAGGGAACATTCTCCGCAAAGGGAATGGCCAGGTCACAGAGTACCTTATTCAGAGGAAGGGGGGGGAATGGAAAGGGAAAGGCATAAATCAGACCTGAACCATTACTACTAACAAACTGACTAAAACAGCGGCAACCACAGTGATGATAATAGCAATTGTAGTTAGTGTATTTGGAAAAAAGCCTGGAGGCATTAGAAATCAGAAGACCATCTAGAAAACCACATTAAGAATACTCAGAGTCCTGGACACGTGTGGAGACTTGCTGTCACACAGACTCCATCAGCTAACATTGATATGAAAAACTTACAAGGAGTTATATTATAATAGTTATAATTAATAATAATAATGATCTATTTATAATGGAGATTAAGTCTCTATTTGTCTGTAACCGAAACTACATCACTGCTTACGTCACATTACCCAAAATCGTTATAACATAGAATGAATACACTCAAAATTTGAGCATGTAACCTTAGATGGTCCTTATTGTTTTTTAAAACAACTTTTAATAATACATGCCCAATATTATATATTTATATATAGTTTGTTTTATTTTAATATATATTTAAAGTTATCAGATTTTCCATATCTAAGTTTTCTTATCTAAGTTTCCATTTCAAATTGTTTTATTGTTTTATTCTTTTAATAAATTTGATGATTTTACTTATAGTACAAATTCTCTGGCATCGAATTTAAACTCCCCCCCCCCCCGGCAATATCTTTCAAAATTTAATTTTTATACTGCCCAGTGGGCGTTTTTTTTTTGTAGTAATAAACATCGATAAAAAATGAAAATACTATTGATGAACCCTAATATTATTTATATATTTGTTTTTAGATCTTTCAAAATCTTAATATGGGAAATAGTAAGTAACAAAACATCTTTGTATTTTATTCATCCGTGTTTATTTTATTTTATTAACTTTAACCTATTTGAACTAACAGACAAACTATTAATTGAATCTATTGTTTGTATTTGTTATTCCTCTTTACTTTATATTCGTTACATAATCTTATTACTTAGTAGGCTGATTTGTTATGGTAGCTGTCGGCTAGTTGGTTGGTTTAATGGCATATATATATATATATATATATATATATATATATATGAGTATTTCACCTCCTCTTTCTCTTTTTGTGGGAGTGGAATGGAATTTCATTTTTAACATTAGTAATAGAAAAGTAATAAAAATAAAAAAAAGCTATAAAAATTCAGCTAATGACTTTATTAGTAAACCACCCAAAAAACAAAAACACCTGTTTAAAAGACTAATGTTAAAAATGAAATTCCATTCCACTCCCACAAAAAGAGAAAGAGGAGGTGAAATACTCATGTGTATGTATATATATATATATATATACACATGCATATAAGAATTCATTTTCATATTATCAATCAAAGCCTGAAGAAGATACCAGAAGATCTGAAACACTTGTTGCACATGTAAAACAAAATGAATAAAAAAATTTTTTCTGAGAACAAAATACATTTTGCGGACCTTCCTTTTTTATAAAATATTGAATTTTCTCCCGTTGGAACCAGAACAACATTTATATATATATATATATATATATATAATATATATATATATATATACACAGGGCCAATTTAGCTCAGTGGTTAGAGTTTTGGACTAGGAACCACAATGTTCCGGGTTCGATAATGCCCCTCACTGACTCAGTGTATGAGTAGCACAGGGTTCTGTGAAGTAAAGTGAGGAGCTGATGGTACGTGTGGCACTTCACCTCCAATGTCAAAATCTCCTTGTCTAGCACTAGTGAAAAGGGATGCACTCCCTCGCTGTCTGGCTGATACCGGCTTTAGGCCACAGTACAATACACTTAAAGGGCAATTGTTACCATTGGTAAACAATGCATATATCTACTCACATATATAACTGAATTGAAATTTGTTGTAATGTCTTTCACAGGTGTGGTGTCTTGATGATAAGTGGCTAGTAAGCTGCTTTGAAACCAATGATAACACCCTTTTAGTTTATTGTACTATATAACAAATAAAATGGTAATGCTCCTTTTATCTTCCTTTGTTTGGTTGCAGTTGAGATTAGTAAATGATTATCTTCCCTTGCTATCAGCATTTGCTGCTAGGGGTGTGTAGCAACTGAGCTATTTAAACACAGCCCCAGGAAACTAACCCTCTTTTTTTTCATCATTTGCAATCTACAATCATGCCTTAGACAAGTTGTGTCTCCATCCATTCGGAGTTGGGAGGAGGTCTTACACCATCAAAATCCAGTTGTTTGATAACAGATGATTTTTAGAGTTTTTTTTTTTTTTCAAATTATAAAACTAACCCCTAACCCTAACCCTAACCCCTAACAAACAACTGGATTTTGACGGTGTAAATGAAAAATATGTCCTTA
>CM042160.1:74854280-74976780 GCA_023376005.1 Doryteuthis pealeii | reverse complement strand
GGTCTGATCTGTCTGCACAAGGTAGGACGAAAAAAATTAATGGTTACGGCCTCAAGGACCTGTAAATGGTGTTTCGTCCTAGCCCTGTGCAAAACAGAGAATTGGTGATCATTATAACTAGACCGGCAAGTGCTCATGCTGATTAGATGTTCGCAAATCGAAGACTCGTTGCTCTGCGACAACCGCGATGTTATTGGTCTGTGTTCGCGTATTACTCGGGTATGTGCTGGTTAACCCTGACAGCCAATCTTTGGATCGTACGGCCAATATAAGTGGCTTCACAGGCACACGTATATTTATAAACAAGTAAGCTTTGATTGAGTATATGGCAGTACGTCCTTATTAGCAGAAGCGAAAAGCGGCCCTGGTAGAAGATTGTTCTAACTTTGGCTGCGGGATAGCAACGGCCCACCGAGAAAGTAATTTTATCAGCAAAGTCTGACTAGCCGGTCCAACCCAAGGTAGACGAATATACACTGGGCACCTGGATGGACCAAAAGGTCCATACGATAGAATTTTGCCACAGTAATTCTAATTGTGTCTGTGATGACATCCTCGGGATACCCATATATTAAAAAAATTTTCGTGATGTTCTTGAGTTCTCCATTGATTTTGTTACTGAACAAATTTTAAGTGCACGAAAGGTTAGGCACTTAATCAATTTAATCTTTCTGGCTTTTGGGGCAAATGAATCCCAGCTCAAGTACAGTCCAGTGAACGTCGACTTTCGACACACGCTGGTCTCAAAAGAAGAAGAACACCTTTCTACAAGAACATCAAGAAAAGCCAGGGCACCATTATTTTCCTCCTCCATAGTAAACGTTAAGGAGGGGTGCAGATTATTAAAGCCTGGAATAATTTTAGAGCTTCATCCCGGTTACTAAAGCACGCAAATGTGTCGTCAACATACCGTAAATATATATGCGGTTTGGGGACTTTTGAACAACTGCCTCTCAAGAACCCACAATACATTGGCCATAAGAGGACTAAAGGACTACCCATACTAACACCGTCTATCTGACGATACATTAAGTCGTCAAAACTAAAGGACACAGATTTCGTAGCCATTCCATCAGTTCCACAAAGATATTCTCCGGAAAAGGGGGAGACTTAACCCCAGGGCGACGGTACAAAAAATCCGCGCAAATGGAAATGGTCTCATCTAGTGGGACATTGGTGAACAAAGACGCAATATCAAAGGAAAACAGATATTGCGTGTCACCACTCACAGGCAACTGACGGATAGTAGAGGCAAAGGAAAAGGAATCAAGAATACAGAATCCTGAATAAAACTGAAGTACAGGATTCAGTAAGATTACCAACCATTTAGCCAAATTATGTTGGACTGAATGGCACATAGACAAAATGGGTCTAAGTGGGACGCCGGGCTTATGAATTTTGGGCAGCCCGTACATCCTAGGTCGTTGAGATCCCACAGGACGGATTAACTCATAAACTTCCTTTGACAGAAATTTGCACTTTGACAGTTCAAGGAACCGTTTCTGAACCCTAATTTCGAGTTTGTGGGTATCGTCAAAAGATAGATCACCCAATTTCTCGAATTTATCATTGTCGTCAAGAATAACAAGCATCTTGGCTATATAGTCAGAGCGATTAAGGATAACCACCCCAGCCCCTTTATCAGGTCTACTAAGGCAGATATCGGTATTTCGCTTTAGACTATTAGCCGTAATGAAATGGTTTCTCTGCCAAATGAACCCCTTACAATCAGTAGGGTGTTCTAAAAATTTATATGCCAGATCTGCAAGACGAGCCTTCAGATAACTGACATGCGGTAGAGAAACAGGGGACAATTTACATATTTGAGAGAATAACATCTCAAGTTCCGTAAAAACCGTAACCTTATCGGGGTTACGTGAGGGGGGAATACAAAAATTCAAACCTCTGGATAGCACAAGTTTCTCACTCTCAGACAATATATAGGAAGAGTAATTAAAGATGTGTTTGTCCGAGTGACTGTACAACCAAATCTTTTACGAATAAGGAGGTTCAAAAATTTGTTATTCTTGACAAGGATTCTACTATTAATTATTTGGGATTTAATAATCAAGTATTTAGCAAAGCGCAATTTGTCAAAGAAAGTGAGCGTTGTCCAAACTTGCCTCCATAGAGAATGTATTTGGGCAGTAATTGGGGGAATGGAGTCACTAAGAAAGAGATCTCATCCTTGAGAAAAGCACGTTCAACATTACGTGAGTTACGACATTTAATCTTAGTAAGCCGTCTAAATATGTAGCCGGGTACCACATTGTTATCCAGGCAGGAATGGAGAAAACTCAATTTTAGAGCGGCGCTTGATGATTTTGTTCTTCAATAATATAATTTTATTGAGAACATCAATAATAGTGGGGCTGTACCTTCCCCTAAAATGTATAAATAAATTTCTGGTACAGCAAATTTAAATAATACTCTAAGGGTAATCATGATGATCACATAGGTGGATACGAAGGAAAAGAGTGATAAAAAAAAAAAAAAAAAAATGTTTTATTAAATAAAACAAGGCCCTTTCGTCCGGTTGCTCATCAAGGTTTTTACAGCCGGAGACGACTAAAAGTCAAATTGTAAATACATATGGGTATATATATAATATATGAGGGGGGGTTTTAGGAGAAGAAGAAAAGACAAAAAAAAAAAAAAAAAAAAAAAAAAAAAAAAAAAATTTTACTTTCTTCTTTCAAGTCCCAATCAAGTGATACCAGCCCCCAGACACTCGCCCAATAAAATAAGCGAGTGCCTAGGTCTGATCTGTCTGCACAAGGTAGGACGAAAAAAATTAATGGTTACGGCCTCAAGGACCTGTAAATGGTGTTTCGTCCTAGCCCTGTGCAAAACAGAGAATTGGTGATCATTATAACTAGACCGGCAAGTGCTCATGCTGATTAGATGTCCGCAAATCGAAGACTCGTTGCTCTGCGACAACCCGGATGTTATTGGTCTGTGTTCGCGTATTACTCGGGTATGTGCTGGTTAACCCTGACAGCCAATCTTTGGATCGTACGGCCAATATAAGTGGCTTCACAGGCACACGTATATTTATAAACAAGTAAGCTTTGATTGAGTATTGGCAGTACGTCCTTATTAGCAGAGCGAAAAGCGGCCCTGGTAGAAAAGATTGTTCTAACTTTGGCTGCGGGATAGCAACGGCCCACCGAGAAAGTAATTTTATCAGCTAAGTCTGACTAGCCGGTCCAACCCAAGGTAGACGAATATACACTGGGCACCTGGATGGACCAAAAGGTCCATCACGATAGAATTTTGCCACAGTAATTCTAATTGTGTCTGTGATGACATCCTCGGGATACCCATTATTTAAAAAATTTTCGTGATGTTCTTGAGTTCTCCATTGATTTTTGTTCCTGAACAAATTTTAAGTGCACGAAAGGTTAGGCACTTAATCAAATTAATCTTTCTGGCTTTTGGGGCAAATGAATCCCAGCTCAAGTACAGTCCAGTGAACGTCGACTTTCGAAACACGCTGGTCTCAAAAGAAGAAGAACACCTTTCTACAAGAACATCAAGAAAAGCCAGGGCACCATTATTTTCCTCCTCCATAGTAAACGTTAAGGAGGGGTGCAGATTATAAGCTCTGGAATAATTTTAGAGCTTCATCCCGGTTACTAAAGCACGCAAATGTGTCGTCAACATACCGTAAATATATATGCGGTTTGGGGACTTTGTTGAACAACTGCCTCTCAAGAAACCCCACAAATACATTGGCCATAAGAGGACCTAAGGACTACCCATACTAACACCGTCTATCTGACGATACATTAAGTCGTCAAAACTAAAGGACACAGATTTCGTAGCCAATTCCATCAGTTCCACAAAGATATTCTCCGGAAAAGGGGGAGACTTAACCCCAGGGCGACGGTACAAAAAATCCGCGCAAATGGAAATGGTCTCATCTAGTGGGACATTGGTGAACAAAGACGCAATATCAAAGGAAACAAGATATTGCGTGTCACCACTCACAGGCAACTGACGGATAGTAGAGGCAAAGAAAAGGAATCAAGAATACAGAATCCTGAATAAAACTGAAGTACAGGATTCAGTAAGATTACCAACCATTTAGCCAAATTATGTTGGACTGAAATGGCACATAGACAAAATGGGTCTAAGTGGGACGCCGGGCTTATGAATTTTGGGCAGCCCGTACATCCTAGGTCGTTGAGATCCCACAGGACGGATTAACTCATAAACTTCCTTTGACAGAAATTTGCACTTTGACAGTTCAAGGAACCGTTTCTGAACCCTAATTTCGAGTTTATGGGTATCGTCAAAAGATAGATCACCCAATTTCTCGAATTTATCATTGTCGTCAAGAATAACAAGCATCTTGGCTATATAGTCAGAGCGATTAAGGATAACCACCCCAGCCCCTTTATCAGGTCTACTAAGGCAGATATCGGTATTTCGCTTTAGACTATTAGCCGTAATGAAATGGTTTCTCTGCCAAATGAACCCCTTACAATCAGTAGGGTGTTCTAAAAATTTATATGCCAGATCTGCAAGACGAGCCTTCAGATAACTGACATGCGGTAGAGAAACAGGGGACAATTTACATATTTGAGAGAATAACATCTCAAGTTCCGTAAACACCGTAACCTTATCGGGGTTACGTGAGGGGGGAATACAAAAATTCAAACCTCTGGATAGCACAAGTTTCTCACTCTCAGACAATATATAGGAAGAGTAATTAAAGATGTGTTTGTCCGAGGTGACTGTACAACCAAATCTTTTACGAATAAGGAGGTTCAAAAATTTGTTATTCTTGACAAGGATTCTACTATTAATTATTTGGGATTTAATAATCAAGTATTTAGCAAAGCGCAATTTGTCAAAGAAAGTGAGCGTTGTCCAAACTTGCCTCCATAGAGAATGTATTTGGGCAGTAATTGGGGGAATGGAGTCACTAAAGAAAGAGATCTCATCCTTGAGAAAAGCACGTTCAACATTACGTGAGTTACGACATTTAATCTTAGTAAGCCGTCTAAATATGTAGCCGGGTACCACATTGTTATCCAGGCAGGAATGGAGAAAACTCAATTTAGAGCGGCGCTTGATGATTTTGTTCTTCAATAATATAATTTTATTGAGAACATCAATAATAGTGGGGCTGTACCTTCCCCTAAAATGTATAAATAAAATTTCTGGTACAAGCAAATTTAAATAATACTCTAAGGGTAATCATGATGATCACATAGGTGGATACGAAGGAAAAGAGTGATAAAAAAAAAAAAAAAAAAATGTTTTATTTAATAAAACAAGGGCCCTTTCGTCCGGTTGCTCATCAAGGTTTTTACAGCCGGAGACGACTAAAAGTCAAATTGTAAATACATATGGGTATATATATATATATGAGGGGGGTTTTTTTAGGGAGAAGAAGAAAAGACAAAAAAAAAAAAAAAAAAAAAAAAAAATTTTACTTTCTTCTTTCAAGTCCCCATCAAGTGATACCAGGCCCCAGACACTCGCCCAATAAAATAAGCGAGTGCCTAGGTCTGATCTGTCTGCACAAGGTAGGACGAAAAAAATTAATGGTTACGGCCTCAAGGACCTGTAAATGGTGTTTCGTCCTAGCCCTGTGCAAAACAGAGAATTGGTGATCATTATAACTAGACCGGCAAGTGCTCATGCTGATTAGATGTTCGCAAATCGAAGACTCGTTGCTCTGCGACAACCCGGATGTTATTGGTCTGTGTTCGCGTATTACTCGGGGTATGTGCTGGTTAACCCTGACAGCCAATCTTTGGATCGTACGGCCAATATAAGTGGCTTCACAGGCACACGTATATTTATAAACAAGTAAGCTTTGATTGAGTATTGGCAGTACGTCCTTATTAGCAGAGCGAAAAGCGGCCCTGGTAGAAAAGATTGTTCTAACTTTGGCTGCGGGATAGCAACGGCCCACCGAGAAAGTAATTTTATCAGCTAAAGTCTGACTAGCCGGTCCAACCCAAGGTAGACGAATATACACTGGGCACCTGGATGGACCAAAAGGTCCATCACGATAGAATTTTGCCACAGTAATTCTAATTGTGTCTGTGATGACATCCTCGGGATACCCATTATTTAAAAAAATTTTCGTGATGTTCTTGAGTTCTCCATTGATTTTGTTACCTGAACAAATTTTAAGTGCACGAAAGGTTAGGCACTTAATCAAATTAATCTTTCTGGCTTTTGGGGCAAATGAATCCCAGCTCAAGTACAGTCCAGTGAACGTCGACTTTCGAAACACGCTGGTCTCAAAAGAAGAAGAACACCTTTCTACAAGAACATCAAGAAAAGCCAGGGCACCATTATTTTCCTCCTCCATAGTAAACGTTAAGGAGGGGTGCAGATTATTTAAGCTCTGGAATAATTTTAGAGCTTCATCCCGGTTACTAAAGCACGCAAATGTGTCGTCAACATACCGTAAATATATATGCGGTTTGGGGACTTTGTTGAACAACTGCCTCTCAAGAAACCCCACAAATACATTGGCCATAAGAGGACCTAAAGGACTACCCATACTAACACCGTCTATCTGACGATACATTAAGTCGTCAAAACTAAAGGACACAGATTTCGTAGCCAATTCCATCAGTTCCACAAAGATATTCTCCGGAAAAGGGGGAGACTTAACCCCAGGGCGACGGTACAAAAAATCCGCGCAAATGGAAATGGTCTCATCTAGTGGGACATTGGTGAACAAAGACGCAATATCAAAGGAAACAAGATATTGCGTGTCACCACTCACAGGCAACTGACGGATAGTAGAGGCAAAGGAAAAGGAATCAAGAATACAGAATCCTGAATAAAACTGAAGTACAGGATTCAGTAAGATTACCAACCATTTAGCCAAATTATGTTGGACTGAATGGCACATAGACAAAATGGGTCTAAGTGGGACGCCGGGCTTATGAATTTTGGGCAGCCCGTACATCCTAGGTCGTTGAGATCCCACAGGACGGATTAACTCATAAACTTCCTTTGACAGAAATTTGCACTTTGACAGTTCAAGGAACCGTTTCTGAACCCTAATTTCGAGTTTATGGGTATCGTCAAAAGATAGATCACCCAATTTCTCGAATTTATCATTGTCGTCAAGAATAACAAGCATCTTGGCTATATAGTCAGAGCGATTAAGGATAACCACCCCAGCCCCTTTATCAGGTCTACTAAGGCAGATATCGGTATTTCGCTTTAGACTATTAGCCGTAATGAAATGGTTTCTCTGCCAAATGAACCCCTTACAATCAGTAGGGTGTTCTAAAAATTTATATGCCAGATCTGCAAGACGAGCCTTCAGATAACTGACATGCGGTAGAGAAACAGGGGACAATTTACATATTTGAGAGAATAACATCTCAAGTTCCGTAAACACCGTAACCTTATCGGGGTTACGTGAGGGGGGAATACAAAAATTCAAACCTCTGGATAGCACAAGTTTCTCACTCTCAGACAATATATAGGAAGAGTAATTAAAGATGTGTTTGTCCGAGGTGACTGTACAACCAAATCTTTTACGAATAAGGAGGTTCAAAAATTTGTTATTCTTGACAAGGATTCTACTATTAATTATTTGGGATTTAATAATCAAGTATTTAGCAAAGCGCAATTTGTCAAAGAAAGTGAGCGTTGTCCAAACTTGCCTCCATAGAGAATGTATTTGGGCAGTAATTGGGGGAATGGAGTCACTAAAGAAAGAGATCTCATCCTTGAGAAAAGCACGTTCAACATTACGTGAGTTACGACATTTAATCTTAGTAAGCCGTCTAAATATGTAGCCGGGTACCACATTGTTATCCAGGCAGGAATGGAGAAAACTCAATTTAGAGCGGCGCTTGATGATTTTGTTCTTCAATAATATAATTTTATTGAGAACATCAATAATAGTGGGGCTGTACCTTCCCCTAAAATGTATAAATAAATTTCTGGTACAAGCAAATTTAAATAATACTCTAAGGGTAATCATGATGATCACATAGGTGGATACGAAGGAAAAGAGTGATAAAAAAAAAAAAAAAAAAATGTTTTATTTAATAAAACAAGGGCCCTTTCGTCCGGTTGCTCATCAAGGTTTTTACAGCCGGAGACGACTAAAAGTCAAATTGTAAATACATATGGGTATATATATATATATGAGGGGGGGTTTTTTAGGGAGAAGAAGAAAAGACAAAAAAAAAAAAAAAAAAAAAAAAAATTTTACTTTCTTCTTTCAAGTCCCCATCAAGTGATACCAGGCCCCAGACACTCGCCCAATAAAATAAGCGAGTGCCTAGGTCTGATCTGTCTGCACAAGGTAGGACGAAAAAAATTAATGGTTACGGCCTCAAGGACCTGTAAATGGTGTTTCGTCCTAGCCCTGTGCAAAACAGAGAATTGGTGATCATTATAACTAGACCGGCAAGTGCTCATGCTGATTAGATGTTCGCAAATCGAAGACTCGTTGCTCTGCGACAACCCGGATGTTATTGGTCTGTGTTCGCGTATTACTCGGGGTATGTGCTGGTTAACCCTGACAGCCAATCTTTGGATCGTACGGCCAATATAAGTGGCTTCACAGGCACACGTATATTTATAAACAAGTAAGCTTTGATTGAGTATTGGCAGTACGTCCTTATTAGCAGAGCGAAAAGCGGCCCTGGTAGAAAAGATTGTTCTAACTTTGGCTGCGGGATAGCAACGGCCCACCGAGAAAGTAATTTTATCAGCTAAAGTCTGACTAGCCGGTCCAACCCAAGGTAGACGAATATACACTGGGCACCTGGATGGACCAAAAGGTCCATCACGATAGAATTTTGCCACAGTAATTCTAATTGTGTCTGTGATGACATCCTCGGGATACCCATTATTTAAAAAAATTTTCGTGATGTTCTTGAGTTCTCCATTGATTTTGTTACCTGAACAAATTTTAAGTGCACGAAAGGTTAGGCACTTAATCAAATTAATCTTTCTGGCTTTTGGGGCAAATGAATCCCAGCTCAAGTACAGTCCAGTGAACGTCGACTTTCGAAACACGCTGGTCTCAAAAGAAGAAGAACACCTTTCTACAAGAACATCAAGAAAAGCCAGGGCACCATTATTTTCCTCCTCCATAGTAAACGTTAAGGAGGGGTGCAGATTATTTAAGCTCTGGAATAATTTTAGAGCTTCATCCCGGTTACTAAAGCACGCAAATGTGTCGTCAACATACCGTAAATATATATGCGGTTTGGGGACTTTGTTGAACAACTGCCTCTCAAGAAACCCCACAAATACATTGGCCATAAGAGGACCTAAAGGACTACCCATACTAACACCGTCTATCTGACGATACATTAAGTCGTCAAAACTAAAGGACACAGATTTCGTAGCCAATTCCATCAGTTCCACAAAGATATTCTCCGGAAACGGGGGAGACTTAACCCCAGGGCGACGGTACAAAAAATCCGCGCAAATGGAAATGGTCTCATCTAGTGGGACATTGGTGAACAAAGACGCAATATCAAAGGAAACAAGATATTGCGTGTCACCACTCACAGGCAACTGACGGATAGTAGAGGCAAAGGAAAAGGAATCAAGAATACAGAATCCTGAATAAAACTGAAGTACAGGATTCAGTAAGATTACCAACCATTTAGCCAAATTATGTTGGACTGAATGGCACATAGACAAAATGGGTCTAAGTGGGACGCCGGGCTTATGAATTTTGGGCAGCCCGTACATCCTAGGTCGTTGAGATCCCACAGGACGGATTAACTCATAAACTTCCTTTGACAGAAATTTGCACTTTGACAGTTCAAGGAACCGTTCTGAACCCTAATTTCGAGTTTATGGGTATCGTCAAAAGATAGATCACCCAATTTCTCGAATTTATCATTGTCGTCAAGAATAACAAGCATCTTGGCTATATAGTCAGAGCGATTAAGGATAACCACCCCAGCCCCTTTATCAGGTCTACTAAGGCAGATATCGGTATTTCGCTTTAGACTATTAGCCGTAATGAAATGGTTTCTCTGCCAAATGAACCCCTTACAATCAGTAGGGTGTTCTAAAAATTTATATGCCAGATCTGCAAGACGAGCCTTCAGATAACTGACATGCGGTAGAGAAACAGGGGACAATTTACATATTTGAGAGAATAACATCTCAAGTTCCGTAAACACCGTAACCTTATCGGGGTTACGTGAGGGGGGAATACAAAAATTCAAACCTCTGGATAGCACAGTTTCTCACTCTCAGACAATATATAGGAAGAGTAATTAAAGATGTGTTTGTCCGAGGTGACTGTACAACCAAATCTTTTACGAATAAGGAGGTTCAAAAATTTGTTATTCTTGACAAGGATTCTACTATTAATTATTTGGGATTTAATAATCAAGTATTTAGCAAAGCGCAATTTGTCAAAGAAAGTGAGCGTTGTCCAAACTTGCCTCCATAGAGAATGTATTTGGGCAGTAATTGGGGGAATGGAGTCACTAAAGAAAGAGATCTCATCCTTGAGAAAAGCACGTTCAACATTACGTGAGTTACGACATTTAATCTTAGTAAGCCGTCTAAATATGTAGCCGGGTACCACATTGTTATCCAGGCAGGAATGGAGAAAACTCAATTTAAAGCGGCGCTTGATGATTTTGTTCTTCAATAATATAATTTTATTGAGAACATCAATAATAGTGGGGCTGTACCTTCCCCTAAAATGTATAAATAAATTTCTGGTACAAGCAAATTTAAATAATACTCTAAGGGTAATCATGATGATCACATAGGTGGATACGAAGGAAAAGAGTGATAAAAAAAAAAAAAAAAAAAATGTTTTATTTAATAAAACAAGGGCCCTTTCGTCCGGTTGCTCATCAAGGTTTTTACAGCCGGAGACGACTAAAAGTCAAATTGTAAATACATATGGGTATATATATATATATATGAGGGGGGTTTTTAGGGAGAAGAAGAAAAGACAAAAAAAAAAAAAAAAAAAAAAAAAAAAAAATTTTACTTTCTTCTTTCAAGTCCCCATCAAGTGATACCAGGCCCCAGACACTCGCCCAATAAAATAAGCGAGTGCCTAGGTCTGATCTGTCTGCACAAGGTAGGACGAAAAAAATTAATGGTTACGGCCTCAAGGACCTGTAAATGGTGTTTCGTCCTAGCCCTGTGCAAAACAGAGAATTGGTGATCATTATAACTAGACCGGCAAGTGCTCATGCTGATTAGATGTTCGCAAATCGAAGACTCGTTGCTCTGCGACAACCCGGATGTTATTGGTCTGTGTTCGCGTATTACTCGGGGTATGTGCTGGTTAACCCTGACAGCCAATCTTTGGATCGTACGGCCAATATAAGTGGCTTCACAGGCACACGTATATTTATAAACAAGTAAGCTTTGATTGAGTATTGGCAGTACGTCCTTATTAGCAGAGCGAAAAGCGGCCCTGGTAGAAAAGATTGTTCTAACTTTGGCTGCGGGATAGCAACGGCCCACCGAGAAAGTAATTTTATCAGCTAAAGTCTGACTAGCCGGTCCAACCCAAGGTAGACGAATATACACTGGGCACCTGGATGGACCAAAAGGTCCATCACGATAGAATTTTGCCACAGTAATTCTAATTGTGTCTGTGATGACATCCTCGGGATACCCATTATTTAAAAAAATTTTCGTGATGTTCTTGAGTTCTCCATTGATTTTGTTACCTGAACAAATTTTAAGTGCACGAAAGGTTAGGCACTTAATCAAATTAATCTTTCTGGCTTTTGGGGCAAATGAATCCCAGCTCAAGTACAGTCCAGTGAACGTCGACTTTCGAAACACGCTGGTCTCAAAAGAAGAAGAACACCTTTCTACAAGAACATCAAGAAAAGCCAGGGCACCATTATTTTCCTCCTCCATAGTAAACGTTAAGGAATATATATATATTCCGTATATATATTTTTCTGTTTATATATATATATATATATATATATATATATATATTCCATGTATATATATTTTTCTGTTTATATATATATATATATATATATATATATATATATATATATATATATATATATATATATATATATATTCCATGTATATATATTTTTCTGTTTATATATATATATATATATATATATATATATATTCCATGTATATATATTTTTCTGTTTATATATATATATATATATATATATATATATTATATATATATATATATATATATATATATATATACCATGTATATATATTTTTCTGTTTATATATATATAATATATATATATATATATATTCCATGTATATATATTTTTGTTTATATATTATATATATATATATATATATATATTCCATGTATATATATTTTTCTGTTTATATATATATATATATATATATATATATATATATATATATATATATCATATATATATATATATATATATATTATATATATATATATCCATGTATATATATTTTTCTGTTTTATATATATATATATATATATATATATATATATATATATATATATATATCCATGTATATATATTTTTCTGTTTATATATATATATATATATATATTATATATATATATATATATATTTTTCTGTTTATATATATATATATATATATATATATATTAAGGTTTGTTTAGAATGGCTTTTTGCCGATAATTTTTGGGAGAATAAGTGCTTAATTGGAGTCGTACCTAATTTTGAAAATTAATTAATTAATAATGAATTAGGCGGGAATACCTATTAAATGTATGGCTAAACAAATCGAGAAAAATCAATCTCTGTATGTACATTTCGGCCTATTAGGCCTCATCAGCAGAGCTATAGATCGGAAGACCGCCCTGTGCGTGATTTGAAACCGAACTGCCAAGCTGACAGGCCGATCTCATAACCCCTACACTAAACGAACTTCTTAGATTTTTATGATTTGTTTAGAGTAGGTTAATATTCATCTTCTAGTGACTTTTATTACACGACGATATGATAAGTTGTAAACAAGGTTTGTTTAGAATGGCTTTTTGCCGATAATTTTTGGGAGAATAAGTGCTTAATTGGAGTCGTACCTATATATATATATTCCATGTATATATATTTTTCTGTTTATTTATATATATATATATATATATATATATATATATATATATATATATATATATATTCCATGTATATATATTTTTCTGTTTATTTATATATATATATATATATATATATATTCCATGTATATATTTTTTCTGTTTATTTATATATATATATATATATATATATATGTATATATATTTTCTGTTTATTTATATATATATATATATATATATATATATATATATTCCATGTATATATATTTTTCTGTTATTTATATATATATATATATATATATATATATATATATATATATCTGATTATATATATCTATTATTATACTAAAGCTGAGTTTATCAACCTTCTCCAGCTAAAGGATTTTTTTCTATTTATGTTATGGACACAATATTTATACTTAGATATTCCTTGGTGTTAGCACTACAAAGTGTATGAAAAAAAATTCAGTTTAATTGGTTTTAATTAGGCGTAATTAGCAATTAAGTCAACGACCGACCAATCCATGTCTAAATCAGACCTGGCTCTCTTGCACTCTCCCTCTATATAGAGTTATGGTGAGGGGGAGAGTTATTGTGAGTAGTAGAGTTTATACAGAGTAGGAGTGGCTGCTGATATTTTACAGGCAAGCAGCCTGGTTTGGGGAAAGGGAGGGGCGAATCTACCTAGAGTTAGGAGAACTCTTGGTAGATTCGCCCCTCCCTTTCTCCAGACCACAGAGAAACAAAACAAAAGAATCTTTTTACGGCATGATTTCAATTTTAGTAGAGCGTAAATTTTACGAAATTGAAATCATGCTTTAAAATAGATTTTTTAAATTACTTTAATTATTAATTCATAGAGTATTAAACTTACTTTAAAAAATATTTCATGTTGGGTAAAAAAATAGTTATATATTTAAATATTATGGAATTCAAATGAGCAAACATTGACTACCGTGGGGGTAGTTTTCTTCGGGCTTAAAAGTTTGTTTTAGTTAAAACTAAAACAAACTAGACTGACTTTTGATTTAGGTCGGTAAAATTAAAACGGAAAGTTTATTGCTGGTACCAAATCACAGTTTAACTGCAGTCTATGAATTAACATTTTGCGAATTTGGTTACGGTTTTAGGGCATTAAGGTTGTTTTTAATTACGTATTGCTTAAAAATAAACAAAAAACACAAATTACTATACATTTAATGTTGAAAAATATTTTTTAAACTAAGTTTAATTGAAATTATACATTGCTATATTAACACAAACAACTGTTTCAATAATAGATTCAATAATTAATTTCAATGGTTAATTAAATGTATAGTAATTTGTGTTTTGTTGTTGTTTATTTTTTAAAGCAATACGTAATTAAAAACAACCTTAATCCCCTAAAACTGTAACCCAATTCGCAAAATGTTAATTCATAGAATGTAGGACTGACTTCTGACTTAGGTTGGAAAATTAAAACGGAAAATTTTTTGCTGGTACCCAATGACAGTTTAACTACAGTCTATGAATTAACATTTTGCGAATTGGGTTACGGTTTTAGGGGATTATGGTTGTTTTTAATTACGTATGGCTTTAAAAAAATAAACTCTGTCTTTAGTCTTTTTTATTTATGCAGAAAATAGTATCAATCAAATATATACCACTCCGATATTACAGTCTGAATAATACAAATAATTGTAATCTTTGCGGAGTTCCGTCATGGCCTCTTGCCTCAAAACATGCTTGCCGGTGACTGCTGAAAAAAAAAACCAAAAAAAAAAACCAGCTACGATTGAAGTCTGTAGCAGAAGCGGCGTGAAAAACAAAAACAACTAGGGTTTAGGGTTTCGGATTTGGGGTTGGGGTTTAAGTTTAGTTTAATGGAAAATAAATAAATAATTTGGGCTCTGTTTTTTCTGAGTCACCCTGTATACAATTTGTCTAGTATATATATATATATATATATATATATATATATATAATCTGTTTTTTATATATATATATATATATATATATATATATATATATTCATGTATTCTGTGTATATATATTTTTCTGTTTAATATATATATATATATATATATATATATATATATATATATATTCCATGTATTCTGTGTATATATATTCTTCTGTTTATATATATATATATATATATATATATGTATTCTGTGTATATATATTTTTCTGTTTATATATATATATATATATATATATAATATATATATATATATTCCATGTATTCTGTGTGTATATATATATATATATATATATATATATATGTAATGTACGTGTGAGAGTGTCTGCTTTTATGAGTCCGATGATACCCATTTTTTGGTGCTTCATTTTTACTATAAACTTTGTTTTGTTTTTAATTACTGAATGTTTATTTTGTGTCACCATTGAATGTGTTGTTTTATGGTAAAAACTGACTAATTTTTAAGAATAATTTTGTCTTTGCAGATTCATTTAATGCGACTAACCTGCAAATTGGTGTAGGTCAGACAATGGTCTGTTCTTCCACAAAGGAACCACCAAAATTCGTTAATCCAAATTTACTGAAACCTTTTTTGGGTAAGTTGAACAATTATCATTACAGATTATCAGGAAAATTGGGTAATCTTGAACTTTAAGCGACTAAATTCCTACCATAAAATTGTACTTGCACATTATTTGAAATGAACTTAATTGTCATTAAAAGACATTTTAGGATATTTGGAGTTAAAAACATATGTGTATTACTGCAGGATATATATAGAGACAGTTTAGGGGACTAGAGGAATTAGCTACGTGAAGCTGAACCCAGTGCTAAGATTAAGCACGAATAAATACTACTGCAACAAGGAACACGAAACCACACCTCACAACAACTTGCACATTATTTGAAATGAACTTAATTGTCATTAAAAGACATTTTAGGATATGTGGAGTCAAAACGATGCATTAAAATGGATTTGAAAAGTGTTGTGTTTTCTCCATGAAAATTACGTTGAAGTGAAGATGGCTGACATTGTTTATGTTATCTCATATGCAGTGAGATAGCCAATGACATGTTATCTCATTTGCATATGTCTACTACAGTGGTAGATATAAAAAGATAGTTCTACGACATAAGACAACTCAGCTATGATTAGCTAAGTGAACTACTACAAGAACATACGTATCTACACCTCACTACAGATGGCATGGTCGATAGGATTACTCACAATATTAGAGGAACCGGACTATGTTGAGATGTGGCTAAAATGTTTTGCAGCACATGAAAGATGTAAGAAGTTGCAAGATAAAAAGAACGTTGGTGGAGAAAACGAGATTACCAATTTATTTTTAGCGTCCGTTGGATGTGAAGCAAAAATGAGAGTAGCCATTATGGCATATCCAAAAGATTTGGAGGATCTCACCTTTGAAGAAATTGCACACATCATAAGGAATAATTTGAGACCAAAAAAAAAAATGGTTATTGCATAGAGAACAAAATTTCTCTCTATGAAGCAAAATCCCAACAAACCAGCGAAAAATTACATTCAGAGACTAAAAAAGACCTCAAGATTCTGTGAATTCAAAAAACTCTGTACAGCAGATATGACTATAGAGGAGGAATTGATTCGGTTACGGTTCATTCAAGGACTGCATGACATAAACCAAAAAGATGAAGTTTTAGAACGTCTACAGTCAAATAACATGGCTTTAGAAATGTGCGTGGAATTTGTACAACAACTGGAAATGATATCCGACTTGAAGGAAGATACGCAGCACAATACAATGGTATTTCAAATAGAAGAAAATGCACAAAATAATACGGATGTGTTACAAGTAAAAACAAGTATAAAAAATTGTAAGTACTGCAATTTTCAACACAATTTTGACAAAAGAACAAACTGTCCCACTTATGGATAAACTTGTTATATATGCAAAAAACAAAATCATTTTGGAACCGTATGCAAACTCAAGTTGAAGTGGACAAATTCGATAGAAGACGTGTACCAAGTACCGGCGAACAAACAACAGAAGTTGACAGTAAAATTAAACGAAATACCATTTGATATGTAAGTCGATACAGGTAGTGACGTGACTCTTATTTCAAAGAACTTTTGGCAACATATGGGCAAACCCAAACTAAAGAGAAGTCACTTGAAACTGAGACAATTTGATGGCTCTTACATCACGGCATTGGGACAATTCGACGTTACATTTAAGGCCAATAGGAGATTCGAATTGGCCCCAATAACAGTAGTGGATTGTTTAAAAAATCAAGGACTAATAGGCACAGATATCATAAAAAAATAGATACGGACAATTTAATCGGCAACATAGAAAGTAAAAAGCAAAAAATAGGAATGTTGAGAGGTTACAAAACCACAATACGAGTGAAAGAAAATAGCCCCCCATATTATGAATCTCGTAGGATACCTATCCATTTGCGACCATTAGTAAAAAAAAAATTGGAAGTGACTTCTCTTTAGCTTGGGTTTCCCCATATGTTGCCAAAAGTTCACAGTCTCTGAATGTAATTTCTCGCTGGTTCGTTGGGATTTTGCTTCGTAGAGAAATTTCATTCTCTTTGCAATAACCAGTTTTTTCTTAGGTCTCAAATTATTCCTTATGATATGTGCAATTTCTTCAAAGGTGAGATCCTCCAAATCTTTTGGATACGCCATAACGGCTACTCTCATGTTTGCTTCACATCCAGCGGACACTAAAAATAAATAGGTAATCTCGTTTTCTCCACCAACGTTCTTTTTGTCTTGAAACTTCTTACATCTCGCATGTGCTGCAAAACATTTTAACCACATCTCAACATAGTCCGGTTCCTCTAATCTTGTGAGTTATTGTATCGGCAATGCCATGTGTTGTGATGTGTAGGTTTGTACTTTCTTGTAGTAGTAATTCGCTTAGTTCTAGCGACGGACTACGTAGAACTATCTTTTTATATCTATTGCTGTAGTAGACCTATGCAAATGAGATAACGTGCCATTGGCTATCTCACTACAGTATCAAAAGCTTTTGTCAAATCGACAAAAACCTGATACAGGAGGACCTGTTGCTCAATACACTTCTCCTGCACTTGTCTGGCCGAAAATATGTCGTTTGCTCCTCTGACAGACCTAAAACCATTTTGTGATTCAGGAATGACTACAGGACAAATGTCCCAAAGAAGTTGATTCAGCACAAAGTTCCCTTAAAAAGTTTATCCAGAATGCAGCAGAGTGTTCTGAAAAAGTGACACATTAAATCAAATTCTCCAGGGTATATTTGACTCTCAATAAAACCTCAAATCAAATCCATTGTCTATTGCTTAATGGTTTTATTTTGTTTAACTTAGTTGGTAGAGCACTCTCCTCAGAACTACAAGGTTCTGGGTTTGATACCAAACCTCACCAACTCAGCGCAAGTGTATCTCAGCTTGGATCTGTGTAGTGAAGTGGGGAGCTAATAGTATGTGTGGTGATCCACCTCAGATGTAGGGGCCAAGTCAAGTTATAGTAGTAGTAGTAGCCGTCGTTAGCTCAGAGACACAACATACAAAAGTCGTATAGTCAAAAAGGGGTTGTTTATTTCTTTCTAGGCCCATGGGTTCTTTTTCAGAGAGAGAGAGAGAGTGAGTAAGGTCAAGCTATTCTATCGTAACTCACATCCATGCACGCTGTCCAACATGTCACTCCATGGAACCCAGGTCTGCCTCCGATGAAGACCCAAATCAAAAAGACCGATTTTTCTCTTCTTTTGTTTGTGGTCCTGGGAGTGGGGAAAAGGACACATCCACTTCCACCAACTTGGGACTTCTGTTTTTATTTTCAAATCTAGTTCCAGGGTCATTGGTCGGTCAATGGCTGGCACCCGTTGAGTGTTTACAATGATTTCACAGCCTACTTTACTTTTTTTTACTTAAAAAAACAAGCAAAGATGAAATAAGAATAGTATAAAATCAATAATGTAAAATAAAATATAACATAAAATGAGAATAATATAAATAAAAAATAATATAAAATTAATATAAAAGAACAATAATATAAAACAATAATTTAATAGATATTTTATGTTTTTATTAATTTCTCATTTACAGAATCAAAAAGAAAAATTGTAGAAGAGGATTTGAAACGAATTCCATGTATGGGTAGCGAATGGAGAGGAATTGGTTAGTATGAACAACATTTTGTTTTCCATGATTTCATTAATCATTAATTGAAAGGGAAAATCTGGTTGGAATGAATTTTGATTGTATGTGAATTGTTTGGTTAAATTCCAACCAAAAAAATCTGATGTTAGATATTTTGAGGAAATAAACAATAAACAAAAAATAAGTAGGGGAATTATATTAGAAAAATAATCAGGTGATTAACTATAATCATAAAATAGGGGAACCGGGGATTTGAGTTAGTCAGTAAAGAAAGTGATTTGAGGAAGAACACGATATCAACTTAACTTTGCTGAAAATCAATCAACCTTTCTTTCTTTCTTCCAATCTTAACAGCCTGACTTACCCACCAAACATGATAATCTTATGAATGCTAGTATGCTGATTTTGGTATTATATGTCTATTTCTCTCTGTGTTACTACTACACATGGACTTGCACTGGAGTTTGTTTTTAAAATGCAACACAGGGTTACCTGGGATCTTAATTTAAGAGTCTTTTTCAAACACAAAGAAATAAGCCAATTTATAAGAAACGAAGACCCAATACGTTACAACTCTAAATTCTTAATTCATCTGATATTAAATTAATTATTAACTCGATATGTCTTGTTCTTGTATAGAAATTACAACCTGAGTCGATTATAAGATATTGATTGGTCATGGGATGAATGTAATCATAGCCACAATTTAGCAATTGCATCCAGTCATATTTGGATGTAATCATGGCGACAATTTAAGCAATGCATTATAACTCATTTAAATGTAATCATGGCCACAATTTAAGCAATGCATTATAACTCATTTGAATGTAATCATGGCCACAATTTAGCATGCATCCAGTCATATTTGGATGTAATCATGGCGACAATTTAAGCAATGCATTATAACTCATTTAAATGTAATCATGGCCACAATTTAAGCAATGCATTATTATAACTCATTTAAATGTAATCATCCACAATTTAGCAATGCATATCATAATCATTTGCAATGCATTATAACTCATTTAAATGTAATCATGGCCACAATTTAAGCAATGCATTATAACTCATTTGAATGTAATCATTTTAGCAATTGCATCCAGTCATATTTGGATGTAATCATGGCGACAATTTAAGCAATGCATTATAACTCATTTAAATGTAATCATGGCCACAATTTAAGCAATGCATTATAACTCATTTAAATCCACAATTTAGCAATTGCATCCAGTCATATTTGGATGTAATCATGGCGACAATTTAAGCAATGCATTATAACTCATTTAAATGTAATCATGGCCACAATTTAAGCAATGCATTATAACTCATTTAAATGTAATCATGCCACAATTTAGCAATTGCATCCAGTCATATTTGGATGTAATCATGGCGACAATTTAAGCAATGCATTATAACTCATTTAAATGTAATCATGGCCACAATTTAAGCAATGCATTATAACTCATTTAATGGCCACAATTTAGCAATTGCATCCAGTCATATTTGGATGTAATCATGGCGACAATTTAAGCAATGCATTATAACTCATTTAAATGTAATCATGGCCACAATTTAAGCAATGCATTATAACTCATTTAAATGTAATCATAGCCACAATTTAGCAATTGCATCCAGTCATATTTGGATGTAATCATGGCGACAATTTAAGCAATGCATTATAACTCATTTAAATGTAATCATGGCCACAATTTAAGCAATGCATTATGAATGTAATCCCACAATTTAGCAATTGCATCCAGTCATATTTGGATGTAATCATGGCGACAATTTAAGCAATGCATTATAACTCATTTAAATGTAATCATGGCCACAATTTAAGCAATGCATTATAACTCATTTGAATGTAATCATGGCCACAATTTAGCAATTGCATCCAGTCATATTTGGATGTAATCATGGCGACAATTTAAGCAATGCATTATAACTCATTTAAATGTAATCATGGCCACAATTTAAGCAATGCATTATAACTCATTTAAATGTAATCATAGCCACAATTTAGCAATTGCATCCAGTCATATTTGGATGTAATCATGGCGACAATTTAAGCAATGCATTATAACTCATTTAAATGTAATCATGGCCACAATTTAAGCAATGCATTATAACTCATTTGAATGTAATCATGGCCACAATTTAGCAATTGCATCCAGTCATATTTGGATGTAATCATGGCGACAATTTAAGCAATGCATTATAACTCATTTAAATGTAATCATGGCCACAATTTAAGCAATGCATTATAACTCATTTAAATGTAATCATAGCCACAATTTAGCAATTGCATCCAGTCATATTTGGATGTAATCATGGCGACAATTTAAGCAATGCATTATAACTCATTTAAATGTAATCATGGCCACAATTTAAGCAATGCATTATAACTCATTTGAATGTAATCATGGCCACAATTTAGCAATTGCATCCAGTCATATTTGGATGTAATCATGGCGACAATTTAAGCAATGCATTATAACTCATTTAAATGTAATCATGGCCACAATTTAAGCAATGCATTATAACTCATTTGAATGTAATCATGGCCACAATTTAGCAATTGCATCCAGTCATATTTGGATGTAATCATGGCGACAATTTAAGCAATGCATTATAACTCATTTAAATGTAATCATGGCCACAATTTAAGCAATGCATTATAACTCATTTAAATGTAATCATAGCCACAATTTAGCAATTGCATCCAGTCATATTTGGATGTAATCATGGCGACAATTTAAGCAATGCATTATAACTCATTTAAATGTAATCATGGCCACAATTTAAGCAATGCATTATAACTCATTTAAATGTAATCATAGCCACAATTTAGCAATTGCATCCAGTCATATTTGGATGTAATCATGGCGACAATTTAAGCAATGCATTATAACTCATTTAAATGTAATCATGGCCACAATTTAAGCAATGCATTATAACTCATTACAATTTAGCAATTGCATCCAGTCATATTTGGATGTAATCATGGCGACAATTTAAGCAATGCATTATAACTCATTTAAATGTAATCATGGCCACAATTTAAGCAATGCATTAAACTCATTTAATGTAATCATGCCACAATTTAGCAATTGCATCCAGTCATATTTGGATGTAATCATGGCGACAATTTAAGCAATGCATTATAACTCATTTAAATGTAATCATGGCCACAATTTAAGCAATGCATTATAACTCATTTGAATGTAATCATGGCCACAATTTAGCAATTGCATCCAGTCATATTTGGATGTAATCATGGCGACAATTTAAGCAATGCATTATAACTCATTTAAATGTAATCATGGCCACAATTTAAGCAATGCATTATAACTCATTTGAATGTAATCATGGCCACAATTTAGCAATTGCATCCAGTCATATTTGGATGTAATCATGGCGACAATTTAAGCAATGCATTATAACTCATTTAAATGTAATCATGGCCACAATTTAAGCAATGCATTATAACTCATTTAAATGTAATCATAGCCACAATTTAGCAATTGCATCCAGTCATATTTGGATGTAATCATGGCGACAATTTAAGCAATGCATTATAACTCATTTAAATGTAATCATGGCCACAATTTAAGCAATGCATTATAACTCATTTGAATGTAATCATGGCCACAATTTAGCAATTGCATCCAGTCATATTTGGATGTAATCATGGCGACAATTTAAGCAATGCATTATAACTCATTTAAATGTAATCATGGCCACAATTTAAGCAATGCATTATAACTCATTTGAATGTAATCATGGCCACAATTTAGCAATTGCATCCAGTCATATTTGGATGTAATCATGGCGACAATTTAAGCAATGCATTATAACTCATTTAAATGTAATCATGGCGACAATTTAAGCATGCATTATAACTCATTTAAATGTAATCATGTTTAAGCAATGCATTATAACTCATTTAAATGTAATCATGGCAATAACTCATTTAACATGGCGACAATTTAAGCAATGCGACAATTTAAGCAATGCATTATAACTCATTTAAATGTAATCATGCCACAATTTAAGCAATGCATTATAACTCATTTGAATGTAATCATGGCGACAATTTAAGCAATGCATTATAACTCATTTAAATGTAATCATGGCCACAATTTAAGCAATGCATTATAACTCATTTAATGTAATCATGGCCACAATTTAAGCAATGCATTATAACTCATTAAATGTAATCATGGCCACAATTAAGCAATTTATAACTCATTTAAATGTAATCATGGCGACAATTTAAGCAATGCATTATAACTCATTTAAATGTAATCATAGCGACAATTTAAGCAATGCATTATAACTCATTTAAATGTAATCATGGCCACAATTTAAGCAATGCATTATAACTCATTTGAATGTAATCATGGCGACAATTTAAGCAATGCATTATAACTCATTTAAATGTAATCATGGACAATTTAAGCATGCATTATAACTCATTTAAATTTTTAAGCAATGCATTATAACTCATTTAAATGTAATCATGGCGACAATTTAAGCAATGCATTATAACTCATTTAATGTAATCATGGCCACAATTTAAGTAATGCATTATAACTCATTTAAATGTAAATCATGGCCACAATTTAAGGCATTATAACTCATTTAAATGTAATCATGGCCACAATTTAAGCAATGCATTATAACTCATTTGAATGTAATCATGGCCACAATTTAAGCAATATTTAAATGTAATCATGGCCACAATTTAAGCAATGCATTATAACTCATTTGAATGTAATGGCCACAATTTAAGCAATGTATACTATCTCATTTCCACAGTAATGTACCATTTTTTTTAATTTACACTACCTTACAAAAATGATTGGCTATGCCTATCCATTATATAACAAATGCATTCTATCCCATTTAAATTTAATCATGGCCACAATTTTGCTCATGCATCATATTTTATTCAAATGTAACCATGGCCATTATTTTTGCCAAAATATAAATTTAAAAAAAATCTTTTGAATAAAATTTTAAAAAAAACTTTATATAAAAAAGACTTTGTATTAATATGGCCTGGTAGAAAATAAGGAAAATTTTTTTTTTTTTTTTAATTTATTGGATCCAAAAATATTCAGGATAAATTTTAATTTATGTAACTTAATTTCTATTTTTCAGGACGTTCTCTGGGTTTTGGAAAAGGTGATTTAGATGGACTAGAATACGATTATAAGGGATTAAAAGAAATTAGCCATCAACTGTTATATAAGTGGTTTGAAAAAGAAACCACCAATTGTACGGTTGGAATTTTGGCTAAAGCCTTAAAGGACAATCAAAGCTGTGAAATCATCCTCGAATTGCCGAAGGAAGAATGAAATGTTTTAAATACAAAAATATTTTCAGAAATTTTCACCTCATTTTTTAGAATTCTGTATACTATCTTTTCCAACAAACAAAAATTAATTATTTTACATTCGGAATTTAATTTTACAGTATAAACCATAGCGTACCAATTGAAAAAACAAAAAAAACAAAAAAAAAACAAAAAAACAAACAGTAAAAAAAACTGAACTATTTTTTTATTATTGCCACAAATTCTATTGAAATATCAATGGCTTAGATACACATAGGAAGTGATTATCTCTTTTCATATGTCCTGCATGTATGTGGCAACTGCTTGGTATCACTCAATTTATAAAATTTATTTTCCATGTACCTCTCATGCCCCATACATTCTTTCAAATAGGAGTCCAATTGAGGTCACTGACACCTGATCATTGCTTTAATAAATCATTTATGGCGATTCCAATAGCTCTTAATTGTTTGTGCATGCACTATTATAATAAATTCGCTCTACTTACGTATTGAGCACTTTATATGTGTTATATCGCTGTCTTATCATTGTGAAACTTGCATCAACTAACCATTGTGACCAATTTCACCGGTAAGTCACCATTTTCATATATAAAATAATATATATATTATATATATATATATATATATATATTGTTTGGGTGTGTGGTGAAGCAGTTATTTTCATTGAAATTGGAATTAGCAGACAGAGTTCAAGTTCTTGACAAGGCTGTGTTCATTTTTTACTAATGCCAGGATCTGTGCAATAAAGTGAGGACCTGATGGTAGGTGTGGTGCTCCACCTCAGATGTTAAAATTGTTGAGTATCTGGCAGCCATCCTTCGTTCCAGATGTAATGAATAAGTAAGCAAGCCAGTAAGAATCCAGTGTTAACGTATTCCTTGTAAGTCCTTCGTCAGAGATAATCCAAATGTCAATGAAGTAACTTAGAGTGGTATGTCTATTAATACAGCAGAAGCAGCAGCAGCAGTGCCAGTGATTGGACAATAGAAATCCTTCTCAGGTCACGTGTTTATAGGCGAGTCTATAAGTAGAAGTGACCATTTGCCTGATGCCTTATATCCAAAAATCCAACACGCCCCCTTTTTTGATATATCGGCTATCTTATTAAACAATATTAAATTCCTCCATTGAGGAAATTTTACAATCGATTACAATCGACAACCTTTTCATTCACAAATGTTTATAATAAAGTCATTAAGAAATTTGTAATTTCATTTTTGTAGTAAAAGCAAAAATACTGTTACTAATCTAATATTCCACTAAGCTTACTTTGTAAAAAAAAATATTAATTATTATTATTTTTCTTTTTCCTACTCCTAACGTTACTATCCAAAGTTAGTATTGGCCACTTTTGGGGTTTCTGGGGGTTTTTTTTTTAATTTTTTTTTTTTGTTTGTTTTTGTTTTGTTTTTTTTGTGGTGTTAATTCAAAAGAATACGGTACTATACAGCACAATACAATCTAATTAATACAAGTTAATGAATTAGTAACTTATTGAACAGGTTTAATGTCATTGCCCAGGACATTCATTTTTGGGGGGATCTTACCCCTCTGCATGAATACAGTCGGATTATTCTACAGCCCAAACCGACAGGGCAAAATCTTAAGTTTAATTTTGGGCCCCCCCATGATATCTCTTTTAAAAGCATTCAGCTTTATCCTGTTCAACGATCCTGTGAACAGATCTGAAATGTTAATCTTACCCCTCTATAATTTCATTCCTTATAAGTTGATATTTTATATCAATATGTTTAGTTTTCTGGTGTATGAGGGGGTTTTTGCCAGTAGTATGCTCGACTGACTGTCACAATAAATAGTTACAGGGTTTTTAACACTAATGTTTGTAAATAAAGGGCTTCGCGGACTGTTACCGCCATATTAACAAATTCGGCCTCACATGTTGACAAAGAGACCACTGGTTGTTCTTTTAGATTTTCAGGAAATGCTCGAGCTTTCGTCCGATAATTTAAAACAGTATCCTGGTATACTTTTTCGGTCATTTGAACCTGCCCATTCGGCATCACATAATCCTGTTCAAACAGGTAACTCTGGAAAATATTATTCCAGGAACGCCCACTTTGTTTATCATACTTGATAAAAATATCCTCCTTCGAACGAGGATCCAATTTCTTTTTATTTTGCACACAGCAAAAACAAGTCGTCCCAAAAATATGCATACGACTTAAATTCGGTCTAGAACCGGTAAAAACTTCAAACTTTGCCATATTGGCTTACATCTGCTTAGTATTGTTTCGTAACTAGCAGAGTATCAGATTCATGGGCTAGGAAATATAACATCATAAGTCCAGAAAAATCGTCAATAAATTTACAACATACCTTAAATTGGATTTTCCAAGACGTTCAATTTGACCAGCTGTCGCAAAAACGAGCGACAATATCTTCGTATCTCTTTTCTTTAACACTTTGTTTTTAGTCTCGGCCATTTTTTTTATATATTAAAACAGTTAGTTTTTAATGAGGGGGGGTAAATTTCATTTTCCTTACATTTATTACTTTTGGCAGTTTTTTTTTATATCACTCATTTTACAGTGTTACAAGACTATGCCACGGATTAATCTCATATTTCGCAGTCTCGGAGGAATTAATATCTTTTTAAATATACAAACAGCCCATTCTTACTATATTAAATATAGTACCATTTGGGTAGATCAACTTTGATGTTTTGTGTCCAAAATTCATGTGGGCCCCGGAAGCCGTAGCTGCCCTTACTGAAAAGATGTTTTGTTTAAAAGTGGGGATATATAATGCCCCTTTCAAAATGCTTTCGCAAATTTGACTTTTACTATTTTTCAAATATACACGCGCGTCACCACGTTTTTGCACTAAGCCAGTGGATTGACTTCCATCAGCCAATTCCACGAAGTGATTCTCAGATTGAAAATTGGGGTCCCAACTGATAAATTTAGTTTTATCGTTGATGACATGTTGAGTGGCCCCGCAATCAACGAGCAAATGTTCTTTATGTGCTAAAGAATCATATCCAGCAGAAAAGAAATATGTCTTTTTTCTTTGGGGGAATATTTAACATTTTGACAAAAGTCTTTCTTATTCCTGCAATCATAGGACATATGGCCCTTTTTCTGACAAACATAACAAATAATATTTGTTTTTGTTGGCGACTTCTTGGTATTCTTCCAATGTCTTCCCTGATAATTTTGGTAGTTGGTATATCTAGTTGATCTGTCCTCATAGCGAGGGTTGATTTTACCCTTTTTGAATTGGGTCTTTAGTTGTATAGTTCTATTTTTTGGTTCCCCAGAGTACATACTTTCTGTCTCCTCATAACTACGAAGACTGACTTTGAATTCCGTAAACGTCATAGTCTTATCCCTTTGGGTTATTACTGTTGCAAAGGGTTTGAAATTTGAAGGCAGGCCCTTCAATACCATAGCGATCAACAATCCATCGCTTACAATCTCCCCGGCCTCCTTTAATGAGCTAGCAATGCTCTCAGTTTGGATTATGTAATCAGTAATTGATTCATAATCGTTTCTACTCAACGAACTTAGTTGTCGATACAACCCACAATTCTTGGTTTGCCTTTTGACAAATAGTGGATCCTTAATATTTCCATTGCTTTTCTACCATTATCACGAGCTTCTCGCATTACGAGTGAGAGACTTCGGTCATCTAAGCATTGTATTAATTCTGCGTATATTGCAGCATTTTTATCTACGAAAACTGGGTCCTCCGGGTGGTCAGATGGTGCATTGATTATATCATGCAGTTGAAGGATTCGAAGGTATCCATTGAACTTAGTTTCCCAAATTTCAAAGCTGGCATCATTGCCATTGAAAAAGATCCGTGCGCGTCTGGTTCCATAACCTGTTGAGTATCTGGCAGCCATCCTTCGTTCCAGATGTAATGAATAAGTAAGCAAGCCAGTAAGAATCCAGTGTTAACGTATTCCTTGTAAGTCCTTCGTCAGAGATAATCCAAATGTCAATGAAGTAACTTAGAGTGGTATGTCTATTAATACAGCAGAAGCAGCAGCAGCAGTGCCAGTGATTGGACAATAGAAATCCTTCTCAGGTCACGTGTTTATAGGCGAGTCTATAAGTAGAAGTGACCATTTGCCTGATGCCTTATATCCAAAAATCCAACAAAAATCAATCTCCCTGGTCTAGTGAAAAGGGGATAGACTCCCTCACTGTCTGGCTGAGACCGACTTTAGGCCACCCAGACGTGTAGGCATTTGAATTCTCATTAGTTCACATAAAATAAAAAGGCCTCATGCTAAAAAAAAAAGGCAAAAGCAGGCAATAAAGTATACAGACTATCACAAATGCAGACTATGCAGATGACCTGGCACTTCTTGAAAATATACCTGCACAAGCCAAATCTCTGCTGTATAGCCTGGATAAGGCAGCACAAAAAATTAGCCTCTGATAAAACTGGGTTTATGTGTTTTAAAAAGAAAGGAGACAACGACCGTAAGCTTCTAAACCAATTAGAACAATTCATGTACCTAGGTAGCAATATCTCATCCACAGAAAGCGATGTTAATACACACATAGGAAAGGCATGGTCTGCAATAAACAGATTATCAGTTACATGGAAATCAAATCTCACTGATAAGTTAAAGCGACAATTCTTCCAAGCCCTAGTTGTATCAGTGTTACTGTATGGCTGTACCACTTGGACCCTAACGAAACGCCTAGAGAACAAGCTAGATGGGAGTTGCACAAGAATGTTGCATGCAATCTTAAACAAATTGTGGAAGCAACACTCCAAAGGAAGCAGCTGTATGGCCACTTGCCTCTTATCACACAAACCATCCAAGTGAGATGAACAAGACATACTGGGTACTGCTGGAGAAACAAGGACGAACTCATAAGTGATGTTCTCCTATAGAAACTAGCACATGGGCTTGTCAGTGTGGGCTGAGCTGCAAGGACCTATATTGACCAGCTCTGCATGGATACTGGATGCCGCATAGAGGACCTCTCGAGGGCAATAATAATATTGTAGGGATGGTTGGTGAGAGATTGTCATGGATATCTGTACTACTGATGATGATGATGATCGGTATGTTCAAAGGGGCAGTTTACCTAGGAATCACAAAGTTTGGGATTTCAATAAATCTTCCATTTCCTCTTGGTTGATAAATCATTATGAACGTCGGAACTGATCCATCGATTGAAAACAAATTGGTTGGCATTTGTCTGTCTACTAAAGACGATGGAGTAGTGTCCACTTTTTTCATTTTTTTTTTTTTTTTGTAATTTATGAGGAAGTGTGTCCCAGTCTCCTGCCTAAAAAATTGCTACCCGGTGACTATCAAAATAACAACCCCAGCTCGTCGTAATTCTAGTTTATTTATCGTAATTTGTCGTAATTCTTGTTTAGATATGAAGATGGATATATAGTTTGGAATAGACTGAGATAGATAGATAGATAAACAAACAAAATAATATAGATAGATATGAACAAATGGAGATAGATAGATATTTTCGACAAGTAAATGTATTTGGGGGGGGGGGTCGCATCTTTTTTGTCGTAATTCTTGTTTGTTTAAACTAAAAACAAGACCTTAAACAAACATGAATAAAAAAAAATCTTAGTATTTAAAGTAATATAGATAAATATGAACAAATTGAGATAGATAGATAGATATGAAGATGGATAGTTTTGAATAGACTGAGCTGGGTCGTTATTTTAATAGTCACTGGGTAGCAATTTTTGAGGCAGGAGACCGGGACGCACTTCCTCATAAATTACCTTTTTTTTCATTATTATTTACCTGCAGCTGCATGAGTGGCTGATCAGACCATTTTTTTAATGGCAATCTCTGGTGCAGTGACCGCAAACAAACAGCGATGCTTGCTGGAGTTGTTGTCTCTCCTCCCTTTTGGCTCTCTTTTCTGCGGCGGCTACTTTCCTCTCTTTCTCACTCCTTCTCGTTCCTTGTTTGACAAGGAGGCGCCAGGGCACACGGTCTTCTGCACAAGCCTCCCATGTGTTGGTGTTGATGTGGCATGTCTTCATGTCCCTCTTGCAGACATCTTTAAAGTGCAGGCATGGTCTCCCTACCGGTCGGGTGCCCTCTACTAATACAGTAGGTCTTTGGGGATGCGGCCTTTGTCTATCCTCCTGATGTGACCAAGCCAACGCAGGCATCTCTCGCAGATAATGGTGGGCATGCTGTTCGTGTTTGCTCATTCCAGCACGTCTGTGTTGGGCACTTTGTCCTGCCAGTGTATGCATAGAATGCGGCGTAGGCATCTGAGGTGGAAATTGTCCAGTTTCCTCACATGGAAAACAAATTATAATCCAAGGAAACTAAGTCGAGACTATATGCTGGGTGTGGCATCAATTCAATTTTCTAAAGTTCTTGGAGTGTATTCCCGAAACTAGCACCTATGCAAATATTGCAAAACTTTTGACTCACCTGAGAAAAATTCAATAAACCTAAGAAAGTTACTTGAAAAGTAACGGAAACTCACCATAAAGCGAGCGGGCTGTGTCGAATGCTCCCGACGAGAAGTTCAATTCCATGATTCTTTTTCTTTGATTGTTTTTATATTTTATGTAATTGATTTTGGGATCATCAGGAGAGAATGTGCACTGTTTCGGGGCCTTCCTCTCAACGGTTTTAACTGCACACCTCACTGATGTGAGGTCCCTGGAAATATGTCAGATGTATCATATAATCAAATATATACAATTGAATAACGGCGAAAAGATGTTTTTAAACAACACTTGCTATGGAAATGTAGGAAACTAGCCCCTATGCAAATATTGCAAAACTTTTGACTCACCTGAGTAAAAATCGATAAGCCTACATAAGACATCCACTTATTTTTGTACTGCTATATAGAACGTCTGCGTAGGAAGCGTAAGTTGCCAGGTTCGATACAAGACCTCGCCAACTATATGCATGAGTATCACAGTTTGGATCTGTGCAGTGAAATAATCTCCCTGGTCTACCACTAGTGAAAAGGGGATAGTCTCCCTCGCTGTCCTGCTGATACCAACAATATGCCACTCTGCCATCTTTACTTACTACATATTTATATCTTTGTTTACAGAGTTTCAATAGAGTAGAGTTTGGGAAATAAATAATATCTAATGATATCTGTTTTGAGTGTATCATGTTACACTAGTAATGATAAAATCTTGGTATCTTTGATATAGAAGAAAATTAACGTTTTATAAAAAATTTGGTTGGAATTATTCTTACTTACTTCAGACAGAAAACTTAAAATTCTAAGTGTTATTTAAAATATGCATTTTATTTTCTTTCCGCTTGTGAATAATGGTGTTTTGCTGTCCCCAACAAGAACACAAACACTTGTTCCTGACCACTTTCTCAACAACGACACTAAGTCCTCGAAAAAACTGTTGAACTATTATTATCATATTATTAGGGATTTACAGTTGTCAGAACAAGAAGAAATTACTGTTTAACTAAGGTTGGTTGGTTGGTTGGTTGGATTGTACGGCATGTCAACCCCTGTTGGGTTATTTTATGCTAAAATCATATTTGTTTCATTATTTCTTGTTGGGAATTCAATTCTTTTTCTAAGTTTTTAAAACTAATTTTTTTATCTATTTGACCCTAAAATGTACTAACACACCATGTCAGAGTGAACCTGGGAGTAATGGCAATGAAGGGGTACTTCACACTCCCCAGTATTGAAACTTCATCACTAGATGTAGTTTAACATCAAGACACTGTTAACTCTTAACATCCTATACCACCTCATTCCACCCGGCCAGAAGTCATATTCGTTTTCCTAATCCACCCCAAACGATAGCCTTTGTTTAAATATAATATTAAACCTATTTAGAAGTCTTTATTTTAAGGTAAATAATGGGTAACTTTAAATGAAATGGAAATGTTTAGCCATTTTTGATAGATCCTTATAGGAATGGGGCTCTGGACTTAGGAAATTCTCAACAGGATGTTAAGAGTTAACTGATAATTCTATCCTCAAGCAAAATGCCCTGTATGTGTATGGCCTCTTGACCTACTGGTTTGTATGCAAGTCTCTATCCCCTACTTACGTATCTTAAACAGTATGTACTATAAGCCATCTGAGTCCTTTTTTTACCAAAATGACTTGATTCAGCATTAGATGACCCAAAAAGGGTTGATATACCGTAAAACAAACAACCAGCTATCCAGTTTATTTGTGCTTCATTTATGTTTGTCCAGTTTCCAGCAGGATATTTTGTTTACTCTACAACTCCTCTGCAGGATGTTTACAAAGACACCCTCCACTTGACAATAAACCAAGTCACTTTTAGGTTACTGCACTGGTTGGTGTTTATGGTGTTGGGTGAGTAAAATGGTAATTCTGGGTGGATATAAGTCTAAATAGGGTTATCTTCCCTTGCTGCAGTTCGTTCGCTGATAGGTGGCGAGAGTTGTAGGCAGAAGCGGGAATTCTGAATTCCCGCTTCTGCCTACCACTTTTGCCATCGGTGAACAAACCGCAGCAATTACCGCTTTACTGACCCAACAATGGCATATCAACACTTTCGGGTCATTTAATTCTAAATCTTGTTTTGTTTGTTGTGTTTTATATATATATAATTTGTTTAACTTCATGTGTATTAATGAATTGGTAGAAATCATTTTTATGTTAGTTGGTTGGCTATTTTGTTTAATGGCATATCAACCCTTGTGGGCTATTTAATGCCAAATCTTTGTAACATGATTTGTAAACAGTTTGTTGGTAAATATTTTGGTTTGGTTTTATAAACTGGTAGAAATAATTATCATTAACTTCATGTGTCTTAATAAACTGGTAGAAATAATTATCAATAACTTCATGTGTCTTAATAAACTGGTAGAAATAATTATCATTAACTTCATGTGTCTTAATAAACTGGTAGAAATAATTATCAATAAACTTCATGTGTCTTAATAAACTGGTAGAAATAATTATCATTAACTTCATGTGTCTTAATAAACTGGTAGAACTAATTATCATTAACTTCATGTGTCTTAATAAACTGGTAGAAATAATTATCATTAACTTCATGTGTCTTAATAAACTCTTAATAAACTGGTAGAAATAATTATCATTAACTTCATGTGTCTTAATAAACTGGTAGAAATAATTATCATTAACTTCATGTGTCTTAATAAACTGGTAGAAATAATTTTCATGTTAGGTTTATCATAAGCTTCATGTATATCAACAACTTGGTAGAAATAACTTGCATTAACTTGCAAACTGATCTATTTGACACCATAGATGGGACCCTATGAGGTACTACCACTCCAGGTCAGAGTGGACCTGGGAACAATGGTAATGAAAATATACTCCACACTCTCCAGAGTTCCAGAATCGGAACTTCTCTTCTAGATGCAATTTGGCATCATACTCTAAATTGGTAGAAATGATTTTTATTATTTTTCATTAACTTCATGTCTATCAATGAATTAAAAGAATATTTATTAATAAACTGATGGCTGACACTCAGCCACTGCCTTCTAGCACCTAAATGATAAAAAGGGTTGGGTATTTGCCATAATAGCAATTTGAAGAATACAGTTGGGACAATCATATAGGTGCTAGAACTTGATATGATCAGTCAATGATCTGATGGGGCCTCTCCGACCACCCATCCAGCCCAAGTATGGTCTGAAGTGAAGTGTTGCATATCCCAGGACCACTTATTACCTGACCGTTCATCCACCACAATACAACACTCAGGCATTACAGTTCACCACCCATGGCCAACAGGTAGCTCCTTGGGGTGGCGAGACATCATGCCCCTCTGCAGAGATACAGTTGGTATATTCTACAGCCCCAGCAGTGATATTTGTGTTCAAGGACAGCAAAACGCCATTTTAATATTCAATATCTCAGCTATCAATATTCAAACTTGCTTTTATTTTTAGTGCTGTTTTAGTCTTCGGAAGACTCAAAAATAAATGGAAAGTGTGTTTTTTTTTTTATTGTTTTCTTTTTTTATTTTTTTTTTTTTTTTTTTGTGTAAAGAATAATTGATATTTTTTTTATTATTGTTGCATCCATTTTTGTTTTTCATTTTTACATATTTTTTTAAATTTAAAAAATTCTCTTTTTAAAGTTTGGGTATTTTTAAAAAAAACTTTGTATACTGCTTTTTTACAAAATAAAAGAAATTATTTTCAATTAAGAATTTAATTTTACAATACTGTCCATTCTTTTATTTTTTATTTTATGTACACTGCATTTCAAATTATTAACAAGTTGGCATTTTTTCATTTTCTCAAAAAACTACCAGTCAGAATATAATGAAACTTTCACAGTATAATGGGAATATATGCATAGGCTGTATAAAAACTGTAGTGTTCTGAGCAACAGGAAACAAATGGTGGCCTTTTATACAGCCTATGCATATATTCACATGATCTAGAAATGTTACAGGCAAGATTCCTATAACAAAGAAACGACACCTATATGATGCAACTATTACTTAATTTGTGAGTAGCCTATGAATTATGTCTGTAAGTGTAATTAGGTTTGAATAACAGTGTGGTAAATGGAAAGTTACCATTAACCAAAGTAGAAGTGATTGATAGGTAGTTCACCTTTCACTGACCTGGGCGCCAATTTTTGATTGGCTAAAGGAAAAGCATGAGAAGGAACTGACTGAGAGTAAAGTTAGATTTTACCCGTTAGTCAAAAGAAATAGAGGTAATATAGTCTGTCCCAATATGCCAGTTTCTCACCATGCGGTTATAAACTCCTTTTGAGCTAATAAAGACATCTTGTAAAATAACAAGTCTTGCTTATTCATTACCAACAACGAAATGAGCACAGACTATCCAGCCCAGCAGAAGGAAGCAATCAGCCCAGAAGAAGATGGCTGCCGATGAAACAGAACCCAATAAGAACTCAACTCCTTTGCTCTTTCCTCTCGCCATTTATATACCTGAGTCAAATGAGTATATAACACAACATGTGGGTCTTTAATGATGCACAATTGTAACAGTTGGGCAGCTCCAAAATATGGTAAGGATAAGCTTCATGCCTGCCACCGCAAACATTTGAAAACTTTCACTAGACACTGGTGGCAAAATAGCCAGAAAAGAGGAATTCAGGACTCTTAAAATTCCTTGGTGATAAGCAGGTAATTTTGAATGAAAGAAGACGATAGCAACAGTTGAAAATAAAAAAAAGTATATTCAAAGGATACAAAAAGGGGGTTGCAAATTTGTTGCATTTGCTTGCCAGTTTTATCTTGCTGAGGCTGAAGGTAAATGTGAATGTGAGAATATCATTCTACTCGCTTATTTGACAAGGTAAAGGTGAGCACTTAAAAACGCATCTCGCCTGGTGAAAGCTTATATGATAAGTGACTTTTGTCAAAGAGTTTAATTTTAGTGCCAATATCCTATATTGGCAATTCGTCCTTTGGTGCCAGGGGGAGATAATTCAACTATACTTTTTCTAATAAATCCCTAACAAGGCTCTGTACAAGACGTACAACACCATTGTGCTGTCAACAAGTGTGGGGCAACTACTGATCATGTGCTACGGATGCTCAAAGAAGCGCCTGCACAAAAATTCCCAGAATAGTTAAAAAGTCAGTCAGACCAGAGTGCTAGAAGGAAGCTTTTCAGAGGTCCACGAGACTTCTTCAAAATTGCTGAAATAATAAATCTTTACCACTAGAAGAAAATGACCCACTGAGGTTGATATGCCGTAAAACAAAACAAACCAAATCATTTTTCTTTTTTTCTTCTCATTTCAATTTATTCATTTATTTATTGCTTTTTCAAATTTGAAATTAAATTCAAATGAGAAGAAAGAAAAAAAAACTATGAATGAATCCTACTCTTCCTCCAGCTATGGGTAAATAGGGCAGACTGGGCTCTTTAACCTTGGTTAGGCAACCGGTCTAGGAGAAGGAAAGCTCTGAATTCAAACCTGCTGAACTCCGCTTAAGAAATTGACCTTGTGTCACATCCTGCTCGTGTGGAGGGGTGGGTAAATATATATATATATAAACAAGCTTCTGGAAGTACTTGTCTTTTTCTTTTTTTTCTTTTTAACAAATTTTATTGCCTTTATCTTTCCTTTCCCGCTAAAAACAATTGTTATGTCGCAGCCAGTGATGGCATAAAAACCAATAAGTCTATTTTCCTAACTTCCCACCAGACTGGATTGACACAAGGACTTTTTAATGTGGGTAGCCATGCACAAACTGAAGCTCATGCAGTGACCAGTGCATGACCCCTTCGGCATTCTCTTTTTGGGGCACCTCAGGTACCAGGCTATAAACACAACTGTACCCCTTTTAGACAAAGGGTCAGCTGCTGCCTGGATGTACACCTGCCACCCCGGGATCACGCAATTAAGTGTACCATCACTTATCACTCCAAAGGTCAGAGCCCCCGGACGAGGGACCAAATGGTTAGTAAATGACCCCCTCCGATCAATCAGCTGGTCACATCAAGCCCTAGCACTTATATGATTGCCCCAAACATATTGCCCATATAGCAAGCCCCAGCCCTTTTTATCATATATGTGCTACAAGTTGTTGGCTGAGGGTCTTCATGTCCTGGGAATGACGTTAAACTCAATCTGATGGTGAGGTTCCAGTTCTGGAGGTTTGGGGAATATGGAGCACCCCTTCACCATTGCACCCAGAATGGTAGTACCTGTTAGGGTCCCATCTATGTGTTAAAAAAAAAAGAAAAATGTGTTTATAAAAAGAAATCGTATATCCATTAAGAATGAATTTATTTCAAAACTTTATCAGCATTAAATGACCCACTGAGGTTGATATGCCGTAAAACAAACCAAACTCTTCTCCAGGGGATACAGCCAGTGTATTCTAAGCCCCGCCGACAGTGTGGTGCACATAGTTTGTATTCTGATCTAATCTTATTATAATGGAGATTGTGGGTTTGTATGTCTGTAACCGAAACTATATTACTATTCAAGTCACAATTCCCTTTAGTTATTTACGTCACATTCTCCATGATTTTATTTTTATTTAAACCTCAATTATTAATAAAATTGTTTTACATCATTAAGACTGTTGATCATATCTACATACTAATAACATGCAATTGTATTTATATATACAACAAAATAGCAGTTTACAGTGTGAATGGGAAGGCTAATTTGCATATTGATATTAAAAATTTGATTTTAATAAATATATGCTTAGTATTATTGATTTCTAATTGTTTGGTTTTATATTAATGAATATGAGCAAAAATCTCGGGGATAAATCTTAAAAGAAATCCATTGACAAGAAGAAATAACTGTAATATTTTCTTTACTTCCTATTTTAACTAAATAGTTAAATTAGGAAAATTTACCAATGAAAGACGGGAGTAAGGGAAAATGATGGAAGAGTTAGTTTCAAAGTTGTTCTATTTTTCAATCATACCCCCTCTGTTCCAAATATTTTTATTTGAATTCTTATTCAGTTTCATTAGCCTTTCTAATTTAACATGATATTTTATTAAATTAAAACTTAAATACTTGCACCCGGAGGGTGCATATATTTGCTAGTACTAATAATTTTCAAACAGATCTATTTGATCCATAGATGGGACTCTAACAGGTACAATCACCACGAGTGTGGGTGGATCTGGGAGTAATAGCGACAAAGAAGTACTCCACACTCCCTAAATTTCCAGAACAGGATCCTCATCACTTGATGCAGTTTAACTTCATACCCAGGACACCCTTGATAGGGGGAGGGGGCTTACTCCTATGCAGGAGATACAGTTAGCATATTCTCAGAACAGTTAACTGTGATCAGCTTTTTCCAAAAATAAATTCAATATTTCTTTAACTTTTTTCATTTTGAAAATATTACCGGGAGTCTTATAATACCGGTAATAAAGGACTATTTGCTCGTAAATTCCTACCATAAAATAAACTGAACCCCCATTTTATGTCCGTGTTTTTGTATTAAATGTTTTATTTTTCTTGCACCCGTTATGTTACAATACTAAATATATTTCATTTATTTATTTTAATATTCACTTCAATGTGCATATTCTAAAAGTTTTTATTTTGTGAGAATGTTTAGTTTTAAAGTGGGGGCTCGTTTTACAATTTAGGCATAAATTGGATACTCCTTTTATGACCGTAATTTTGTTTTTTCGTCGACGATGATTAAAATCTGACGTTTTTATTTTAGAGTACCAAAGCCAAAAAGAAATGAAATAACAACAAAAAGTAATATTCAACTTTTTACTCGTAAATTCCTGCCATAAAATTAGGCTTGGGCATTTTATGGTAGGAATTTACGAGTAAAAAGTTGAAGTGTAAAAACGAACCCCCACTTTAAAACTAAGCATTCTCACAAAATAAAAGCTTTTAGAATATACACATTGAAGTGAATATTAAAATAAATAAAATATATTTAGTATTGTAACATAACGGGTGCAAGAAAAATAAAACATTTATTGCAAAAACACGGATATAAAATGGGGGTTCAGTTTATTTTATGGTAGGAATTTACGAGCAAATAGTCCTTTATTACCATAATACCTGTGGCCTAGAGACCTATAAAATCTTAATTCAGCCCGTCCCCCACCCAATCAATACCGTATGTCTTCTAAGTTAAATTATTTAATTTTATTTTTCCTGTAAACCTCTTCAATCCGTAGTAGACTAGCATGATTTACCACCTTCTTCCACCTTTACGAACAACAATCTACCTGAGCCCCACCCACACGGTCCGTGTATACAACCCTGGTCAGATTAATTATTGAACGAGATTGCTTCGTCCGTGGTAGGCCAGCCTGGTCTGCTGTCGGTCGATCGCCCGCTCTGGGTAGATCCTCGTCAGCTTCTTCCTTTCTCGCCATTATTTAAGCGGCTGAAGGGAGATTACCCGCATCTTTCGCACCTCAGCGACATCAGCTCCCTGGCTGGTGATCCAGACTGTTGCACGCTGATTGATGCCTTGACAAGCAACGAAAGAAACCCATCATGCCCTCCCCCCCCTTCTCCTCCCCCTACTCCTGCTCCTCCCCCTCCTTCGGTCTTTCTCGACCTTCCCTTTCCCCACTTCACTCTACTTCTCCCTCTCCTTTACAACCCCACCACCTTTGTTCTCTACCTCCTACTCCGATTTTATCTCATACACACGTTTTACTTCTTTTTTTCTGTCTTCTATTTAGTTTTCAGTTGAAGAACGCACGTTGATATTGATTTTCGTGTATGCATAATGTATCTAATGATGTGTGTGCATATACGTGTGTGTATATATGTGTGTGTGTATGCATACAAACATGTGAATCATACATATTTGTGTGCCTCACTTGGTGTAATGGTTAGCAAGCTAGATTAACATACCATTGTTAGTGGGTTCGATTCTCACTGGGCGCCCTATACTTATGGCCTTGTGCCACATCCGAACTAAGTGAATAAAAATAACTATACGAATTTTAGTCGTACGTACATAGGGTAGTGATTTCGATTCGCACTGGGTGCCTCACATTTCTAGCATTATGCCAATTAAATCTAAGCTTATTAAATGAATTGGTTAGCGTAATTTGGCTATCAGACTATCGTTAGTGATGTCGATTCTCACTGAGCGCCCCATACCTCTGGTTTTAGAATTAAAGATTAGATAATAATAACTAGCAGGGCCTGTGGATATACCACGGTATGATAATTTAATCATTACAACATTTGATATGTTTTCTTAAGAGCTATTGCTAAATCGTTCAATATGTAAAAGGTATGATAATCTTGATTTTAACTCTATCTTTTTTTTCCTTTCTTTCCTTCTTTTCATCTTTTCATTGTGTTCGATTGAAACAGATTAGCGTTATCGCTTCGGCACGTTTATCACCACTATATTTCCCCTATCCTCTTTCTTTCTTATCATATCTTTCTGTGTAGTATGTCCTTTTTCTTCCCTTTCTTTCTTTATAATAAAAATAGAATAGTCCATTATTCAGCTGAGATGACGACAATCATGAGAAATAAAAATTCAGTGGATAAGCAACACCATATAATCAGAATTTACATTTTTGCATTTCCTCTTGGATGATTTGGACGGTCTCATTTTTAACCAGAGGGTGTTTCAAGATGATAACGGACGGAAGATTAAGGAACAAGAGTATATTATTATTATTATTTACTCCTTTTGAGTTTTCACATCAGTGTTAGCTGATGGTCTTTCACTGGAGTCTGAGTGACAGCAAGTCTCCTCGGGTCTCCAGGACTCTTCTGAGTATTCTGGCAGATTGCAACAGTGCAGTGTTCTGAATGGTATCAATCCTTCCTCTGATTTCCAAACTTTCCAAACCCTTTTCCAATCCATTTGGGGCCGTTCCAAGTGCACCAACTTATTATTATTATTATTATTATTTACTCCTTTTGAGTTTTCACATCAGCGTTAGCTGATGGCCTTTCACTGGAGTCTGAGTGACAGCAAGTCTCTTCAGGTCTCCAGGACTCTTCTGAGTATTATGGCAGATTGTAGCAGTGCAGTGTTCTGAATGGTTTCAATCCTTCCTCTGATATCCAAACTTTCCAAACCCTTTTCTAATCCTTTTGGGACTGTTCCAAGTGCACCAACTACAATTGGTATCACTTTCACTTTCATATTCCATAACTTTATTATTATTATTATTATTATTATTATTATTATTATTATTATTATTATTATAATAGAATATGAGGGTGAAAGTGATACCAATCTTGGAAAAAAGACTGGAGAAACTGAAAACCAGAGAAAGTATTGAGACATTCCAGAAAACAGCATTGCTGAAATCAGGTAGAATAATCAGAAGAGTCCTAGTGACTTGCTGTCACTCAGCCTCCAGTGAACCACTAGCTTTCCATTTATTTATTTATTTATCAAATTTTGTTTGACTTTTACAAACTGTTGCTCATATATAGGTGTACCTTAAACACCAAAACCGTGGTAGAGAGAAAATCCTAGCATATATATATATATATATATATATATATATATATATATATATATATATAGGGTGTTCGGTAGAAATTTGACAGTTTCATAAGGAAAAAGAAAAAGTACTTGGTAACTACAAAATTTAATGGATTGTAAAGAAATTCAACAGGCATGGAAATTACACTACTGTCAACAAGTTTTACTCAAAATAACCGCCATTAGTGTCGATCACAGCATCAATCCTGCTCCGGAACCTGGAGCAAGCTGATGTTACATTTTCCCTGGGGAAGATCTCAAAAACTACCTTAATTCTGTCGATTAACTGGGTTTTTATAGTAGTGACACGGTTATTGGTGTCTTCTCTCAACAGCGCTAATGCTCCATGGGGTTAAGATCTGAGGATTTCGAATGCCAATTTTTTACGACTACACCAGTCCCAATACTGGTGTAGTCGTAAAAATTCGCCGACTACACCGGTCTCAATACTGGTGTAGTCGTAAAGATTCGCCGACTACACCGGTCCCAATACTGGTGTAGTCGTAAAAATTCGCCGACTACACCAGTCCCAATACTGGTGTAGTCGTAAAAATTCGCCGACAACCATTTTGACTTTTCCCAAAGGTGTGATAGGGGACCGAATCCTGCTGCCATACATATGGTCTAACCACTGGTTACCCTTGTTATCCAGGGCTTGATTACAGTGTTTAGCAAATCCAGGTAGGCATCTGAAGACACTCCAACACTTTTTTCTGTAGATTTTCGAGGAATACTGCTGTACGAACGCAATCACATCGTCTGTTATGTTGCTTTCTTCTATCCACAGGCTCGTTGTCTCCATTGCAATTCTTCAGTTCATGCCTGATTGTTTTTACAGTGTTCAGGGAGCATTGGGCAGCAACCATAATCTCCTTATTTTGATGATCATGATACAAGGTATTCTCTTCCATGATTCAGCTGAGTTCCAGTCATCTATTCATCTGTCGTCATGTATATGAATGAAGAAGGGTCCAAGCGTAGTGTGCGTCAATACCTCCAACCTACGGAGAAGAATAATCAAATATAAATATGTCAAATTTATCCCAAACACCCTGTATATAGTAGAAAAGAGTTAGAAGTACCGAAAATCAGAAAATTAAATGTAAAAAAAATTTTTTGAGATTTTTTTTTTACTCTGTTGTTTTATTTTTTTTATCTCATTAGCTTCAAGAATATCAGTGAAAAAAAATATACATTGATATTTGTTCTGTCTAAAAGGGTTGGGGGCCTAACTTTTCAATTGAGTTTTCTCCAAAGATTATTAGATAACAATACTAAAGTAGACTCTTTAGACTAAACACACAGAAAAAAAAGACGATCAAAAAATTTTTGTGAATTTGTTTACAAAAAAGAAATGACAGAGAGAAAATGTCACGTGACTTATCTTTGTATGGGAGGTCGTTGTTGATGAAAAACAATTATCAAAAATCTGGGAATTATCTGATTTTAATAAAATTTTCTGTGCTGACTTATAAATCAACGAATTCTTTTTTTTTTTTTTTAAATTACTGAATCGTTTCAATCAAACTGATTCTATGGAAATAAATCGAAATTTAAAAAAATAAATATTACCATTTCTACTTACCATAGTACGAACAATTTGTATACCTAGTTAATAGAAAAATTAATTTAAAATAGGACTCGCTTAATTTTAAGTTTCAAATTTCATATTTTTACATTCTAAAAAACAAATATTTATTTAATAACTGCTTTAGTTTATTATTTTTATCTAATAATTTTTGTAGAGAACTCTATTGAAAATGTGGACCCCCCCCCACACACACACACTTTTAAACAACAAATATCGATGTATAATTCTTTCTTTTATAAGATAATAGTCAATTAAATAATTATCGACATTAATTTTACGTTTAATTTTCCGATTTTCAGAACTTATTTTCTACCAGGATAATTCCCTTAATTTTTTCTTCTATTCACACCTTTGGTCTTTTGTTTTTTTATTTATACTATAATTAGCTTCGAAAGTATATAACCCTTCCAATATTTTGCGCCCCAAAAATAGGGGGGGGTCAAAGTTAAGTGGCCTGAGAGAAAATCAATATGTTTTGAAATAAAATAACGGATAAATTATAAAATTCATTCGTTGATAAATCAACACTAAAGATTTCATTAAAATCGGATAATTCCTTGATTTTTGGTAATTTTTTTCAATGGAGGGAGGGGAATTAGTTTGTAAAATACGGATTTTACGCCATCTTTGGCAGTGCCTAGTACAAAATGTATCAAAAATAAATTACATGTGCAATATTATTTTGCTTCTTTTTTTTTTTTTTTTTTTTAATTTTTTACTGATGCTAATTATGTTACTACTTTTCGACTTAGACAAAAAGGTGCATATCGCATAAATGCGCCCTGAAAAACGCTAAGCGGTGCCTGCTTAAAAATCCAACCAGTGCTACTTATGAACTCCCTAGCTGGTTAAAGACATTTTTCTCGAAAGAATAATGCGATATGAAAGCGATATTTTATCTCTCCCCACCAAGTCTTTTCTCGACAAGTAAATGTAAATATTTAACCCCTTCCCCTTCTCTTTGAAATTTTTTTTAGCAGTTTGAAGGCGTTTTTATCAACAAATAACTTTTTAGTGGTATAAAAGCGTTAAAAGTAAGCCAACCCAAGGTTTTTTTTATTAACAAGTAAATGTGAATTTTGAAAATATCTTTTGTTTTTTGTTTTTTGGTATTTTCATTTTATCTTAATTCAAAATAACTGTCACGAATTTTTAAATAAATACGACCGAGTTTCGGAAATAAAAACAATCAATACATTATTAAACAAAACAAATAGAAAATATTTACATTTACTTGTCAAGAAAAAACTGGGGGAGGGGGTCAATTTCATATCGCATCAACTTTTCGAGAACAATGCCTTCAAACGGCTAGGGGGTTCATATGCAGGACGGGTCGGATTTTAGCATTTTTTAGGGCAGGAGGTCAGGACGCATTTATGCGATATGCACCGACAAAAATTCAACTTTAAATAATCGATTTAATTAATTTTAATTCGTTTTTAATATGAAAATGAGACAACACTTTGGCAGTCCCTATTAGAGTTTTTTTCAAAATTAAACCCTTTTGTAAGATTTTTAAGAAAGGAAACGTTTGGCCTAATTTAAATTGAAATGGATCATGGAATTTCATTAACCTACAGGTTGTCGCTGAATCTTGATATGGAAATAAAGTGAGTAGTTAAATGTCTCTATCACAATGACTATCCCACTCCCACTCCCACTTCCTCTTACTCACACGGAGTGAACCTCATTCTTTCATCGGGCGAAGAAAAACATTTTTCGTTACTCGGAAAGACTTGACACAATGTCAATTTTTAACCAGAGTTTAACAGATTTATATTCAGAGCTATGTTTCTCCTAGACTGGTGGGCCAACCAAGGTTAAAGAGCCCAATCTGTCCTACTATTTACCCATAGCTGGAGGTGAAATGCTGTTACAGTTCCCCCAAATTTCAGGCTTTTCGCTGCTGTAGTTAACTCACACGATTTAATATGAAAGATAAACAAGCGCAGATTCTGGTTTGTTCGGTCAATATCTTCCAACCGGATGTTGACGAGGGACAGCTGATAAGTTTGTAGCAAACAGTTAAGTGAGAGCATCTTATATTACACACGCATGGTTAAAGTCATAGCAAATGGACTCGTCGACCCGAGTTCAAATCCTGGACGTGGTAATTGCATTTCACTTAGCACTAATAACCTTGGGAAAGGTATGAATTCTACTCTTCCGCCAGCTATGGGTAAATAGTAGGGCAGACTGGGCTCTTTAACCTTGGTTAGGCAACCGGTCTAGGAGAAGGAAAACTCTTAATTCAAACCTGTTAAACTCCGCTTAAGAAATTGACCTTGTGTCACATCCTGCTCGTGCGGAGGGGTTGTTAAATATATATATTACACACGCGTGCTTTTACTACATCGGTCAGTATCTATAATATAAATAGAATAAAACATGAATGCATGTGTTCGAATGTTCCACCCTGCCATTACCTCTGATAAATAATGGACCATTCCGTCCTGATTTGTGAGGAAAGGAAGAGAAGGAAAATAAGATATTTCAGAGAGAAAAATAAAATAAATATGTTGACATCCATCCATCCACTAGAGACAATGAAGTAGTGTCCAAAGACAAGTGGAACCACGTAACCTGGGCAGCATGATATGGCGGATGAACTGTCGCCCAAGCAGCAGTTCCCCCTCTCCACACTGTCGTTGTGAGCCAAAAGAAAAGAAAAAAAGAAAAAAACAAATAAACAATGCAGTTTGGCAAAGATGGTGTTGAGGGAGTCGCTGGATAGCGCCGAAGTTCAGCATCACACCACGTTAGGAAATCCATCCAGCTCCGGATTTGATTTCAGAGTTTACTCCCTTAGCCCTTCCTTGGAATGAGGTATAACTGCTCGACAGGCTTTTCCTTGTCTAGATGGATTGCCGACCAAGGCTAAGGAGCTCCATCTATCCCATTTGGAGATTTATGTGGATAGTAAGTACCCCAATTACTATCGGTGTGGATGTCTGTTTGTTCCCTTGAAGTTCATCCGTCCTTTTTACATTTTTTGTTTTTGATGATGCTGGGTGACCACACACCCACCTTATCAGAGAATCCGAGGCGTGTCTGATGGGAGTGTCAGTTTAGTCGCCGACAATCCGACTATGTAACAGGTAGTACTAGTTTACATGGTACTAGTAGCAGGTAAGAAAGAAGACCTGGCCTGGCCTGACACAAAAACAAATATAAGAATGAAATAAAGAAAGAAAGAGCAGAGAGAGAGAGAGAGAGAGAGAGAGAGAGAGAGAGAGAGAGAGAGGGGGGGAATAGCTTATTGTCTGCTTCAATGGAATAACATTTTAAAAAACACGCCTGCATGTCAGAGAGAAAAGGAAATCAAATATGATTAGAAAGAAAGAAAGAGGAAAGAGAAATTAAAAAAAGGGACAAAAGAGAGAAAGAGACAAAAGAAAGAAAGAGAGAAAGGGAGAGAAAGAGCGAGAAGCTTATTGTCTGCTTCAATGGAATTGAAGGAAACAAAAGGCGTTAGATGTCAGTGATAAAAAATCAAATCAAATATAAGAACGTAAGGGAAGAAAGAAGAAAAAAGAAGATGTCCCACCACTAGATGCGGTTTAACGTCATACACAGGACATTAAGACTCTCAGTCATCACCTTCAAGCACATATATGATAAAAAAGGTTGGGCGTTTGCCATAGGGGCAATACAGCCGGGACAATCATATAGGTGCTAGGGCTTGAAGTGAGTAGCCAATTGATCAGAGGGAGTCTCTCCTACCGCTTGCATGTCATCGACACTCAGCCACCAGGATTGCGTCCTTAAGCCACACATGTCGCCAATCACGGCTAACAGGTGGCCCCATTCGGTGGGGAGGACTTATTCTTCTGCAGAGGTACAGTTGGCGTATCGTTTAGTCCCAGGCAACAGGGTTTTGGTAGATTATGGTACTGTCTTAACACATATATATACATATTTACCAACCCCACCGCACGAACAGGATGTGACCATTGTTTAATTTTTTTAACTTTTATCAGGTTTGAATTCAGAGCTTTCTTTCTCCTAGAATGATTGCCTAACCAAGGTTAAAGAGTCCAGTCTGCCCTATTTACCCAAAGCTAGAGGGAGGTAGTTGGATTCATACCTTTCCCAAAGCTATCAGCCTTATATGAAAATGCAAACAGCCGTTTGGACGAGACAGCATTTTACAATCCATCTTGTCTCGTCACCTAGCCAAAACTGATTTTCTAAACTAATTTTCTCACGTTGGCTCTGTCCAATCAGAGCCAAGGTGAGCAAAGGGTTAAAATCTTGTGAATCAACACTGTACTTTTTCATAAAACCGTTATTCTAATTTTAACTACACTATAGTACATAATTGATAGGCAACCCATCAATCATGTAATGATAGGATCCTGGCAGGTTCTACAGCTCTGGTGGACCTGGGAATAATGGCAATAAAGCAGTACACCAGAACACCAGAACTTGAGCCTTTAGTTTAGTGTCCAGCCTAGGACACACTATATGGGGTGGGGTGTGGGATTACCCCTCTGCGGAAGATAAAATTAGCGTATTCTAAGCACTGCCGACAGGTCTGTTTTCTTTTTAATTTTAATTTGGAAATTTAAAAAAAGAATATCAAAGTTTCAGTTTTAATACACTTTTTAATAAAACATTTTGTATAGATCATTGTTGATGTGCTGATATGCATAGGAAAATATATTTGTGTTATGCTTGGCTGAAGTCCTGGAAAGTAACAAGTGCTTGCTGTTAGCATGCTAATTGGGATCTTGCTATTACCATAGAAACAAAAACCACAACAAAGAATAAAAGTACATAGGCTCATGTAAATAGTAATTAAATATTTATATATTTTTTGTATTCTGTTGTCCTTAGTAACAATAGGGCAACAGCAAAACAAACACTGGTCTTCAAATTCATCAACTCTGATTCATTAAGGGTAAGTAAAAGCATTATATATACTAGCAAATATATGCACCCTCCGGGTGCAAGTATTTAAGTTTTGATATAATAAAATATCATATTAAATTAGAAAGGCTAATGAAACTGACTAAGAATGCAGATAAAAAGATCTGCAACAGAGGGGGTATAATCGAAAAATAGAACAGCTTTGAAACTAACTATTCCATCATTTTCCATTACTCCCCTCTTTCATTGGTAACTTTTCCTAATTTAACTATTTAGTTAAAATAGGGAGTAAACGATAATATTACAGTTATTTCTTCTTGTAAATAAATTTCTTTTAAGATTTATCCACGAGATTTTTGTTTATATTTCTTAAGATAAAACCAAACAATTAGAAATCAATAATACCAAGCACATATTTATTAAAATAAAATTTTAAATATCAATATGCAAATTAGCCTTCTCGTTCAAACTGTAAACCGCTATTTTGTTGTATATATAAATACAATTGCATGTTATTAGTATGTAGATATGGTCAACAGTCTTAATGATGTAAAACAATTTTATTAATAATTGAGGTTTAAATAAAAAAAAAATCATGGAGAATGTGATGTAAATAACAAAGGGAATTGTGACTTGAATAGTAATATAGTTTCGGTTACAGGCAGACAAACCCACAATCTCCATTATAATAAGATATATATATATATATATATATATATATATATATATATATATTTACCAACCCCTCCGCACGAGCAGGATGCGAAACAAGGTCAATTTCTTAAGCGGGGTTTAACAGGTTTGAATTCAGAGTTTTCCTAGACCGGTTGCCTAACCAAGGTTAAAGAGCCCAGCCTGCCCTACTATTTACCCATAGCTGGAGGGAGAGTAGGATTCATACCTTTCCCAAGGGTATTAGCGCTAAGTGAAATGCAATTACCACATCCAGGATTTGAACTCGGGGCGACGAGTCCATTTCCCATGACTTTAACCATTACACCACGCGCTTTATATTTATATATATATATATATATATATATATATATATATATATATATATATATATATATATATATATATATATATATATATATATATATATATATATATATCCGTCGATTTTCGACGTATGAGGGTTCACACACACAATGAACACCCACACAGTGATTTGTTTTATAGTGGTGAAGGCTTGTGTTGGACCATCCACACTTTTTGGCACAGTCGATAGGAAAGAATTGGTGCATCAAGGGTTGCCACAAACCCAATCAACGACCGAGCTCAGGAATTTTGAATTCAGAGTTATCCCTCTCCTAGACTGGTTACCTACCCGAGGCTGAAGGGCCCAGTCCGCCCTACTATTTAACCCATAGCTGGAGGGAGAATATATGGATCCATACCTTGGGAAAGGTATGAATCCACAATATATATATATATATATATATATATATATATATATGTGTGTGTGTGTGTGTGTGTGTGTGTGTACATATTCATATTCGAACAGAATATGCTTAATTAACGCCTGATATCAGAAAATCTGAAAAACGTGTCACCAATGTAGAATAATAATAATTAAAAAAACAAAAACATAATCCATTTTGCGGACCTTCTTTTTAATAAAATATTTAATTTTCTCCCGTTGAATCCATAACAACACTTTTTAAAAGGTCGTACCCTCCAGCTTAGCCAACACCCTCACAATATCTCACCACATCTTCCCCAATTATATCAGAACATACCTTGAGACCTCGGTAGATAACCTCAAATGCTCTGAAAAGAAAAACTTTTGAGGAAGCCAGAAGACTAGAACTAAGCCTACACCAACAAAACAGTATGTCACACAACACCGCAGAACAAATTAGGACAGAGATATTACACAAAAACCAACACCAAATCTCTGCCCTTAAACACAAGTTACGCTGCCTAATTCACAAAAGATATTAAGAATTCTGGGGTATGGGGTTATCGTCCCTTGTCTGCGAGCCTCTGTTTCAAACCAACCAATCATGAGCCAGCATACTTTGGCACCAAATCCAAAGTGCAGACTCATTGCACCAGCAACGAAAGGGATCGGACCGTACAAAGGTCGCTCCTACTATACTACAACAGAACCGGAGTCGGACGCAAACAGAAGTCCATCTATATCCGAATTATAAACAGAAGACCGTAGCAAGGGGCTCCGTTAATACCCCATATCCCAGGATAAACAGCTAAGTGACACTTATATAAATATTATATACATATTGTATACATATTATATACATATTATATTAAATTTTTACTTGAAGGCACTTACAACGCATGTATCGCATAAAATTCGATACTTTTTCTTATAGAAAATGAACTTGACAAGTGTAATCCCAGCAAAGGATGGCTCGATGTGTAGAATACCGTACAGACTGTTTCGACTTTATTAAGTCTCATCAGCGGTATATACTAACGACTTCCCTCCGACAGAAATCGAAACCGGGAACGAGACTAAAGTTTGCAATTTTATATCCAATACATGGCTTTTATTCATATCTTGTCGTTCGTTTTACTTCTTTAACTCTTAACTCGTCTGCCACATTTGCGGTTAACTCCAGTCAAACCTAGGAGTACTACCGCTGGTGTTACTTTTCTTTACAAAGCCACTGGCACAAACTCGGCCGATGAGACTTAGTCACCAACCTCTCCTCAACCGAACTAAACAACACACAAACTGAAGCCCTCAGCTTCGGTTTAAAATTTGCCATATACATATATATATATATATATTTTATTTTTATTTTATTTTTTTAATATAATCCATTGAAGAAGACAAAATTATTGAGCATGCAACAATTTCGAGAAAAAAAGTAACCGATTAAGTCGGCATAATGAATGAATGAATATGTATAATTGTTTGACTAAAAAGTGAGTTCAATCCTCACTGGATACCCCATACTTGTGACCTAGTGTCAAATCCTATACGTAGGGTAAATAATATTTAAAACATTTTATTTCATTTTTTTTTATTACAGAAGAATAAGATTCAGTTGATAAAAAAAGCTTGAACTATGTTGATCAAGTTTTGCCCTTCATTTTCATGTAAATTAGGATTGAACTATGTTGATCTTCTGATATCTTATTTGATTAACCACTTTATATATATATATATATATATATATATATATATATATATATATATATATATATATATATATATATATATATATATATACCAAGCGTATTGGTAGATCCTTGCGGAGAGAAAAACCCAGCAGAGAGTTTGATTGTAAAAATATACTACCAAACATCAACCAGGAAGAAAAGAATTTTTGAAAAAAAGAAAGGACCAAGATATTCGTACCAACAAAAAATAATCTATTGGTATAGTATTTGGCCAAAAGAAAAAACAATTTATATGTATATATATGTATATAAGATATATATATATTCATATAACCGCTAGGAGAAGCTAATTTGTAAAAAGTGCTCGATACCTAAGTAGAGCAAAGTAATAAAGATAATCTACTGAGTCAGACGAACCTACTATTAGTTTCGCATAAAGCTCTTCAGGGCTAAAATCTGACTGAAGAAGAAAAGGAGCAAGACCAATAAATACTACAAACCTACTGTAGTATTTATTGGTCTTGCTCCTTTTCTTCTTCAGTCAGATTTTAGCCCTGAAGAGCTTTATGCGAAACTAATAGTAGGTTCGTCTGACCCAGTAGATTATCTTTATATATATATATATATATATATATATATATTATATATATATATATTGATTAACCACTTTATACATACACAGACATATAACGTAAATGGTGGATTGAATCTTTTGGGTCCGACATCGTATAATTAAATTTCCCTCCTATGATATCATAAGTAAGTACAATCAGCGGAGTGGCCTATTGTCAGTATCAGCCAAACGGTGAGGGAGTCTATCAACTTTTCACTAGCGCTACACCAAGGTGATTGTTTTTACATCTGAGGTGGCACATCACATCTAACATCATCTCTCCACTTTAATGTACAGATCAAAGCAGTACTATTTATTCGTTGAGTTGGCCAGTGCCGGTATTGAACTCGAAACCTTGTGGTTCCTAGGCGGATGCTCTACCGACTGAGCTAAACTGACCTCTTTATGATATTATAACAAAGAGGGGGAAAATTGCAGTGATAATTTAGCTAAAAAGTTGAAACAAAAATATTCTTGGTCCAGGTTCGGTATCTGCAACAAAAACAAAATAAAACGTGTACTACAGATCAAAATGTCCATAGCATGACCGTCTAATGGTAAGCAGCCCTATCAGCTGGGTCTTTAGAATACTCCGACTGCACTTCTGCAGAGGGGTAAGAATCCCACCACCACCAATTTGACCACCTGCTTAAGGATGGAACCCTACTGGCTGAGCAGTCCATAACATGCAACACTCCTTTGGCCATTACTTAAGCTAGACGGGTGATTGGAGAGGCCCCTCCAATCAATGGGCTGGTCACATCAAGCCCTACGACCTATATGATTGTCCCAACCCTATTGCCCTTATGACAAGCCCCAACCCTTTTTATCATATATGTGCTAGAAGGCGGTGCTGGGAGTCTTAATGTCCTGTGTACGACGTTAAACTCTATCTGATGGTGAGGTTCAAGTTCTGGAGCACAGGGTGGAATGTGGAGTACCCCTTCATCCCCATTACTCCCGGGTTCACTCTGACCCGGAGTAGTAGTCCCTGTTAGGGCCCCATCTATAGGTTAAGTAGAAAAAATATGTTTAAAAAATTTGAGTGAAAAAAAAATGAGTACCCATTAACACTGAGTAAAACAAAACGTTTTGGTATAAAATAACCCAACAAGGGTTGACATGCCATAAAACCAACCAACCAACCAATTTTCTAAAAGAAAAAGAAAAAAGCACGCATGCGCACGGCGTCAGACATTCTGAGTTCACGGCAGGGATAGTCTGTGAACTATTTTTTTCTGAATTTTTATCGCATCACGTGTAGTGAACACTAATGGCAGACATCATATCCAATTTATCCACATTGCGTCACACTCTACTTCATTTATATCAATCTGAAAAATCTAGCTTCTTTAGAGGAGTTTGCTCTTGTACTTTAAAAAATACTCAATACCCCACCCGGTTTCTTACATGTACAGAAACCCCCTCCCCCTCTCCCCCTCTCTTTCTCTCTCAAAGGAATCGTACGATAAAATGTAATTTGTAAGGATGGTCAGGAAAGTAATAAAATTGGCTTGTTTTTTTCACCCAAGGGTTCAAGGTCTATAATTTATTTATTTATCTATTTATTTATTAATCAAACCTAAAATAAAAACGTTAGGGGTGTTTCTTTTATGTTTTAAAAAAAATTGTTGATGTATTGGGGGGGGGGGGACACAAAACACACACACACAAAAAGAAAAAAACAACAACAACAAACAAACAAAATAACTAGACTGAAAATCTGAACCATTTCTTATTGCAACTAATTTTAACGAAACTTCAATAACATATAGGATGTCCCAAAATTAGCCGAAACTGCGTTTTTGACAAAATGAAATTAGCCCCCCACAGAAAATAATTTACCAAAAATCAGGGAATTATCGGATTTTAATGAAATTTTCAATGTTCATTCATCAAAGAATGATCTTTATAATGCATTATTTATTTTATTTCAAAACTTTCTCATTTTTTCAGGTCACATAATTTTGCCCCCCCCCTCCTATGTTGGGGGCGTAACATTTTTTCGAGTTGGTCTTATACTCTACTAATTACAGTATAAATAAAGAGATAAAAGATCGAAGTTATGAATATAAAAAAAATACGGTGGCTTTTCTATGAGAAAATAAGTACCGAAAATCGGAAAATAAAATGTAAAAAAATTATAAATAATTAATTTTTTGGAGATTTCTTTTTTACCCATTTCGATAATTATTTAATTGGCTATTATCTTATAAACGAAAAAATTATACATCGATATTTTTTCTTAAAAGGGAGTGGGTACATTTTCAATCGAGTTTTTCTTCAAAAAGTATACTTTGATGTAATAAAATAAGGTTTGCATTAAATAGATATTTATTTTCAGAATCAAAAAATATAACATTTTAAACTTAACATCAGGCTTTTCATATTTTAAATGAATTTTATATATTAATTTTTCATAAGAAAAATACTAAATTAATTTTTTGAAATAAAATAACTGATGCATTATAAAATTCATTAATTGATAAATCAATACTGAAAATTTCATTAAAATCGGATAATTACCTGATTTTTTTTTTTTTCAATCGTGAATGTTACATAAAAATTGTAAACAAGCCAATAAAACCACTTAAAAAGAACCAAAAATGGCGTCGGCGAACAAAATTGACCAAAACAAATCGTTTTAAATATATTAAAAATAAATTGCTAATGTAATGATATTTTTCTTTTTTTAATGATGGTCATTATGTTACTACTTATCTATTTAGATAAAGTTTGACCTTAAATGATAGATTTAATTATTTTTTAATTCGCTTTTAAAACTCGTAGCAGCCGATTTTTTTGCCAGTGTCTATTATATACGTATGACATCTTATATACCCATAGTAGGACAGACTGAGTCATTTAGCCTTTATTATACAAAAAATAAATAAATACTGTCACTGATTACTTAGATTCCTATTTTATATGGACGACCAATTTGGTCACGTGATCAGTTTAGGCCATCTTGAATAAAACGGAAATAAATATTTACGAACTTTGTTTATCAAAAATCTCGTAAAAAACAATTAAAGGTCCTACAGGGTTGTTACAAAGAAAAATAGTTAATTCAAAGATCAAATTATCCGATTGGGAAAAATTACATCGTTATCTTAAAAAATAAATAAACGTATCGGTATTACATACGAAAGGGTAATTTTCAGGCCGCAATTTAGACAGAAAAAAATACATATTATTACCCTCTTACGATTATTTCTCTTCCTATGGCTGACTGTACGGACATACTATTTTTAGCCAAAATTTACTATTAAAATGAATAAAATCTTTAAAAACTTTAATATTAAAATTTACTATTAAAATGAATAAAAACTTGAAAAAATTTAATCTTAAAATTTCGCAGTGAAATTGACTTAAAGAAAAATGTCTTCGGTTTTAGTATTAATTTTTAAAATCGAAAATGAAATGAAAATTTGAATATTTTTTTCTAAGAGAAAAACTGATAAATTAATCTGTTAAGTTTTTATAAGCTTACATTTCTATAAATATATTTGATGCAATATCAGCAGGAGTGGACTCCGCCCACTTCCGCCCAAAATGTTTGTTCCCGCTTTTTTACCCCTTGTATGAAATTGAATCAGTTCGTAATAAACCCTTGTTGAATTCACCTCGTGGTGTTAACCGCTGCTGCCTTATCTTTATCCGTACCTTGTGTGACCAGCTCCCCACTTTATACTTTTACCTTTTGTAAATTCTATTATTATTCCACGCATTATTTTCACTATGCACTCCTCTGCTACTTACCAAACCTCAACATAATCAATATATACTTACTTTTTATTCTAATTGGTCGAAAAAGTTAAATAAAGTAATTTTTTACGCTAAGAAAAACAAACTTTGGTTACTCAGAAGCGTCTCGTCTCTTTGTATAAAACAAAACAAATATGTCAGTTTTGCTCTTCCGTATATTCTAAGAATCACACATTACTATTCAATAATAAAAATTACAAATTCTTTTAAAATATTAATCGGACCAACTTTTAGTTCACCTGAATTCTAAAATTCATATATTTAAATATCCGTGAAAAATTCGATTTTTGACGCAGAAAAAAAAAAATTAAATTTAATTCACGCAGAAAATAAAAATATTTAAGCACACAAAAGATTGAAAATCTCTTAAAAATTAAGTTCTTAAAAAAAATATTTGATAATTTAATAGAATATAGTACATACCAATTACAAAAGCAAAAAAAAAAGTTTTCAAATATTAATATTATGACATTTTTTTTTCACTTTTTATTTCCGATTTCATTAATTTTTCCTAAAAAAAAAACTACAGCTCGGTACATTACACAATTTCATTGATATAATCATTCAGCCTCTTATCTTTATAGAAAAAGAGTACAAAAATTTTCTGACTCGTCATTTTTTTTTATCTCATAAAATAAAATAGGGGGGGGGGTGATAGACCTCGTAAAAAAATATTTCCCCCTAATATATTTTAATATATAGATTATTAATTGATTTTTCATAGAATTTATATTAAAAAAAAAAAAAACTCTTATCGTAACTTGTTTTTAGCTACATTAAATTTCAGTTGATTTAACAGTGCAAAAATGAAAACATTGTTTTTCAATCATAATTTTCATTATTTCCGTAAGCTGAAAATTTTTTTAAAATCATCAGGTGGTTATTCAATGTTTTTTCTTTTGAATGGAAAAAAATTTCAAGAAAATATTAATTTTTCTGCAAGTTTCATTGTGTTAAATATAGGGGGGGGGGGAATTTCACAGGGTAAAATTGGTGGTACCTAATATTTTAATTCAACAAAAAAAATGGAATTTGTACCATTTAGGTGTGGCAGGTTTTTTATTTGAACCCAGAAAAATAAACTCCAACAATATTAACCGGAACTAATGATAATGGACGGCCTATTCATTTCTATCGTTAAATCCTTCTTTTAAATAAAATCATAAAATATGGGAATTGAACGAGGTACCATCAAAGATTAAAAAATTGGTTTTTTTAATTTTCCCCATGCTTAAACAACTGGTTTACGTCACACTAACGTCAGAAGGATCTGCACCCGTTTTTCCTTGTGAAATAAAAATAACATCAATAAAACATGTGGCTTTCTGAGTTAGGTCATTGGTGTTGCTACTGCTGCTTATAGTTGGTTGGCTAGTTTAATTTTATCTACTATGCAATCGTAATTAGAAAGAGAAAAAAAATATATATATATTCACTATATAATACAAAATACACGCCGGAAAAAATACTATTATAAATAAAGCCGGTGCTGTTCAAATTTTGTCACAAAATTGTATATGGTGTTTTACTGTGTTGTTGTATTGTGTAACGTAGCAGCAGCAACAAACAAAAGTATTCAAAACATCGTCTGAAAGAATACTAATCATAACATACCCTCAGCGCATCTACGTAAGTAAGGTAAGGGTCAAAATTTAGTCTTTTCTTATTTCTTATTATATGTAATAATTTTTTTTAAAATTAGGTGTGGCCTTTGGCCTTTCAGATAAAACACACACACACACACTAAAAAATACTTTAAAATGTTGCTCTTTATTTTAAAAAATATATCAAAATAACAAAATAATTAGTTTTCTACTTCATGGTATTGACCTGAGTTGAAATCTATTTTTTTTCTTAAAAAAAAGTTACATTAAGTAAAGGGGACTTAGTTTCTATCATCAATGATTAATATCGTTTTAGCCATTACTAGTGAGTTTGAGTCTCACTGAGTGCCCCATACATCCGGCTTTGCGCCACAACTAAGCAAAAATTAGTAAATAATTATCGTTTACCCTAATAGGGTACCTGTTCTAGGCACCGAACTTCTTAGGGCCTCCTAAGAAATTCGTATAGGAATAATTGAATAATAAGCCTATGACTTAGGCTATTATTCCTCTTGGTTTTAAAAGATTTTCTTGAAAGATACCCGTTTTTGGCATTTATTTAAACTTAATTAATTAGGCTTCTCTAACTTATAAATAAATAAACACTGGTTAGTTCAATACTAGTTAGTAGTTCAGTACCATTTTCCGCGTCAAAATAAAACTTTCCTGTCGTTTGTTTGTTATATTTTAACTAACTGTCATCAACTTTATTTTTTAAAGCTTGATGTAAAGGTTTTTTTTTTTAATTTTTTTGTATATATTTCCTTAGAAAAACCACATATAGAATTCTTCAGCAAATATCATTGAAAACATGAATTGGTAACTGTTAGACTATAGTATATTTATTAAGTTACGAAAACATGTCTCTACTACGTGACAATTACATTGCATAAGGTTTATTTTTAATGGGCAGAGCACTCGCTTTTTTCGAATTATTTACTTACTGCTCCCCTTTTCGTTCTTTTTTTTCTTCCTTTCTTCCGGGTTTGTGTTCAAATTGGTAATACTTAAAAGTAGAAAGATTTCGTTTTTATCTTTTTGCTAACTACTCTCAGACAACTATTCATTTTTTTCTTTTTGTTAAACAAAAAAATGTTTTTTTTTAAATGCTACTGAAAAAGTATTTTGTTAAATTAAACTTTAATTTCAATTATTCATATCAGAGTCGTAGCAGCCGGGGTGGGCGGTCCTCACCACCAATTTTTACAACTTGTAATGTTTTTACAGGTTTTATTTTAACAAAAAAAAAAAAAAAAAGAAGAAATACATACAAGAAAGAATATGGCTTTTAAAAAAACTCCGATCACAGAATTGTCATGGAGTCAGCTGTGTTGTTATTACAAATAACCCCGTGTTAACACGAATGATAGAGGACCCTTTTTTATACTGTTCTTGTTCTAACTTTTATTTATAACACAGGCTGTTCACTATTATTTCAAAGCATTACTGTTTTCTTCCAATCTAGAAATACTGGGGATTTTAAATGTACTTTCCGATAAACTTGTTGGTGGCCTTTTGATAATTTAAGGCCAAATTTTAAATTTTGTTTCACCTCTAAAAAAAAAAAATTCTCTGCTATGGTCTGGTCTTGTAATTAAATTAACGTTTTAAAACTTTTAAACCAATCTAATTTATTTTTACTGTGATTTATTCCTTGTTTTTAAACTGTTAAAAAAGAAAAAAGGACGATGTAAGTAAATTTAAAGTAATTCGATAAAATAAAGAATTGTAAAGGAGATATTGCTTTCTTATTAAAATTTGCAATTGAAATTATCCCTTATGGTTTCATGAAGGTCTTAGTTGCTGCTATGTTTTTTTTGTTTTTGTTTGTAACTTTTAAAAATATTATTTGATTGACCGTTCCGTTCAAAGTTGAAATTTTTTGCAAATAATGGGTGTGTCTATTTGTTGTTGTGGGTGGTCCGAAAGTTTTGTCACCCCTACATATAGTTTTAAACTTTCAGTGTTTTTTTATTTTAATAATGAAATATAAGTTACCTCTAATTTTTTAAAATAATTATTTTCTAGAATTTCGGGTTGTGTAATGTAATTATTTTGCTTCTAAAAAGAAATATGTAAGGGTGACAAGACTTTCGGATAACACTACGTACTCGTACTAACACAAAAAGAAAAAAAAGAGAAGGAAAACATGGACACCACTTTATTATATTACTAAAAAAAAGTGTTTTATTTTATCTTAATAAAATAAAATATTTTTATCAATACACTGTATTGATAAAAATATTATATTAATAAAAATACAACACCTCAAATCTGTATTGAATACAGATTTGAGGTGTTGTGGTGTATTTTTTCTTTCTCACTCTTCCTTTTAGTTATTCTTTCATCTTTAAGTTGTTATGATGTGTAAAAAGAAAAAAGGGGAAAGAAATATGGAAACTTGAAAGAAAAAAACAAAAAAACTTCTGTCGACTTGGGTGAAGTGGGGTTCGAACTGGTTTTGCCTAGTAAAATTTGATCGAAACTAGATATCACAAAACTATTATTAAGTAAATAAATGACAGGTGTTAGTGGAATATGAAATGAAGTCTAATGTATATATTTTTCATTTCTAAACTGCGATTAGTACTTTTAATAAAAAAAATGAAACGGTACTCTTCGCGGATAACCGTCCCGGCCTCCTGCCTCAAAAATTGTTAGCCGGTGGCTGCTGAAAAAAAACCCACCATCTACGATTGAAGTCCGTAGCCGAAGCGGTGTCACTTGCAAAAAAAAAAAACCCAAAAAAAAAAAAAAAAAACAACCAACTTAGGGCGTTTTTCCCTAAACCCCTCCCTTAGTTAAAATTAAGTTTTATTACAAAATTTGTGGGTTCTGTTTTTTCTGGGTCACCCTGTATACAGGGTGACCCAGAAAAAAAGAGAGCCCAAATTATTTATTTTCCCATTAAACTAACCCTCTTTTTTTTTTTCAAGTGACACCAATATATATGAGGAAAATGGGATTGGAATGAATCCGACAGAATGAGGTAAAATAAGGAATGAAAGAACAAAAACTACACATTTTTGTCTGAGTTTTGTTCTTTCATTCCTTATTTTACCTCATATATATAAGTTGGAAATGAATCCGACGATATGTTGAAAGGAAAAATAAAGGAAAGAAAATGTTGAATGGATAAAATAGATTTAATGAGCTACTAACACGTGTTTCGGCCAAGAGTTTGTTCATATACACATGTATTCTATCTATTATTGATGAAGGCCGTTATTCTTTATATGCTTAAATATTTTATAATTTTCTATTATTATTATTATTATTATTATTATTATTATTATTATTATTATTACTATTATTTTATATTCAAAATAATAATAAATAGAATACATGTGTACATGAACAAACTCCTGGCCGAAACACGTGTTAGTAACTCATTAAATCTATTTTATCCATTCAATATTTTCTTTCCTTTATTTATTTTTCCTTTCAACTCATATATAGTAATCAAGACAGCACGGATTTCCATGACTCTCTCACAGCCCGTCCCTATCGGTAATCGCTTTTGGCAAGTCTTCTGCAAGGCATCCAGTATCTGTACAGAGGTGATTGATGTAGGTTTTTGTTGATCGGTTTACACTGTGATGTAGATGTCCTTTGGAGAACGTCACTTATGAGTTTGTCCTTACTTGTCCAGTATCTCTTGTTCGTTTCGCTTGGATGGTTTGTGTGATAGGAGGTAAATGTACGTACAGTTGCTTTTATTGTGGGGTGCTGCTTCCAAAATTTGTTCAAGACAGTATGTAGTATTCTTGTGTAGTTCCCATCTAGCTTTTTCTCTAAACGTTTCGTTAGAATCCATGTAGTGCAGCCATACAGTAGCATTGGCATGATTACAACTTGGAAGAATTGTTGCTTTATCTTATCAAAGAGCTCAGATTTCTATATGATCGGTAATTATGAACTTTTGTTTAGTAAATTAAGGTGTCCCAGAAAAAACAGAACCCACAAATTTTGTAATAAAACTGTTAATTTTAACTAGGGGGGGGGTTAGGGTTTGGGTTCTGTTTTTTTTTTGTTTTTTTTCTGGGCCACTCTGTACAAGGTGATCCAGAAAAAAACGGCCCCAACTTATTTATTTTCCCATTAAACTAACCCTAAACCCCTAGTTAAAATTAATTTTTATTACAAAATTTATGGGTTCTGTTTTTTTCTGGGATACCCTAATTTACTAAACAAAAGTTAATAATTACCAATTTGTCTATAGCAGTCCATGCCTTTCCTATGTGGATGTTGACTTTTTTTTTTCTTACATTTAATTTTCAGATTTTCGGTACTTATTTTCTATCAAAATCGGTCCTTTAATTTTTTTTCCTATTCACACTTTCGGTCTTTTGTCTTTTTATTCATACTATAATTAGTTTCAATCATATATAACCCCCACCAATATTTTGCGCACCTCCCCCCACCACAAAAAAAAAAAATAAGGCGGGTCAAAGTTAAGTGACCTGAAAAAAAATCAAAGTTTTGAAATAAAATAACTGATGCATTATAAAATGCATTCATTGATAAATCAAAATTTGAAAATTTCATTAAAATCCTGATTTTTTTTTTTTTTTTTTTTTCCAATCAGAGGGGTTGATTTGATTTTGTAAAAACGTCTATGACGTCATCTTTCACATACCAAGATAGTAATATCATATCACTATCTTGGTATGTGAATTGGTCTACTAATTTCAGAGGCTTACCATCCAGTCTCGAGATGCCTCCATCTTGTTTCAAACATATGTTTGATGAATTGGTGTTAAAGAATAAGAACTAACGATCAAATTAAAAAATATTTTTTAGAATCCGGCTCCGAATGTGTGTGAGGCCCATTGCTCCGTCGGTAGGGCACCCGCATAGGAACCACAAGCGCATGAGTAGTAAAACTTGGGTAATATGATCTATGTGATAAAGTGGACAACTGACGGTAGATGTGGCACCCCACATCTAACGCAAAAAAATCTCCCTGGTCTAGCGCTAATGAAAGGGGGATAAGTACGGCTGATACCGCCAATAGGACACTCTACTGTCTTTGTATGAGTCTAATACTGTAGGAAGCGCGTGGTGTAACGGTTAAAGTCTTGGGAAATGGACTCCTCGCTCCGAGTTCAAATCCTGGATGTGGTAATTACATTTCACTTAGCGCTAATACCCTTGGGAAAGGTATGAATCCTACCCCACCTCGAGCTACGGGTAAATAGAAGGAAAACTCTGAATTCAAACCTCTTGAACTCTGCTTAAGAAATTGACCCTGTGTCACATCCTGCTCTTGCTGGTTGGTAAATATATATAAGTCTAATACTGCAAGTCATTGATCTCCATGCGCCTGTTATTTGATTGATATGAGGTCAGATTCTTGGACCCTTCACGTAGTGTAATGGTTTATGAGCTAGGGTAAGTTAGTAAGTTTGATTCTTATTGAGTGTAACAGAGACCACAGAGATTGAACTCGCAACATCCTGATCGTGAGTGGTAGCTCCTAGTAAGATTACTGTTACTCCTGTTGGCTGAATTAGTTTCTGAGGGGATTTCTTTCGCGGGGTGAATGATTGTCCCCACCACACACACTTTCTTTCGCCTCTCCCTCCTTTCTTTCGCCTCTCACCCTCCCCTTTCTCACCCCTCCTTCCCCTTTCTTCACCCCTCCTTCCCCTTTCTCACCCCTCCCCTTTCTCACCCTCCTTCCACCCCTCTCTCCCCTTTCTCACCCCTCCTTCCCCTTTCTCCCCTTCCGCCTCTCTCCCCTTTCTTTCGCCTCTCTCTTTCTTTCGCCTCTCTCTGCCTCCCCCTCTTTCTTTCGCCTCTCTCTGCCTCCCCCTCTTTCTTTCGCCTCTCTCTGCCTCCCCCTCTTCTTTCGCCTCTCTCTGCCTCTCTCTCTCTCTTTCTTTCGCCTCTCTCTGCCTCTCTTTCTTGCCCCTCTCTCTGCCGCCTCTCTTTCTTTCGCCCTCTCTCTGCCTCTCTTTCTTTCGCCCCTCTCTCTGCCTCTCTTTCTTTCGCCCCTCTCGCCCTCTCTCTCTCTCTCTCTCTCTTTCTCGCCCCTCTCTCTGCCCTCTCTCGCCCCTCTCTGCTCTCTCTTCTTTCGCCTCCTCTCTCTGCCCTCTCTCTCTCTCTCTCTCTCTCTCTTTCGCCCCTCTCTGCCTCTCTCTCTCTCTTTCTTTCGCCCCTCTCTGCCTCTCTCTCTCTCTTTCTTTCGCCCCTCTCTGCCTCTCTCTCTCTCTCTTTCTCTCTGCCTCTCTCTCTCTTTCGCCCCTCTCTGCCTCTCTCTCTCTCTCTCTCTTCTTTCGCCCCTCTCTCTCTCTCTCTCTTTCTCTCTCTCTCTCGCCTCTCTCGCCTCTCTCTCTCTCTTTCGCCTCTCTCTCTCTTTCGCCTCTCTCTCTCTCTCTCTCTCGCCTCTCTCTCTCTCTCTCTTCGCCTCTCTCTCTCTCCTCTCTTTCGCCTCTCTCTTTCGCCTCTCTTTCTCTCTCTCTCGCCTCTCTCTCTCTTTCTCTCTCGCCTCTCCCTCGCCTCTCTCTCTCTTTCGCCTCTCTCTCGCCTCTCCTCGCCTCTCTCTCTCTTTCGCCTCTCTCTCGCCTCTCTCTCTCTTTCGCCTCTCTCTCGCCTCTCCCTCGCCTCTCTCTCTCTTTCGCCTCTCTCTCGCCTCTCTCTCTCTCTCTTTCGCCTCTCTCGCCTCTCTCGCCTCTCTTTCGCCTCTTCGCCTCTCTTTCGCCTCTCTCTCTTCGCCTCTCTTTCGCCTCTCTTTCGCCTCTCTCGCCTCTCTCTCTCTCTTTCGCCTCTCTCTTTCGCCTCTCTCTCTCGCCTCTCTCTTTCGCCTCTCTCTCTCTTTCGCCTCTCTCTCGCCTCTCTCTTTTCGCCTCTCTCTCTCTCTCGCCTCTCTCGCCTCTCTCGCCTCTCTCGCCTCTCTCGCCTCTCTTTCTCTCTCTCTTCTCTTTCGCTCTCTTTCGCCTCTCTCTCTCTCTTTCGCCTCTCTTTCTCTCTCTCTCTCTTTCGCCTCTCTTTCGCCTCTCTCTCTCTCTCTTTCGCCTCTCTTTCGCCTCTCTCTCGCCTCTCTCTCTTTTTCGCCTCTCTTTCGCCTATCTCTCTCTCTCTCTTTCTTCTTTCTTTCGCCCCTCTCTCTCTCTCTCTCTCTCTCTCTCTCTCTCTCTCTCTTTTGGGCTTACCCATTCGAGCTGCTCCAGATCACCACCTCCCCAGCACTACTCTCTCCCGTCTCTCTATTCTAGTGACTCTGATTCTAACTGAGTGATCTATACAAGATTTATTGAACTTGTAAATACTTCTGTTGATAAGGCAACACAAAGTAGACTACTTCTTCAATAGCTGTGATTCTCTTTTATCCAGATGTGCTTTTAAGTTTATATTCAGTGTTTACTTAATAGTAAAATAAATAAGACTTGGTTAAACAGATCACACCTTGACTGTCTGAAATATCAGACTTACTCCCACTGCTAATATTCTAAAACAAGTGTCACCACAATCTCAAGGCTTCTCAGGGTGGTCCATATAGATCCTTATGGGTATGAATAAAATTCTGGCACGGTGAATAAAAGTATAGGGATTCACTAGGGGTGAATTTACTAGTTTGTATTTATAAATCCCTTTCACAAGATTATGTAAACTATTTGTCAGATATTGTATAGTACACACAGCAGAATATCTGATTGGGTGTGATGGCCAATAGTGATGTGTAGTTCACATACGACTCGTTCAAAATATACAGGTTATTTAAATGAACCATTCGTTTATTTGAATTACCTATATCTGGCTCTGACCGAAAAGATTCATATCTTTTCAGCATGATTAACGATGCATATAATTTTATTATCACAAAAGATAAAAGAAAAAGAAAAACAATTATATTTTAAACGAATTATTTTATTAAAAAATACTGAATCTCTAAATTTCCCCTTTTTATAATAAAAGTAAATAGTATTACTATTATTATAAAAGGGGAAATTTAAAAATCCAGTATGATTTAATAAAATGTTATTATAATAGTATTGATAATAGGTTAGAAGCTGTCGTTAGAAAGAAAAAAATGATTATTTAATAATAAAAAATATAGATTTTAAATCTAAGATTTAAAAAGGGGAAAATAATGTAAACGTAAGATTAAGATATGATGTTTGATATTTTAATTCTTATTGTTAATTAAGATTTTTAATGAAGGAAATTAAAATTAATTATTAATGAAAAATCCGACTCTGATCAAAGAGACAGATTTTTATTTCTGAAGTAAGTTGCAATATTCTCAGGTATTTGTTTGTGTGGGTGTTAATTCATGATTCAATATTCTATTTATAATAACATTTATGTCAGAAAAGTCATGATCTACCCGCCCACTCCAATATATCTTTTATATTCAGCTTTTTTTATCAAAATATTTTCCTTGGTAAAACGAACAAGTTATACAAGTCTTATTGAATGTGAAATAAAACTTCTTTTTCTTTCACTTGCGAGTTTTTCTACAAGCGTTAGTTTCACTGTAGTCTGAGTGACAGCAAGTCTCCTCCGGTCTCCAGGACTCTTCTGAGTATTCTAGCCGTTCTTAATGTTGTTGTCCGGTCAGTCTCAATTCTTCCTCTGATTTCCAATCCCTCCAGTCATTTTTCCAAACCATCGGGGACCGTTCCAAGGACAACAACTACAATTGGTACCACCGTTACTCTGATGTTCCACTGGTGTTTTATTTTAGTTCTCCGGCAAGGTCTAAGTATTTGTTTTTGTTTCTTTCATTTTCACTCTGTGGTCCGACAGAAAAGTAAAATTCACTAGATGAAAGTTATTTTTTGTTAATTAACACTAGGTTATTAATAGACATGAGCAATTATATGTAAGGAAGATAAATGTGTTTATGTAATAGTAGCACATTTCTGCATTTAGATAATTAAAAATCGGTAATCTGAACATTAACTACATAAATGAGAGTAACCTCCCTTTGTTTCTTTCACTTTGAGGAAGCCTTATGTTTTGGTCGGCCATTTTCATTTCACTGTAAATCTACACTGAAAATACGAATTTGTTTGAATCAATACAACTGTATGTTTTAACACGAAAATATCATAAAATGTGTTCTTAATAACAATTAAGTTCCTTTCAAATAATGCGCAAGCACAATTAAGAACACATTTTATGATATTTTTGTGCTAAAAAATGCAGTTGTATTGATTCGAAAAAATTCGTATTTTCAATGTAGATTTATGGTGAAATGAAACTGGCTGACCAAAACATATGACTTCATCAAAGTGAAACAATTAAGAGGAGGTTACTCTCATTTATGTAACTAATGTTCAGATTACCTGCAAAACGCCATTTCGTGTTAAAACATGCAGTTGTATTGATTCGTATTTTCAGTATGAAACATGTCAAATGCTCAGGAGATATGCAATACTTCTTGTAACAGCCAGAACTGCCCTAACATTAAGTTCATGCCTATATGACAGCATAACAATAATGACTACTACCATAAAACAGTGAACAAACACAGAGATGCAAGAGATATTTGTGATATTTGATCTTCTAGAGTCAGTGATGCATGAAATAGTCCGATCTCATTACCAAAGCAATTGAATGATACAAACAAGTCCCAGCCTGCCCTGTCGGTGGGGCATTAGAATGCACTGACTGCATCTCTGCAGGGGGGTAAGACTCCCCCAATGGGGCCACCTGTTGGCTGTGGGTGGCGACATGTGATGCTTAAGGATAGAACCCAGGTGGATGAGCAGTTCATGACTTGCACCACTCCACTTTGGCCCTATCTTGGGCTAGACAGGCAGTTGGAGAGGCCCTCTCCAATCAATCGGCTGGTCACGTCAAGCCCTAGTACCTGTATGATTGCCCCAACCCTACTGCCCTCATGGGAAGCCCCAACCCCTTTTTTATCATATGGGTGCTAGAAGGCGGTGACTGAGGGTCTACATGTCCTCGGAATGACGTTAAACTCTATCTGATGGTGAGGTTCCAGTTTTGGAGGTTTGGGGAATGTGGAGCACCCCTTCATTACCATTGCTCCCTGGTCCACTCTGACCCAGGGTGGTAGTACCTGTTGTGGTCCCATCTATGGTTTAAATAGAAAAACATGAGTTTATAAACAAAATTGTATTATGCATTAAGAATGAATTTTTCAAAACTTTGTTCGCATTAAATGACCCACCGAGGTTGATATGCCGTAAAACAAACAAACAAAAAAAAAGTCCCAGCGTATCAAAGGAGTAGGTGTGCTATGATACCATTCTTATGTATCCCTATTGTTTGTGTGAAGGGTGAATTTGAAAGCAACTCCAGTAATCAGTCGTCAGGGTGGCATAATGTCAGTATCAGCCATACAGCAAAGGAGTCTATCCCTTTTTTGAGTTATCTCCCTTGGACTATTTCAGTAGGGTTAGGAAGGAACTCTTTGGCAAAAGAGGAAGAAAGTTAATTGGCAACAGACTACATATACGACGATCGTCCACCATTAGAGCGACTGCCATTCAACTGCCTATTGAAAAGTGTGTCAGTCTAAGGAATCCGCACTCTTAGCACGTGTTGATGTTGATGAAATGTGGCAATTATTATAGAACGGATCTATTTCGGAAATTATTTTCTGCTTGTTGGGTAGGAGTTGTCTGTTAAGAGGGTAAGAGGAACACTCCTTTAACATTCCAACTTGCCATGTTACTGGTGGTAACACTGGACCATATGACCTTTTAGGCACCCCTTTTGTGATCTCGTTTCATAAGGACATTTTTTTTTTCATTTACATCGTCAAAATCTGGTTGTTTGTTAGGGTTAGGGGTTAGTTTTATAATTAAAAAAAAACCTCTAAAAATCGTCTGTTAACAAACAACCGGATTTTGGCCGTGTAAATGAAAGAAATGTCCTTATGAAACGAGATCGCAAAAGGGGTGCCTAAAGGTTATATGGTCCAATTATTTTCTGCTTGTTGGGTAGGAGTTGTCTGTTAAGAGGGTAGGAGGAACACCACTCCCTTAACATTACAACTTGCCATGTTAATGGTTGTAAGACTTCAATTAATCAAGTTTAAGCAGTAAATCTGGAATACATTGGAATTTAGGACAAACCGTGTGAAGAAGTGAATAGAAATGCCTTATCAGTATAATGTTACTGCCTGGATATTGGGATATGAAGCGAATCATGAGAATACAGATATGTTATTGAGTATGTATTCTAGCTTCTTTATAGTTTTGAGATTTCGGACCATATGACCTTTAGGCACCCCTTTTGCGATCTAGATTCATAAGGACATCTTTTTCATTTACACCGTCAAAATCCAGTTGTTTGTTAGGGGTTAGTTTTATAATTTAACAAAAAAAACTTTAAAAATCGTCTGTTAACAACCAGATTTTGACGGTGTAAATGAAAAACCTGTCCTTATGAATCGAGATCGCAAAAGGGGTACCTAAAGGTGATATGGTCCGAGATTTCATCATCATCATCACCATGTGGTGCTAGTAGCATGGATATCCATGACAATCTCTCGCACAATCCGTCCCTATCATTCATTGCCCCTGGGAGGTCCTCTGCATAGCATCCAGTATCCACGCAGAGCTGGTCTATGTACGTCTTTGCTGAATGGTCCACACTGGCATGCCCATGTGATGACTTCCACAGAAGAACGTCACTAATGAATTCAACCTTGGTTCTCCAGCAGTGCCCAGCGTGTCTTGTTTGCCTCACCTGGATGGTTTGTGTAACATGAAGCAGGTGGTTGTACAGCCGTTTTCTCGTGGGTGTTGTTTCTATGTCTTGTTTAAGATTATGTATGTGACACTTTGCATTTCACTAAAATGAATCGCTAAAGAATGCATTTAAGGGGTCATGTGTGTAGTATATAACATATACTGGTAAAAGAAGGTTTGGAGGAATTGGAAATCAGAGGAAGAATTGATACCATCAAGACAATAGTTATTATACATTGAGCTCTCTCGGGGATTTGTAAAATTCCTTGTATAAATCTATAAGTTTACATTAAGATCAGTATGCATTGTGGATGTATAGTTGATATTGATGATCCCAAGTAGAATTATCCCTTAGATTCAAGACAATTGTCCCCCTCCCCGTCTGCTGGGGCATTTGAATGCACCGACTGCACCTCTGCAGAGGGGTAAGACTCCCCCAATGGGGCCATCTCTTAGCCGTAGGGTGGCGACCCGTGATGCTTAAGGATAGAACCCAGGTGGTTGAGCAGTCCATGACTTGCAATACTCCACTTTGGCCCTTAGGCTAGATGGGCGGTCGGTGAGACCCTCTCCGATCAATCTGCTGGTCATGTTAAACCCTAGCAACTATAAGTTGTAGTTTGTGCCCTTGGAATGGTATCCAAAGGAATTGGTAAAAAAGAAGGTTTGGAGGAATTGGAAATCAGAGGAAGAATTGAGACCATCAACACAACAGCATTGTTAGAATCAGCTAAAACAGTGGTTCTCAACCTTTTTTTTTTTTTTTTACCTATGGCACCCTGATTCCTATTTTACTCTGGTGGACCCCACCTCCCCATTTGATATTTAAAAGTCCTATTGTACTTTTATAATTAAATATTTTTTGCTTGCTCAGACCCTAAATAAATGGTATATGGCCCCCTTTGAGAACCTCTGGGCTAGAATACCAAGAAGAGTTCTGGAGACCTGAGGGGACTTGTTGTCACTCAGATTCCAGTGAAAGATACCAGCTAACGTTGATGTGAAAAACTCACACCCATGATGATGATAATAATAATAATAATGCTAAAAAAAAAAAAAAGAACTTATATTGACGTTTCAGTGGATATCAGTTTGAAAATGAAAGGAAAGATAAATACTTGATAGACCTGTGGATATACCACAGTATAATAATTTAATTATTTTAATGTTTTATATTTTTATATATATATATATATATATATATATATATATATAGACTTCTAGGCTAATGGGCCAATCTTGATGAAACTTAGTATGTGAAGTCCTTTAACCTCAAAGAGTGTTTTAAAAGCAGTTTTCAGACTGCCTATACTGGGTTGCCATGTGCCAAAAGGCACACACAAAAATATTTCATAAAAGATAGATAAATAGATGAAATGTCCCAATCTATACATTAATACTCATGTTCCTTGTTTATATAACTGTTATCATCTTGACATATCCTCTGGTTAAAAATCAGATTGTCTAAGATAAAATGCAAAAATTGTAAATCCTGATTATCTGGTGTTCTTTATCCACCAAACTCTTATTTCTTATGAGTGTCATCATCTCAGCTAAATAATCCACCATTCTGTTTTTATTATAAAGAAAGAAAGGGAAGAAAAAGGACATACTACACAGAAATATATATGAAGAAAGAGAGTAGGGGAAAGATAGAGGGGGTGAGCACATAGAAGCGATATTACTAATCTGTTTCAATTGAACATAATGAAAAGAAGGAAAGATAGAGAAAAAGAGTTAAATCAAGATTATTATACTTTTTATATATTGAAATATTTAGCAATAGCTCTCAAGTAAACATATCAGAAGTTGTAATAATTAAATTATCATACTGTTATATAGTTCATGGGTTGCCTGTTAATTATGACTTTAAGTGTACCAAAATTCAAATAATGGTATGATAAATAAAAAGTTACTATTAACTGTTATAGGAAGTGATTGACAAGCAGTTCACCTTTCGCTGACCTGGGCGCTGGTTTCTGATTGGCTAAAAGCAAGGCAGGATAAGGTAACTGAGTCAAGTTCGTTAGATTTTGGCAGTGAGTCAGAAGGAGCAAATGTTGGTCATCTGTTCCCAAGATGCCATCTTCTCACTGCACGGTTAAAACCCTTTTTGGCTTTGGGTTTTTAATGAAGATATCTTTAAAAACAAATCAAGTATTAAAAACAAAGAGGATGAGTCCAGACAACCAAGCCCAGCACAAAAAAAGCCGTATCGACCAGACGAAGAAATCAACCCAAAGGAAGATGGTCAGTCGAAGTAACAGAACCAGTAATCTGAACTTTAGCTACATAAATGAGAGTAACTTCCCCTTGTTTCTTTCACTTTGAGGAAGCCATCTATTTTGGTCGGCCATTTTCATTTCACCGTAATCAATATAATAATAATAATAATAATATTTTCATGTTAAAACATTTAGTTGTATTGATTTGAACAAATTCATATTTTCAGTGTAGATTTACAGTGAAATGAAAATGGCCGACCAAAACATAAGGCTTCCTCAAAGTGAAAGAAACAAGGGGAGGTTACTCTCATTTATGTAGCTAATGTTCAGATTACCACAGTACCACCTAATAACTCTCTCCTCTCTCGCCTTTTATATATCCGATGAAAATGAGTATATAACTGGTCATGATGTACGCACAACACGGTTGAGCTTATGGTGTTAAGTATCGGCTGTTTGATGTCAATATTTAATAAAAGTGTTCAAACATTTAAAAGACCATAAAACAATCAAGCACATGGCAAAAAAGACAAAACTCTTGATTAAACAAACAAAATTGTATTAACAGAATGTATACAAAAAGGCAGCATTGAATACTGGGTGAGGTTCAGCCAAAAGTTCTTTTTTTTAAAGTTCAATGTAAAATGTAAGCTGATATTTCACAATTCACAAAGTGAGAAAGAAAATGTAAAGTTTTTAAGTCACAACAATCAGCAGTCAGGCAATAGTTGAACTGATATTTAGTTTGTCTCTGAAACCGATAATTATTTAGAGAGAGAGATAGATAGTTCGTACGTTCTGCATTAAAAGTTCTTAAAACATGTGACAAGGATTCTCTTAGCCAGGCAAAATCTTTCTGGTTGAAAATGAAAAAGTTTGGGTTTAAATAGAATTTAGGTAGGCTCTGCAAGGCTCTATTTGATAATTTTTGTTAATAAAACCTTTTTAATTTCCAACAACCTGCTCTTGCATTTTCATTCAGTGTTTTGTATTTTATTTGTATGTAAAGACATAAAAAAAAAAAAACAATACTTGTTAAGATGAAATTTTCATGACTATTTCTTTTTTTTATTCTTCAGGTCTTTGAGAAAGAAATCTAATCATGGCTACCAACACAAAAGGAAAAGGCGAGGATCTTGCTATCAATCGAATTCCTCCCCTTCATTATTTGCATGTCTTGGATCAAAATACCAATGTGACCAAAATGGTGATTGGTCCGAAGACCTACATTCGGGCTGATAATGAAAAGTAAGGAACTTTTTTTTCTTTTCTTTGTTTTACTTTTCCCCGGTCAAATCCGAATCAAAAAAAAAAAAAAAATTTATTTTACACTAAGTCATTTGGTACAATTTCTCTGAATTTTTGAGATGAGGCTTGATAATTTGGATTATTTGGAATATTGTTCTAAACTTTATCTGCACAACATTTCAGCTGATGTGCTCTCTGGCCTTCTTCAGGTATTTCTTGTCAGACTTGGGAACTTTCTTGTTTGACACATTGCACAACAGATATAGGTGTTGAGTTAATACAGTTAATCCTCTCTGGGCTGCAGGTTCAATCCTGGCCAAGGGCGATAGTATCATAGAATAATTAACACGGCTTAACACTTGTACCCAGTCATGATTAACAGAATGAATAAAGTGTTCGATTCAAAGTTCTGTGAAAGCTCCTGATTATAATATGAAGACTCCCGAGTTCAACAAAAAGGTTCTCGAGTTTGAAGAGAAGGTTCTCTAGTTTTGAAGAGAAGGTTCTCGAGTTTGACAGAAAATACCTGAAGAAGACTAGAGGGAACATTGGCCAAAATGTTGTGTAGATAACAATAAAGATGAGGACAATAGTCCAAATGATACAAATACTACATCAATTTGTTTCTTTAACTTGTTTATACACGTGATCCCTTTTAAACTCTTTATTAATTATCCTCATCCTCATCATCATGTCAAACTGACAACACGCATTCCTCTCTCGTTACTCATCCATATCAGTCATTGCTCCTGGCAAGTTCTCTCTATGGTATCCAGTATACACACAGAGCTGCTATATGTAAGTCTTTGCTGGTCAGCCTACTCTTGAAGGTGTCCACTGGGGAACATCACTTATGGATTTGCTCTGAGTATTCCACAGACTTACTCCAGTGAGGTTTCAATTGGTCAAAGCACATTTGAAGCTCATCTTTTCATATCATGTGAAGCTGTGCTGGTATTTCATTTAATTTCTTCTACATCCTCAAATCATACCCTTGAAGAATTTTAGGTTAAATCCTACTTGATGGACATAAATTCCACCATCGTATATAACCCTGCCGAAAGAGAAAAAAAAATCAAGGAATTAACCAAATTAAGAAAATTTTCAGTGTTGATATATTAATGAATAAAATATATAATGCACTAGTTATTTTACTTAAAAACTTTTACATTTTTTCAGGTCAATCAACTTTGAACCACGTACCTTTGTGAATCTGTGTTATGTCTCAAAGATACATGGTTCAAAGTTAACTGACCTGAAAAAATGTAAAGTTTTCAAATAAAATAACTGGCATTATATTGTTTATTCATTAATAGATCAACAATGAAAATTTCATTAAATTCGGTTAATTCCTTGACTTATTTTTAGTATTTTTTTTATTTCAGTGGGATGACATACGATGGTGGAATTTAGGTTCGTTAGGTAGGATTTAACTGAATTTTCAATTCGGGCAAAAAGAAAGTCAAACAGAGCTGAGTCCTGGGTATAACCTTAAACTAGTTATTGGACCTATAGATAGTACCCTATTAGGTACTACAACACTGGGCCAGGGTGAACCTGGGAGTAATGACAATGAAGTTAGTGATATATAAGATATATATAGTGATATATCTTAGTGATATATAAGACACATTGCAGGATATATATACCAATAACATCTGCTCTTTTGTGAGGTGGCTCTTACTCTTCTGTAGGGGAGGTAGTGGACATACTTTAGGCCCTGCTAACAGGGCATGTACTTTTTGATCTTATCTTGAACTTAAAAAAGCAAACTTACATCATAGAGAAAGGTTGGGTATTCTTAAAAGTAATTGTTAGATTATTCTTGGTATAACCCATAGACCACTTCCTATCTGAAATAAATAGCCATCAACATTGCATTCTGGATTAAATGAATCTTCTAATAATGATTAAAAAAAAACAAAACCCTGACTCCTGTGGGCCATTTAATACTATATTTTCTGCAAGGAAATGACACCTTGCTAATTTTGGATTTGTGTAACAAGATGGGGATATTATCCTGAGCGAGAACTACTAGATTAGAAAAGGAAGAAAAAAAATGAGACCAGGTGGAGGCTTTGAAAAAGCGTGGAGTGATGAACAATGATTTGACCGGGGTGTGACCCCCGAATGGAGAATTGAGTGTCAACCGGAAGTTTCGGGTGTTGCGCGGAACCGGAAGTCCCGTGGTGACGTGGAACGACGAAGAATAATACCGGTCTCTTTTTGCTTTCGGACGCATAGGGGAACGGACGGGCCTCTGGTGCTTAGTATGGGGTCACAGTAATTTAACAGTGTTCTCTCTCTCTCTTTCTCTCTGCCTTTCCTCCTCTCCAATACAGCCCATGAGATGCACGAGACGAGCCCTGGAAATAAAAGCTAAGCTTGTGACAATATATTTCTCGCGCTTGTACTTTTTTAACAACAAGATGACCGCCACGTGCAGAACGCCTTTTTAGTACGGTGAATATATCGCCACCACTATGTTACATTTGCTTATTTGGAGCTTTGACCTTTCTGGATTTAATGCTGAACTGGATTGTGTAAAATTAAAAATTAAATTTCTTTCAAGATTAAATTAGTGAAAAAGATCACTAATTAGACTGAGCCTATTCTAGTAGTGACCACCCCAAGCGGATTTAACAGGTTTGAATTCTCCTAGTCTGGTTGCCTAACCAAAGTTAAAGAGCCTAGTCTGCCCTACTATTTACCCATATCTGGAGGCAGAGTAGTTGGATTCATACCTTTCCCAAGGGTATTAGCACAATGTGAACTGTGGCTTCGTCCAGGATTTGAACTTGGGATGAGAAGCAGTATTTTGAAGGAGGGACTTCTGTGTCTACTCACACTAACTTTCTGTTGGCAACTAACTAAAAACTAATTTCGATTCACACACTTCTATTCACGCGTTTCTGGAAGTAAAGGTTATCACCTGACAATCATAACCATAACGGTTACAGTAATTTTCCATTTAACCCCCTACGATTTTGAATCTTCAATGATTCAATTCAAAATTTCAAACTACGATACTTACAGAATTCATTGGTTATCCTTGAATTATGTAACAAAACCTTCCAACAGGAATATCTAAAAGTAAACAATAATCAGCATGAGGCCATATTGCTGCAAGACTTATATTTTTTATTTTCAGAATTGTGATTAGCCCAGTGAAGATGATGACCATTCCTCCAAGACATTACTGTGTGATTGAGGATCCTGTAAGTTATGATGACAATGGTGAAGTTTTGTTTGATGAGTTTGGACAGGCAGTCCTACTTCATGGAGATGAGGAAATCCGTCTTGCACAAAAACCATTTCCACTTTATCCAGGCGAGAAAGTTAAACAGGTGAGTTCAAATTTTATAAATTTTAGTCAGTCATGTTTTATGATAGATATCGATATTAACTATTTGAATTTTTTTTTTCTTCCTCTGTAGGCCACTTGTGGTGTTTGTTTTTTTTTTTTTTTTATAGCATATCAACTTCAGTGGGTCATTTAATGCCAATAAAGTTTTGAAATAAATTCATTCTTAATGGATACTCAATTTTTTTATAAAAGCATTTTTCTATTTACCCCAGAGATGGGACCCTAACCGGTCCTACCACTCTGGGTTGGAGTGGACCAGGGAGCAATGGTGATTCCCCATACCTCCAGACCTGGACCCTCACCATCAAATAGTTTGTGCATATATTTGCTAGAAGGTAGTGGCTGAGGGTCTTAGTGTCCTGGGTATGATGTTAAACTGCATCTAGTGTTTAAGTTCCAATTCTTGAGCTCTAGAGAATGTGGAGTAACTTTTCGTCACCATTACTCCCAGGTCCACTCTGAGCCAGAGTAGTAGTACATGTTAGGGTCTCATCTATGGTTTAAAAGATCAAAAAATGAGGTTTACAAAAATGTATTTTAAGAAAATTGAGTTTGAAAAAAAAAATTAGAATACCCAACAAGAATGAATAAAACAAAATGTCTTTGGTATAAAATAACCCAACAAGTGTTGACATGCCATAAAATCCATCCAAGCAACATAGGGGTTGATTTTTTAAATGTTTTCTGTTTCAATATAAAACTTTTACAAAATACAGAAAAGTTATTATGAAAAGAATAATTAATTGTATAACACACCTCAACAAATACCTAGCAATACTGAAAGGGACTTAAGTAATGAAAGTCTGTCAGAGCGGGAATTTTTGTTAATAATAATTTGATTTTTATTTTATTCATTAGAAATATGGGTTATTTTCAAGATATTGAATCCTAAATTTATCGGCTTTTTTTTTTTTTTTTTTTTTTCAATTTATTTTTTTAAGGGATATTTCCTTCAAATCACTTGCAGGAGCCAACCTCATACACTCTTTTAATTTTTTTTTTCTTTCAGAAAACTAAACTTGTTTTTTTTTTTGGGGGGGGGGGTCATCTGAATGTAATTTTCTTTTACAATAAATTATTTTGGACAATTTTCAATAAACATATCTCAATGAAATTATTTTGGGAGTTATAAACTGGAAAACTGATTTGTTTTTGAATTTTTTTTTTTTTTTCCAAACATGGAAAATCTGAATTTGACTGCTTACTGGAAATGATTGGCTGGTTTGAATTCAAGTTTTCCTTCTCCTAGAACTGGACCAAACATGGAAACCCCTGATCTGGCTGGTTTGAATTCAGTTTTCCTTCTCCTAGACTGGTGGGCTTACCAAACATGGAAACCCTGATCTGGCTGGTTTGAATTCAGTTTTCCTTCTCCTAGACTGGTGGGCTTACCAAACATGGAAACCCCTGATCTGGCTGGTTTGAATTCAGTTTTCCTTCTCTAGACTGGTGGGCTTACCAAACATGGAAACCCTGATCTGGCTGGTTTGAATTCAGTTTCCTTCTCCTAGACTGGTGGCTTACCAAACATGGAAACCCCTGATCTGGCTGGTTTGAATTCAGTTTTCCTTCTCCTAGACTGGTGGGCTTACCAAACATGGAAACCACTGATCTGGCTGGTTTGAATTCAGTTTTCCTTCTCCTAGACTGGTGGGCTTACCAAACATGGAAACCCCTGATCTGGCTGGTTTGAATTCAGTTTTCCTTCTCCTAGACTGGTGGGCTTACCAAACATGGAAACCCTGATCTGGCTGGTTTGAATTCAGTTTTCCTTCTCCTAGACTGGTGGCTTACCAAACATGGAAACCCCTGATCTGGCTGGTTTGAATTCAGTTTTCCTTCTCCTAGACTGGTGGCCTTACCAAACATGGAAACCCCTGATCTGGCTGGTTTGAATTCAGTTTTCCTTCTCCTAGACTGGTGGGCTTACCAAACATGGAAACCCCTGATCTGGCTGGTTTGAATTCAGTTTTCCTTCTCCTAGACTGGTGGCTTACCAAACATGGAAACCCCTGATCTGGCTGGTTTGAATTCAGTTTTCCTTCTCCTAGACTGGTGGGCTTACCAAACATGGAAACCCCTGATCTGGCTGGTTTGAATTCAGTTTTCCTTCTCCTAGACTGGTGGGCTTACCAAACATGGAAACCCTGATCTGGCTGGTTTGAATTCAGTTTTCCTTCTCCTAGACTGGTGGGCTTACCAAACATGGAAACCCTGATCTGGCTGGTTTGAATTCAGTTTTCCTTCTCCTAGACTGGTGCTTACCAAACATGGAAACCCCTGATCTGGCTGGTTTGAATTCAGTTTTCCTTCTCCTAGACTGGTGGGCTTACCAAACATGGAAACCCTGATCTGGCTGGTTTGAATTCAGTTTTCCTTCTCCTAGACTGGTGCCTTACCAAACATGGAAACCCCTGATCTGGCTGGTTTGAATTCAGTTTTCCTTCTCTAGACTGGTGGCTTACCAAACATGGAAACCCCTGATCTGGCTGGTTTGAATTCAGTTTTCCTTCTCCTAGACTGGTTGCCTTACCAAACATGGAAACCCCTGATCTGGCTGGTTTGAATTCAGTTTTCCTTCTCCTAGACTGGTGGGCTTACCAAACATGGAAACCCCTGATCTGGCTGGTTTGAATTCAGTTTTCCTTCTCCTAGACTGGTGGGCTTACCAAACATGGAAACCCTGATCTGGCTGGTTTGAATTCAGTTTTCCTTCTCCTAGACTGGTGCCTTACCAAACATGGAAACCCTGATCTGGCTGGTTTGAATTCAGTTTCCTTCTCCTAGACTGGTGGGCTTACCAAACATGGAAACCCCTGATCTGGCTGGTTTGAATTCAGTTTTCCTTCTCCTAGACTGGTGGGCTTACCAAACATGGAAACCCCTGATCTGGCTGGTTTGAATTCAGTTTTCCTTCTCCTAGACTGGTTGCCTTACCAAACATGGAAACCACTGATCTGGCTGGTTTGAATTCAGTTTTCCTTCTCCTAGACTGGTGGGCTTACCAAACATGGAAACCACTGATCTGGCTGGTTTGAATTCAGTTTCCTTCTCCTAGACTGGTTACCAAACATGGAAACCCTGATCTGAATTCAGTTTTCCTTCTCCTAGACTGGTTGCCTTACCAAACATGGAAACCCCTGATCTGGCTGGTTTGAATTCAGTTTTCCTTCTCCTAGACTGGTTGCCTTACCAAACATGGAAACCTGATCTAGCTGGTTTGAATTCAGTTTTCCTTCTCCTAGACTGGTTACCTTACCAATATTGGAACCCCCTGACCGAGACATTGGAATATCTCTCTTAACAACAGAGTACAGCTGGTTTGAATTCTCCTAGACTGGGTGCCTGACATTGTGATATCTCTTAATGGCAGAATATTTTACCTGTAACTGTGACCTTTTCTAAAATGCTCTACTTTAGATATGAGTCTGGATAAAAGTCTTTAAATCTTTTCTTTTTAGAATATCACACCTTTGAAGATTGTTTATGCTAACACCCAGTGTAAACTTCGAGCTAATATTGACTTCACTGAAGAAGATGGTACTTTGCGAATTGCTGGTGACGAGTGGATGTTTGTTGGTCCAGGTATGTTTTTCAGCACTCTTGAACTTTCTTGACCGTTTTGTTGTGTAGGAACCGTGTCCTGTAAATTTGTTCTACCTTAAGAAAATAAAAGACCCTTAAGTGATAAATGGGTTTGAAAAATGTTTTATTGTGAATCACTTATAACATTAAAGATTTCATTGAAAGTGTTACTTTCTTTTTTGTTCTTTTGCCTCAAGAATTCATAAATATATGAATCTAGTATATCAGCTTGAATGCTATACTGCTTTTTATTTTATTTTGTCTCTTGGAACGTCTCTCCAAAAACTCATGGTTGTTTAGTCAATCTACCCCTATTATACTTTCACTTTACAAAAAAGGTTTTCATTAATCTCTATAGTTATACCAGGCCCACCAATTTCTTTTTGGAAAACTTGGACTTTCTCGACCATTTTGTTTTGTAGAAGTGGTGTTCAGTAAATTGTTATGCCTTAAAAAAAAATAAAACCATTAAGTTATAAACAGGCAAAATGATGATATGAGAGCTCGACTGGTGAAGAAATTGTTTTATTCACAAATCATGTTCAAATAACACTCGTAACTTCTTAAACTTTCTTCAACGTGAAACTACAAACAAATATAAACAATTTCTATAATACTTTTCATACAATAATTTGAATAAATAGAACAGATTTCACGTATTAATGCTTACTTCTGTTTCGCCTTAAATTTGTCTGCTAACGCAAATTCTAGTTGCCGCTATACTAACACTTGGCTCTCTGAAGATGGGGTAAAATAGTGAATGTACCCTCAAAATAAGGGTAATCTGAACATTAGCTACATAAATGAGAGTAACCTCCCTTGTTTCTTTCACTTTGAGGAAACCGTCTGTTTTGGTCGACCATTTTCATTTCACCATAATCAATATGACTGCATGTTTTAACATGAAAATATCCTAAAATGTGTTCTTAATAACAATTAAGTTCATTTTAAATAATGCACAAATATAATTAAGAACACATTTTATGATATTTTCATGTTAAAACATTCAGTTTTATTGATTCGAGCAAATTCGTATTTTCAGTTTAGAATTATGGTATAATGAAAATGGCCAATCAAAACAGACGACTTCCTCAAATTGAAAGAAACAAGAAGAGGCTACTCTCATTTATGTAGCTAATGTTCAGATTACCAAAATAAGACACCCGTGAACAAAGCAAGGGGGATAACTCGCACTCATTTACAAGATAGTTGGAAAATGCTTTTTTAATTTTTTTAAATTTAAAAAAAATTTTTTTTTTTTTTTTTTAAAGAATTTTTTTTATTTTGGCAGGAAAATTTCAGAACATTCTGCAGTGCACTGGGAAATGTATTAAAGGGATGTTTTGTGTTGACACTTTTTTAAAGAAAAATGATATCATTTGTAAACCTGGTATGATTTTAGAGCCTTTTTGTAAGGTGAAAGTGTAATAGGGGTTGATTGACCAAACAACATTGGGTTTTCAGAGGGATATGCTGTAAGACAAGACAAAATAAAAAGCAGTATGCCACTCAAGCAAATATGCTAGATTCATATGTTTATCAATTCTTGTGGCGAGAGAACAACAAAGAAAGTAATTTCAATCAAATTATTATTGATGTAGTTGACTCACAATAAAGAAATTTTCAAACCTATTGCTTTATTTTATTTTATCTATCGTCTAATTTTTTTAAATTTTTTTTTTTTAAGGTATAACAATTTACTGAACACCATTCCTACAAAACAAAACCTTACATAATTAATAGGCTACCTATTATCTAACAGCATTATTTTGTACTATTTATTATTATTGTTATTATTATTTAGAGCTGTTGGGTTCAAAGTTATAACATCAATTATAATTGTTGGTTGAACAAAACAACTGCAACCAAGAGTGTGAAATGTAACAATGGGCTTTTATATAAGCAAATGGAGAAGATACATATAACAGAAATACAAAGAAGATATAATAAAGAACACATTCATGAATAGATATACAATAAGGAGTATACAAGAGATAGCTAAATGTACATATAGAAGTAATGGAGAGTCCATAAAGCAATGTCACTTACTAACGTTGTGTTGGGGGCTGAAGCCCACATACAAGAAGAGTGTAGACACAAATGTCTAACCCATGGTTGTGAAGTCCCAGAGAAGAAAAGGATTCGAATCTGGCATTTGCCTGCTTAAACACCTGGTGGTCGATACCTTAAGCACAAGGAAAGATAACTCTTCCAACTTAATAGGGGTGGATAACCCCACAGAGCTAATTTAAAAAAGTACATATATTTTATTCTGACAGGTACCTATATTCCAAGAAAAGAAGTGACTGTCATCTCTGAGATGAAAGCTACTGTAATCCGACCAAACCAAGCTTTGTTATTGCGAGCCAGAAAGAACTGTGTTGACTTTAAAGGTAATGAACGTGTCACTGGGGAAGAGTGGCTCGTTAAGGATACAGGTGCTTATTTGCCAAATGCTTACGAGGAGGTCATTAGTATCATCGATGCTCAAGTTCTTACTGAAAAGGTGAGTGACATTCCTTTTTTTTTTTTTTTTTTTTTTTTTTTTTTTACTTGGATTGATAAAAAAAATTCTAAGATTTTTGCAAAATGCTTTATTTGTACTTTTTTTGAACTAGTGAGAGAAAAAAAAAAAGAACTCCTCCAGGCAGTATAAAAATTTATTTTTGAAAGATATTGCCTGAGGTGGGGGAGTTAAAAAGTTAGTTTGTATCATAAACAAATAAAATCATCAAATAAAAAAACATAAAAAAACATTTTAAAAAAATGAAAACAATTTAAAATGGAAACTTAGTTCTGTTCTCCTCAAACAAAATGTTGTGCACACCTATTAATTATTGATTAAATAAATTATTTTGAATATTTTACACATAAATTTTCCATAAAATCATAGCTATTTATTTAATAATACTTGAAACCATATAACTATGTGGAAATTATTTGTATTGGATAGGAATACTTGAAACCATATAACTATGTGCAAATTATTTGTATTGGATAGGAATACTTGAAAACATATAACTATGTGCAAATTATTTGTATTGTTACATAATTATGGATCCCTAATATCTTTTTAAGGTAGTATAGAAATCCTTATGGCGATCAGTACAGCTGATGGCCTTGAGAGTGAGTGACAATGCTTGACCTCACTCTCACCTTGCATTCTGGGGATGGAACGTGAGAACGGAAGTCAATAGAAGCCCTTCCGGTTTAAGGATACTAAGCAAGTAACTTAGTCAGTTGCAGTTAGTCAGTTGGAGGGTGAGGACTTAGAAGCGAAGCTAGCAAGATGTGACTCTCCGTGCGCATTGTTTGGTCTGGGGTTCTGGAATAAAGTAACATCAAAAGTAAATCAAAGTCTTGTTGTTATTACTAAAAGCTAACAATGACACAAGGCTTCTGATAAGAAATGATCCCCAGCAGAACCAGACACAGAACCCTCAATAGAAGACCAGATGAGACCTTAGAAGATATACAGGCCAGAAGACGGCCGGAAGAATAGACCAGGGTAAGACGTAAGAAGTATAAAACGTATAGATATTTAGTGCCGTCAAAGAAAAGGCACTACGTAACAGTATTACATAGGAATTTGCAGATTTTGATATGTATACAATGCATGAAATGTTCTTATTGGACAGAAGTCCCAATCAAGAGTCCTCCGTAGGAGTTAGCTTTATTGCCGATTCTAACCTTCTCAATCGGTAAGAGCATCCACTTAGTAAAAACAAGGTTCTGGATTTGATACCAGCACTCGCCATCTCAGTGCATGAGGAACACAGCTTGGATCTGGGTGGTAAAGTGGGGAGCTAATGGTAGGTGTGGCACTCCACCTCAGATTCAAAAACAATATCCCTGGTCTTGTACTAGTGAAAAGGAGATAGACTCCCTTGCTGTCCAGCTGATACCAACAATAGGCCTCTCTGCCAACTTTACTTTAGGGTCGGCTTTCAAGCAAGTTCTCTGCAGGAGTTAACTTAATCACAAGTTGCTTTGTAGACGAGAAGATTCCTTACCTCCAAGAATGAAGTGAGTCTGTATATGTCTGTCCTGCACAACGAGGGTGTAGTGGTGACTACAGAGACTGAACTTGCAACCTCCTGATTGTGAGTCATGGCTCGAAATCAGACTACCCACCCTCGTTGGCACCTATGCAAATTTCACACAGGTTGGGCAGCGCTGGTTGGCACGGATGTAAGATCTTGATGAATGCAGTTACTTATTATTTAAGGCCTACTTTGCCAGACCACGGGGCAGTCGTGTTTGATCTTCCTAGCGAGAACAGAGATGTGTGTTGGACAAGAAATGCCATAAAATCCAACCCCCCCCCCCGTGACTTAGAGGATGTAGTTATATATTTATTTGGCATTTGTTTTCATCTTCATAAGCCTGTTTATCTAATCTCTCATTTTCTATTTATTGCAGAAAGCTCTTCACATGCGAGCATTAAAGACGTTTGTTGATGACTTCAAGATTTCCAGGAAAAGTGGAGAAGAGTGGTTAATTACTCTGACGGACACGGACATCCACATTCCAAATGTGTACGAAGAGGTAATTTAAAAAAAAAACACTTTTTATATAATAAATAAAACTTCAATTTCATTTTCTAGGATAGATTCAAGCCCTGTCGGCTGGGACTTTAAAATACAGCTCTGCACCTCTGCAGAGGGATAAGAACCCCCCAATAGCCGTGGGTGGTGACCCGTGATGATTAAGGACAGAATCCAGGTGGATCAGCAGTCCATGACATGCACCACTCCACTTAGACCCTTACTTAGGCTAGACGGGCAGTCAGAGAGGCTCCCCTCCGACCAATCGGCTGGTCATGTCGGGCCCTAGCACCTATATGATTTCCTGACCCTATTGCCCTAATGACAAGCCCCAACCCTTTTTATCATATTGGTGCTCGAAGGCGGTGGTTGAGGGTGTTCATGTCTTGGGTATGACGTTAAACTCTATCTGATGGTGAGGTTCCAATTGTGGAGGTTTGGGGAATGTGGAGCACCCCTTCATCACCATTGATCCCTGGTCCATTCTGACCCGGAGTGGTAGTACCTATTAGGGTCCCATATCTGGGTTGAATAGAAAAATGTGTTTATAAAAAAATTGAGTATTCATTAAGAATGAATTTATTTCAAAAATTTATTGGCATTAAGTGACCCACTGAGGTTGATATGCCGTAAAATAAACCAAACCAAAATCTAGGATAGATTCTGGTTTGTGCTTATACCATTTGGCTGATCGATGTAGTTTTTTGCTGGCTGACCTACAATGTTTATTAAATTTACTAGCAAAAGTATTTAAGTTTTAATGTAATAAAATATTAAATTAGAGAGACTAAAGATATTAAATAAGAATGAATATGAAAATATTGTTTATTTAATGTTATTTTAATTGATTTCTATATAAGATTATATATCGGATTGTTTTTAATGTTTGAGAATAACATGATTGTATTAGAAATCAGTAACAGCAAATAATCACTTATTAAACCCAGTTTTGTTAAAATCATTATGCAAATTATTTCCACAGCTCAGTGGGCTGAGAGTTCCAAAATTTGGGAATTCCGACATAATTTCTGATCTACTTGAGCTGTTACAAATTCCAAAAAGTCAGATGTTTTTTTTCCAAAATTTCATACCCCAAATTTAAGGGTGAATATCATGCATGAACATGTGTCTAATTAATAAACTTTTTTTTATTGTTTTTTTTGGGGTTTTTTTTTCATTTCATTATCTTTTTATTTTATTTTTATTTTATTTTATTTTTTTGCTACAGGTTGTTGGTGTTATCAATATTACTACTCTGACTAATCGTCAATATTGTGTAATTTTGGATCCAGTTGATGAAAATGGAAAACCTCAGTTGGGAAAAAAGAAGCTTGTAAAGGTGGGTCATTATTCCTGAAATTAACCCCTAAAATTTGTGTGAAGAAATTGATCTGTTTTAATAAATGAGCTTCATTTTTATTCATATTACTTTCTACATTCCTTTTCTTTCCTTCCTTCATTCTTTCTTTTTCTTTCCTTTTTTCATTCTTTCTTTTTCTTTCTTCCTTTTTTTTCTTTCTTTCCTTTTTTTCTTTTTTTTCTTTCCCTCATTCTTTCTGTTTTCTTTCTTTTCTTTTTTTCTTTCTGGATTTTTAAAATCTATTTTCTTTCTTTCACCAAGGCTAGATATCCAAGTATACCCCACTGTTTTTGCCCATAGCTGGGCTGGAGTAGATGCGGATTCTTCAAGAGTATTAGTGTAATATGAATATAGTTTTGGCATTCAGAATGATCCTTCTCCAGCATTGGTTGTCTTTTATCACTAAATTAATTTACTAAAATCTCTCTATTCTAGGGAGAGAAGAGTTTTTTCCTGATGCCTGGAGAATCTCTGATGAATGGGATCCAAGATTTGTATGTCCTTCATGAAGATGAAGCCCTTATCTGTACGGCTATTGAAGCTTTTACAGATATATCAAAGGTAAGATGAAATTTGTATTACATCATTCAGATCAAGTATCCAATAAGCACCCTAAATGAGACCAGTAGACAGTTTTACTTTTCACTGCAAACTTCCGGTTGTTTGTAAATGTGTCTTTAATATAAAATGTCTTTTGTTTACAGTTTTATAATTAAAAAAAACAAACAATAATAATGTTACATAATCTATGCGGTTGCATAAGATTATTGTCAATCCCCTGTATTTCTGAGGGGATGGCCTTTTCACATCATGGGCGGGTCTTTCCATGGAATATTACAGAAAGCCAGCGAAATACGTGAAATCACGTGGGACCTGGTTGGGTCTTCAGTTTTCACGCGCATTGTGTTCTTAGTTAGATGATGTTAATTAAGTAAATAAAGGTTTACATAGATAATATGGTTTTGTGGTTGATGAATGTCTTGGCAACAAGACTGACCTAGAAGAAGAAATGAATCAAGGACGACCAACCAGCAAGAATAGAGATGTTAGAAGAGACGCTAGAAGAAGAACGTAAGATACCAAAGATGAGCAGAAGAAGAATAGAAGTAAAGACATATACAACAATAACAATATTAGTTTAGAGCAAAATTAATTTTTCATATGTGCTAACAACAACATGAAATAACTAATTCTTTTTATTAAAATCAAAAAATGATTTTAATATGAAAACATGTCTTTGGTTTGTTAATAAACATGAATTAACTTTTTTAAAATCTTACAGTGGAATTCTAATGTAAAAAAGTCGTCTGTTGCTTTGTTTACAAACAACTGGAAGTTTACAGTGAAAAGTAAAACTGTCTTTTTGCTTACTGGTCTCAGTTGGGATTAGGTCATTTGCAGTGGTGTGCAGCAATATGAATCTATTTTCAAGGTGTATCAAGAAATTTGTTTGATCTTGAAAAATATTGCATCATCTGTGATTGCATCAGATTATTATCATATCCAGACATCACTGTCAATTAGTTGTGCAATAACCCGACTGACAATTAGTTTTCCTATGGCCATTGTGTGCAATGGATGTTAGTCAAAGGAAGCGTACAAAAATTGTAATGTTGCATGAATACTCTGGCAAGCCTTACAAAAACATTGCAGATATTATGATAACAGGATTATATATTTTGTTTCAATTAATTTGCTCAAGAGTATGTATGTAGGTGTGTGTGTATGTATATATATATATATATTCCAATTAAGAACGAAACTTCAAAAGATTAAAGGGAGATAACGTTGTGAGCATTTAAAAAAAAAAAATGCAAAAATTCAAAAATAAAATCCAAAGCATAAAGAGCGTCCACAATAATCAACCGACGTAATTTGCGGTCCAAAAACATAACAGCAGGAAATGTCTTTGCATAAACACCAGAAGAATTATTAGCAACCTGATGATGGCAAAATAGCCTGAAACCTGGGTAGTTGCCTATGGAAAACAATTATATTTAAAAAATTCAACAAATAAATAAATAAAGCTCCTACAAATTTGTGGTTGAGCACTGAGATTTTCATTTCAAAAAAGTTTTTAAATATATATATATATATATATATATATTGTTTTTTGCTGTACACTTTCATTAATTAACAACTTTTATGTATTGAGCACTGTCATAGTTTTACTGATTATACTGTTTTAGATTTAATCTTACAGTGAGTGTAATAATTTTAAGGATATATATATATATATATATATATATATATATATATATATATATATATATATATATAAAAACCTATTGAACCAACATAAATATCCAATCCTTCATTTCCTCTCACCCCACTACATTTTGGATCTCCATATTCAATAAATTTACAAATCATTATAAACAAATTGTTATTTCAATCAGGTCAGACCCTCAACATCAAATATTGATGATCATGAAAAATCTAAACGGCCTCGCTTATCTAAGAAGAAAGATGAACATAGTCCAGCAGAAGGGTCGGATGAAGAGGTTTCTGGTGAAGTATGTAAAAAAAAAAAAAAAAAAAAAAAAAGTCGCTCTAGGAGCTTGTAAAGAGATTTTCTTTATCTAGTATTTCCTTGTAATTATAAATGTGGATGCTGTCTATTAGATTAAGGGGATGACTCCTATCCATTAAGAACTAAGACATTTCTTAGGATTAAATTTGCTTTCATTTAATAATAATGTTCATGGCATGCTTTTGGATTCTTTTAAATTGACAGAGAGCATGCTTTGTTTGTAGCTACTGGTAATTCTCAAATCTATATATTAATATGTTTGTTCCTAGATCTTCTGTCTGTTATCATCCTGCAACAACCTCTGGTTAAAAATGAAAGCATCCAAGATGCAATGCAAAAAATGTGAATACAGATTATCTGGTATCGCTTAATCGCAAATTTCTTATTTGTCCCATTTTATTTCACCCAATTGTAAAAATGAAAGCATCCAAGATGCAATGCAAAAAATGTGAATACAGATTATCTGGTATCGCTTAATCGCAAATTTCTTATTTGTCCCATTTTATTTCACCCAATTGTAAAAATGAAAGCATCCAAGATGCAATGCAAAAAATGTGAATACAGATTATCTGGTATCGCTTAATCGCAAATTTCTTATTTGTCCCATTTTATTTCACCCAATTTTAAAAATGAGAGCATCCAAGATGCAATGCAAAAAATGTGAATACAGATTATCTGGTATCGCTTAATCGCAAATTTCTTATTTGTCCCATTTTATTTCACCCAATTTTAAAAATGAGAGCATCCAAGATGCAATGCAAAAAATGTGAATACAGATTATCTGGTATTGCTTAATCGCAAATTTCTTATTTGTCCCATTTTATTTCACCCAATTTTAAAAATGAAACATTCCAAATGTTCTTGCTTTGCTTAAATGCCTGATGTAAAATTAAAATGAATTAAAAAAAAAAAAAATTACATTCTTATTTTATTTGTGATATTGAAATTGTGAATTATGGAAGATATTTTGGTAATTTTGATCTGATATCGTCCAGACGTTCTGCCCAAGTTTATGCTATGTTTCAGCCCAACTTTCTTTTTTCTTTCACTTTTATTTTTGTATTATTTATTGCAAAGACACCAATAGGATTTATATGTAATGAAATTGCAAATCATCATTTCTGGCTTAAATAGCTCCTCTTGATTTTTGTTTTGTTTTGTGTAAATTCTACGGGTCCTGCTAGTAATAAAGATATTATGAATAGGATAAAGTAAACTTTGACAGTGTAAAAGTAAAAGGTTGAAATTATTGAGGTGTTCAGTTGCTCAGTTTTATATAACGTATAACAGATTTTATTTCTCTTGTTTTCTTTTACTAAAAATAATAGGTTAATGTGGTTTAAAATCAGACTAGAAGCAGCTAATCAGTATTGACTGGGAGTAGAGGTTATAAAAAAAAGACCCAGATGTATTGATTTGTTTACTTTTGAGATTTACAAATGCTGCACATTTTAAAGTTGAATTTCAATGCTATTTCTATGTAGATTTTGATTTTTAAATATCTTCAAATATAAATCAAATCTTCATTATTTTTGCACAAAAACCAAGAACTGGTCATATTTAATGTGTATATATATTTACTTTGTCATTAATTGTTTCATTTTTGTAGTCTCATGCAGACATACATACATACACACACACTAACTGCCTTTTATATATGTATAGATAAACATATTTATGGTCATATTTAATGTGTATATATTTGTCATTAATTGTTTTATTTTCGTAATTTCATCTAGACATACATACACACCAACTGCCCTTTATATATGTATAGATAGATAAATAAACAAATAATATAACAGCAATTGGTAATTTGCTTGAAGTATTGTTAAGCATGTTATAATATATTAATATTTTGAAGGCCAATACAATGCGTATGAAAAATAAAAACAAAAAGATGTTATTTTTGTCTTATCGATTTCGAAGCATGAACTTCATCATCAGAGTTAAAAAAAAAAAAAAAAAAAGAGAGAGAAATAAGAAATTACAGTTATTTGCCCATTTCATTCATAAAGGAGGAGAAGAAGAAAGAGAAAAAAAAGGAGAGGAAAAGGAAATAAGAGAAATTATAACCACACAAAGAAAAACATAAGCACGTCCATTTCTGATACAAAACTCTGAAGTTCATGCTTCGAAATCGATAAGACAAAAATAACATCTTTTTGTTTTTATTTTTCATACGCATTGTATTGGCCTTCAAAATATTAATATAAAACAATATAACAATTTTTTTTCTCTATTTCCTGGATAAAACACATTATTTCCCAATTGCAGATGTCTAAAATAAAAATATCAGTTTTTCTTTTCCAACTTTGCTTTTGTAACCTGGGTAATGACATTTTGAAAACATGATGAGAGGCTGTATTTGGGGAGTTGAACTTTGTTCATTCACTGCAGTCATTTGTGTGAGACAAGTGGTCAGAAATTGTCACAGAGAAGAATTGGTTCATTTTGATTGATCTGTTTTGGGCATAAATGTTGCAGTTCTCTGTGCATTTTGTCAAATTTATTGGCTGTGATCATTTTCTCTCTTCAAAAAGTTGTTGTTAATAGTTCAACATACGATCACAAACCAATGACCCTAACCTTTTAATGCAACTTTGTTTTGAGGGAGTGTTTTAAAACTTCCTCATCAGTCCAGACACTGAAAAAAGGAGTGCAAAGCCGATTATATATACATGAGGGAGATGCATGGTGTAATGGACAAGGCTGTTTGCATTTCACATAGCGCTAATACCCTTGGGAAAGGTATGAATCCAGCTTCTCTCCCTTCTTCCTCTCAATACCGCCTGCTTCTGAACTTGTTCACAAGTCTCTCTCTCTCTCCTCCTCGTAGGACAGTGTCAATCTAAATGACCTGATATGGATGACTACACACTTTTATGACTGTTAGTAGAGTTGTTACACATGAAGCGTTCAGTTAGTGCCAGCCGCCCCCCCCCCCCGCAAAAAAAATTGTGCTTTTTTTTGTTTTGTTTTTTTATCAACAGAAAAAATCCCAAAATCCCAGTGTTTGTTTTTTCATTTTTTAGTTAAAAGGAAAAATTGCTTTTATTTTTTATTAACAGAAAAAAAACAAAATATGCTTTTTTTTCTTTCTTTTTTTTTTTTTTTTTTTTTTTTTTTTTTTAATGAATAGTTTTTTTTTTTTTTGTCCAACTGAAAATAAATCAAAAACGAGGTACATGTTTTTCTTTTGGTGGGATAACTGAAAAAATGAAGTGTTTTGTTTTTTGTTTTTTAACTGAAAAAAAAAACAACAAAAATGCTTTTGGTTTTTGTATTTTTGTTAAAACAAATTGCTTTTTTTTTTTTTTTTTTTTTTTTTTTTAGTTAAAAATAATAAAAAAAAGTAATTTTTTGTGATTAAAAAAAAATTACTTCTATTTAATCCATTTTATAGACACTGATTTTAAAAAAAATTTATTTCATTTCTTTTCTTAAGTAAAAAATAAAACCATTGTATTCTAGATTCTGAGATGTTTAAAATAAAAATAAAATTCCAATTCTTACACCAACTTATTCTTTTCTTGTATTCTTTTCCAGAAAATTCCTTTGTTTACATTAAAAAAGAAAAGCAAATCTGGTGCTATTTTCAGAATCTATTTTTACATATTTAACTTTTAACAAGAAAATTTTCTTTACCAAATAATTGCTATAATTAATACAATTAAAAATTCAATCTCTCTTTTCAGGGTAGTCCAGGTGTTTTCCGCCAGCCAGGTGACCGATGGATGATTTCAGGCCCTAGGGAATATGTCCCTCCTGTCCAGGTGAAAGTTTTGCACATGAACAAAGCTATTCCCCTTGATGAAAATGAAGGAATATATGTACGAGACATAAAATCGGGCAAGGTTAGTAACTAATGCATGTATATTCTATGAATTATTTGGACTGGTATCTTCATCTTTTCAGGCTGGCAACCCTAATTGAAAATTAGCTAATTATATTAACCTTGAACAAACGTGAAAACATTCAGTTCATGTTTGCATCTCAAAATTCATATTCAGCAAGTAATCATGATTGATTGATTCTAATGGCATGTCAATGTGTCTAGGGTTATTTTATGCCGGGGGTTAGGGAATTGCATTCATTGTACATTTATATTTACATTTTTTTCTGTATTTTTTTCTGAAGAGGGTTTTTTTTTTTTTGCATATGGTTCTACCAAATACAAAAGATTTTTAAATAGATCTATTGACCCATAGATTGGACTCCAACAGATACTATCACTCCAGTTCAGAATTGGAGTCTTGCAATTTGATGCATTTTAGTGTTTTATCCAGGACACTTTTTTCGGGTGGGTGGGTCTTATCTCACTGCTGAGGTCTACACTGTATTCTAAGCCCCACTAACAAGACATTGAATAATCTTGGATTATTACATTTGTGTTTGGTTATGGTTATCAAAAAAATGCAGTGCTAAATCAAATTCTGTGTCAAAATTCTGAATAATTTGTCAAAAACATTTAACAAGTTAACACAGGATTAGGAGATCTAGTTCTATCACTGGTATAGGATTTTAGGTGGAAGATAAATCCAATTCTGGTTGACTGGTCACTTAATAAACTTAGGAAAATGTGACAAAAGATGAGAACTGATCTGATCAAGGTTTGATAATAATAATAATTAGTGATGAATTAAAATTGATCTGATGTTTTTTCAATTATTGTTGCCAACCTGAAAAATAAAAATATCATTACTTTCTTGATGCAAATTGACCATTCCATTGAAGGAGATAAGTATTATTACTCCCCCTCTCTCTCAATTCCCTTCCTTCCTTTCTTTCTTCCTTCTTTCACTCCTACCTTTTTCTTTCTTTCTTCACTTTCTTCCTTTTCTTTCACTTTTTCATTTCTTTTTTCCCCTTTCTTTTTTGACTCCTTCCTTTTTTCTTTCTTTCTCCACTTTCATTCTTCTTTCATCTCTTTCTTTGTGAACATTTTTTGGCCAAAAAGAATGTTCATGTAATATCACTGACCCTCTTAGTTTCCTACATCTGACATGTTTTTTAGTTTTAATTTTTATCGGTTTTCACACCAATCATAATTTCTACAAGAACCAGGAAAAGATTATCTTTTATTCTTCAAAACAAAATTATTACAAGGATTGACAATAAAATCCAACCAACCAGCGACTCTCGTACCCAGCAATAAAAGATCAATCACAAGAATTCTTGTTGATCCAATGTTGTTGTTGCAGTGCTTGGATTCCATTGATAAAAAAAAATTATCAATTGCAGCTATGATGTCATCATATGAACTCCTCTGCCCTCTCTTTCTCTGACTTTCTCCCGAATCTCTTCCTTTCTCTCAATATTTTTTGTTGTTGTTGCTGGTTTTTTATTATCTTGTTCGGTTTTGTTTTATTGTTTTGTGTATGTGCCCCTATTTCTTATTTTCTTTCACCTGTTCATTATCTGCAGCCATGTGGTTTCCTCATTTCTTTTATTGTATATCTATCTATTTATCTCTCAATACATATATATATATATATGTAAAGTTATAAAAATTCAGCTAATGACTATTTTAGTAAACCACCCAAAAAACAAAAACACCTGTTTAAAAGACTAATGTTAAAAATGAAATTCCATTCCACTCCCACAAAAAGAGGGAGAGGAGGTGAAATACTCATGTGTATGTATATATATATACACATGCATGTAAAAATTCATTTTCATATTATCAATCAAAACCTGAAGAAGATACCAGAAGATCTGAAACACGTGTTGCATATGTAAAACAAAAAGAATTAAACATTTTTTTCTGAGAACAAAATACATTTTGCGGACCTTCCTTTTTTTTATAAAATATTGAATTTTCTCCCGTTGGAACCAGAACAACATTTTATATATATATATATATATATATATATATATATATATATATATTATATTAAATTTTTACTTGAAGGCACTTACAACGCATGTATCGCATAAAATTCGATACTTTTTCTTATAGAAAATAAACTTGACAAGTGTAATCCCAACAAAGGATGGCTCGATGTGTAGAATACCGTACAGACTGTTTCGACTTTATTAAGTCTCATCAGCGGTATATACTAACGATTTCCCTCCGACAGAAATCGAAACCGGGACTTCAGCAGACACAGTGAAACACTAGTGAAACACTAGTGAAACACTTTATCGCCTCGGCCACAGTACACAGCTGACCATCCTAGCGAAATTAAGCTTGTCAAGTGATACTCACGCCTCTACCATAATAGGTAAGGGGGCGCTATTGAGAGAATAATAACAACAAACAGACCGTTTGCCCTTCGGCGAAGTGAATAAGATTTTTGGATGTTTGTTTATTTTAGAAACGCTGCTGAATAAAGTATATATTAAATTTTTACTTGAAGGCACTTACAACGCATGTATCGCATAAAATTCGATACTTTTTCTTATAGAAAATAAACTTGACAAGTGTAATCCCAATATATATATATATATACACAAAACTTGAGGATTTTTTAAGAGGAGCAATTAGTTACCAGGAAAGTGACAAGCAATTACCTAAATTCCAAGCCTAAGTAAATGTGCTGTAGGGACTAGAACTCTCCTGTGCCTTCGGGGACAGGAAGTAGAAAAGGTAACGTCCCTTGTCAGGTTGGGTGAAGAACCCTCTTTACGGTTTTGGTACCAACATGTGAGCCTCGTAGTAACGAGCTCTTGTCTCAGTCTCCTGTGACTGAAGGAACTTTCCCCTCAGTGAGGGAGTAACAACTGCAGACCCAACCTGACACCCCCCTCAACGGGGAGATATATGAACTGTAAGTACTGCCCCTAAGTACTTGTTATATTGACTGTTGTTGAGTTTATATGTGAATAAATAAGGTTAAAAGTATGTGCTTTCCCTTTCGCCATTACATTCTGCGAACTTATATTTTCTTCCTCATTGACTGTAGGCAGCTATTCTTACAGTGCCATCAACTGAAACAATGATTGATCTATTGGTTTTAATGGCATGACAACTCATCTAGGGTTATTTTATGCCAAGAGGTAAATTGTGAGGGCGGGGCCAATTGAGACATGTAAACATTGAACATTGAAAGCTATTTTCATCTATGCTTGTAGCAGTTAATGATTTTAACCCTTTTCATTTCCAGGTAAGAGTGATTTCTGGAACTTCATACATTTTGAATGAAAATGAAGAACTTTGGTCCAAAGAATTGCCGTCTGCTGTTGAGGACCTTTTGGGAATGGAAAGTGACCCTTTAGCTGAAAGAGGCCTTCGAGGAAAATCCCAAGAAGGTTCCAAAAAAAAGAGGAAGAAGACAGATGCTGTGACATATAGAGTACCTCACAATGCAGCCGTCCAGATATATGATTACAAGGAAAAAAAAGCCAGGTTTGTTGGTCAAATCTATATATTAATATGCTTGTTCCTAAATCTTCTGTCTGTTATCATCCTGCAACATCCTCTGGTTAAAAATGAGACCATCCAAATTGTTCAAGATGCAATGCAAACCCAGATTATCTGGTGTTGCTTAATTGCAGATTTCTTATTTGTCCCATTTTATTTCACCCAATTTTAAAAATGAAACATTCCAAAAGGTTTTGCATCGCTTAAATGGTTTGGTTTGTTTTACGGCATACCAACCTCAGTGGGACATTTAATGCCGACAAAGTTTTAAAATAAAGACATTCTTAAATGGATACTCAATTTTTTTTTATAAACACATTTTTCTATTTAACCCATAGATGGGTCATCGTTTAAATGCCCAATGTAAAATTAAAAGGAATTTGAAAAAAAAAGTTACATGTTTGTTTTATTTGTAATATTGAAATTTTTAATGTTTATTCTGATCTTATGTCGTTCTGACCTCCAAGGTAGGAGGTCAGAACGACATTACACTGTTTTAGTGTCAGGCAAATTTGCAGCCCAACTTAGATATTTTCCCGGGTCATGGTTTTGTCACTTTTTGTCAGCAAGTTAATTTAGAAATTTTTACACCCCCCCCACCCCGATTTTTATCAGCAAATCAATGTAAATATCTTACAATCTCTCTTTTAAAAAAGAGTGAGATAGAGTTAAATCAAGATTATACTTTTTACATATTGAACTATTTTTTAATATCTCTTAAGTAAACATATTAAATGTTGTAATAATTAAATTATCATACTGTGGTATATCCACAGGTCCTGCTAGTTTAAGATTAATACCATAATTATTTGTGTATAACATGCACAGGTGTATAATGCACTCCTAAATTTAGGCCACCCTGTCAGGTGGGGGTGTTGAATACACTGACTGTAGCTCTGCAAAGGGGTAAAATCCCCCCCTAATGGGGCCACCTGTTGGCTATAGATGGCAACCTGTGATGCTTAAGGATGGAATCTTGGTGGCTGAGCAGTCCATGACATGCAACGCTCTACTTTGGCTCTTACTTAGGCTTAGGCAGGCAGTCAGGGAGGTCCCCTCCAATCATTTGACTGCTCATGTCAAGCCCTAGCACCTATATGATGTTCCAATCCTATTACCCTAATGGCATCACCCAACCATGAAATAACCCAACTAGGGTTAACAGGCCATAAAATTCACCCAATCATGAAATAACCCAACTAGGGTTACCTAAAATAAAATTCACCCAACCATGAAATAACCCAACTAGGGTTACCAGGCCATAAAATTCACCCAACATGAAATAACCCAACTAGGGTTACCAGGCCATAAAATTCACCCAATCATGAAATAACCCAACTAGGGTTAACAGGCCATAAAATTCACCCAACATGAAATAACCCAACTAGGGTTAACAGGCCATAAAATTCACCCAACCATGAAATAACCCAACTAGGGTTACCAGGCCATAAAATTCACCCAATCATGAAATAACCCAACTAGGGTTACCAGGCCATAAAATTCACCCAATCATGAAATAACCCAACTAGGGTTACCAGGCCATAAAATTCACCCAATCATGAAATAACCCAACTAGGGTTAACAGGCCATAAAATTCACCCAACCATGAAATAACCCAACTAGGGTTAACAGGCCATAAAATTCACCCAACCATGAAATAACCCAACTAGGGTTACCAGGCCATAAAATTCACCCAACCCAGGCCATAAAATTCACCCAATCATGAAATAACCCAACTAGGGTTACCAGGCCATAAAATTCACCCAATCATGAAATAACCCAACTAGGGTTACAGGCCATAAAATTCACCCAAATGAAATAACCCAACTAGGGTTACCAGGCCATAAAATTCACCCAATCATGAAATAACCCAACTAGGGTTAACAGGCCATAAAATTCACCCAACCATGAAATAACCCAACTAGGGTTACCAGGCCATAAAATTCACCCAATCATGAAATAACCCAACTAGGGTTAACAGGCCATAAAATTCACCCAACCTAACTTTAGGGTATGAAGTTCTGACTCACCACCACTACAAAAAAATCATCATGTATACACTGACTTTTTAGAATTTGAAGCAGATTGATTTAATTTGTTCCGGCTTTGTATCTGGTTGGTTGGTTCATTGGTTGGATTTTACAACATGTCAACCCTTGTTGGGGTATTTTATGCTGAAAACTTGTTCTTTTTTCTTTTCTTTTTTTCTTTTTTTTCTTGTTCTTTTTAAAAAAAATTTTTTTTTAAACTCATTCTTTTGTCTATTTTCAAAATTAACACCCAAAGAAGATTTCCCCTTAATCTCAAGAAACCCTTAATCCTTTCTCTTAATCTGGCATTTAACCCCTGAATCCATTAGTATCTCCTTGTAACGACTAAATTTCATCTTCATCATCTTTTGGTCTTTCACTTTAGGGTTGTCTTTGGTCCAGACCTTGTGATGTTGGGACCAGATGAGCAGTTTACACAACTCAGCCTCTCTGGAGGCAAACCCAAGAAACCCAATGTGATCCGATCTCTATGCTTGCTCCTTGGGCCGGATTTCTGCACGGATATAATCACAGTTGAGACTTCAGACCATGCGAGACTTCAGTTACAACTTGCATACAATTGGTGAGTACAAAAGAGTCAGTTTATGAACAGATTAATTATTCTTAAAAGCCTTGGCACCTAGATGAATATTACTTGTTGATATTATTATTAAACCATTATTTTATTAATACACATGAAGTTAATAAAGATTATATCTATCAATATATTGATAAAATTATATACGAGGGAGATTCAAAGATTATCTACACTCTTGTTTCAAGAAAGCCGAGCTCATAATAAATGATTTGATAAGCAGAACTATGACTAATCTGTAGAGAACAAACTACCTTATCGATCATAACTCACCAGTTCGCCATTACCATCTCTATTGTAAAGATTTTGAACATTGAGGAAAAAAAAGTTTTTGGTGCTTCGAATCAATAAGACCATTCCATCCTCCAGAAATTTGTCCATTTTGAAAAATATATTTTTTTTTTTTTTTTTTTTTTTTTAGCTTTAGGGTAAGAGTTCAGTTTACAATGTAATCACTATAGTAAAATGAACCCTTTCTTGTCCATCATTAAAAAAAACTAAGACTTTAAAGTATTTTATAACTGTTGGCTTTGGGTGGCATCCCATAATACCTGAGGACAGGATAATGGTGGCTGAGCAGTAAGTGATCTGGATACTAAGTGGTCCCATGATATGGAACCCTCTACTTCAGCATTTACTTGGGCTAGACGGGGCGGCCAGAGAGGCCTCATTCAATCAATCAGCTGGTTATGTCATGATTGTCTTGACGGTATTCCTCAAATTACTCTTACAGCAAATATCCACACCTTTTTATCATAAAGGTGCTAGAAGACAGTGACTGAGGGTCAACCACCAATATTTATTAATGCACCTGAACTTGATGAAAATTATTTCTACTAATTCATTATTACACATGAAATTAATGAAACTCACCTAGGAATTGGAAGGTTCTAGGTTTCATACCAGTCTTCACCAACTTATAGTGTGTAACATACTTTGGGTTATCTGATCTGTGCAGTAAAGCATCTAGGAGATGACTGTAGTGTGGTGCTCCACCTCTGCAAAGCGATCTCCCTGGTCTTGTGCAAATGATGATTCAGATGATAGGCCACTTTGCAGGCATTACTTACTATTTCTTAAACAAATTATATATATATATATATATATATATATATATATATAAGAAAAACAAGATTTGGCATTAAATATCCCAAAAGGGTTGATATGCCATTAAACCTAACAGAATAAAGCCTAATAAAAGAAGGTTTTTTTTTTTTTTTTTTTTTTGCTTCACTAGGCCAAAATGCTGTTAATAAATGGTGCTAAACAGTTTGGAGCTGGTATAGTTCCGTCGGTAGAGCATTGGCCTAGGAATCGCGAGGTTCCTGGTTCGATACCAGCCTCTGCTAACTCTGTGCATGACTAGCACAGATTAGGTAATCTGGCAATAAATGTGGCACTCCACCTCAGCAAAAAAAAAAAAAAAAACATGTCCCTGGTCTAGCACTAGCAAAAAGGGGATAGACTTCCTCACTGTCCAGCTGATACTGACAATAGGCCACTCTGCCAAATTTACTTTTTTTAAACAGTGAAAAGTTCAAAACTCAAATTTGTTGCAGCTCCTCCTGAAAGAAGCTTTGACAGGTAAACATTTTTTTTTAATGAAAGCTAAAATTGCTGGAACGAAAAGGTCAAGCAGAAACTTCCTTCACATGAGAATGACATTTGGAAAAATCTGTACTTGTAAATGGTGACAAAGTTGAAAAATAAAAATATCTGATTTTTAAAGAAAAGTAAAAAAAAATGCTTCATTTTGATTTCAGTTTCATTATTCTATCTGGTCTAAAACTTGTTTTTATATAATTGGAGGCCTTATTTATAAATCAATCCTTGTACTTCATTTTGATTTCAGTTTCATTATTCTATCTGGTCTAAAACTTGTTTTTATATAATTGGAGGCTTTATTTATAAATCAATCCTTGTACTTCATTTTAATACCAGTTTCTTTTTACAAACATTTTTTAATTTTTTATAGGCATTTTGCAGTGGAGGACAAAATGGATCCTAAAAAAGTGGCGATGCTGTTTAGTGTTCCTGATTTTGTAGGTGATGCTTGCAAAGCGATTGCTTCTCGTATCCGAGGAGCTGTGGCTGGAGTTCAGTTTGATGATTTTCATAAGGTAAGACTTCAAGATTGAAGCAAAAGACACATTTTATTGGTGAGGCTATTGCAAAGTAGGTATTTACCTAACTGGTTTGCTATAGATTGGACATGACAAAAGATGATTGAACTAGTTATTTAGTAGTTATGGATTTGTGAGACTAACTTGCTAACCATTTCATCAAGATTGGACACCCAGGCTACTGCAAAGTATGAGGAAACAAATGTTCATAAATTCATTTATTTTTCTCTTTAAATTATTAATTGGCTAAAAACAGTTCTTGACAGGTTTTATCATGTGAGGCTCAATTGATAAATTAGGTGAATTTTGCTTAGGACTTTGCAATAGGAAGCACTGTTTACAGTTGCACCTTAATAGTCATAGCCTATCATTTGTGTAATGAAGTGCAGTGTAGGATTTCAATTGACCTCACAGAAGGCACCCCAAAAGTAGTTCATAGATTATGCTGAAGACATGCACCTTCAAGCCTGGAATATCTGGCCTCCAACAGAGAGGATTGGAGAGACACATGCCACACAGGAACTGAGCAGTTCAATATCGAGATTAACAGGGCTGCAGAGTGGCAACGTTTTCATAGTCATGAACCACCAAATGCAGATGGAAATTTCCCTTGAAATGTGTGTGACTGCATCTGCAAGTCTAGAATTAGACTAACTAGCCTCCTTGAGGGTCCACAGCTGATGAACAACAGGAATTGACATCGTCATTTGCGACAAACTTCTAAAAGAAAAGGAAAAGAGGAATTAAATTTAACCATAATTAAACTAGTTTTAATTGATAGACTTTCACTCTGGAGTCATTTGAATAGAGCCCTGATTGGTTGATTGAATCATGTGACCAGGCAACTCTTTGAGAAAGCCAAATGCCATGCTGAAGACACGTAGGCTGTTTTTCTTTTTCATGCATGAATGATTATGTATCAGTGAAATGAATAAAGAAATATATACACAATTTAAGTCAATAAATAACCCATTAATAGCTAAACTACTCACCAAATTCAATAATATCAACCAAAAAGAAATTATAATTTGCTGGATACCAAGTCACATCGGAATCCAAGGAAATGAAATAGCAGACTCAGCAGCAAAAACAGCTAAAAACAACCCACTTGATACACACTTTAAAATACCTTTTACAGACTTAAAAAGAACCATAAACATTTACACAAAACAAAAATGGCAAAATTATTGGAATAACTTCCAAAACAACAAACTACATGAAATAATGCCACAAATAGGAAAACTTCAAATAAATCAAACCAAAATATCCAGAAAAGAAGAAGTAATATTATCCAGACTAAGAATAGGACACTCATACATTACCCATTCATACCTCCTCAAAAAAAAAAGAAGCCCCATATTGCATACCATGCCAAAAACCCTACACAATCAAACACATACTAACAGAATGTAGCAACCTAAAACAAATACGAAAAAAATACTACCAAACAACAAATCTAAAACAGATATTCTACCAAATAAACCCAAAAAACTATTTGGATACATAAAAGAAGCATACATCTACAACAAAATCTAAAAATCTTCCCAAAAAATGAAAACACAAAAATATATGTTAACAAAAACATTTAAAAGTTTCATTCACAAAAGAAAATGTCAAAAAAAACCTTTAGAAAATTAAACATTATCACCAATTCATTTCAAAAACGTAGTCGGCTTTAAGTGACCCATTGAGGTTGATATGCCATAAAACAAGAACAAATAAATAATAAATAAATAAACAATTTAAGTCTCCATGTTCCTTATTAATAAGAAGAAATGGAACAGAGATATAACTGTTAAGTTTTTATGGGCCATCCATTGACCTTCAAGCAAGAGTGCTTGTCCAGTGGAATTGGATCCTTGGTAAAGTGTCTTCTGATAATGAATCCTTTGGTAATCCTCTTGGGTAAAGAATCCTAAGTTCCTTTGTCAATGGTCGCAAGTATACTGTGAAAAAATCAGTGCTTAAGTAATGCATCAGCCACGCAGTATGGTCAGTGATTGGCTAAGGAATAGACCACATGATCTCGCCTAGTCTATAAATCCAGGTGGGGAATTAGTGCATACCTTATATACAAAAAAATTCCAACAATAACACCCTGATACAAAGAATCACCAGAGAACAAAGAGAATATGACACAACTCATGACAAAGAAGATTAAAAGAGAGAAGACTCTAGTAAAATCTAATAAGAGACTGTTTAATGCTTTCATGTCCCAGAAGATTGTCAGCATGACCTTCTTTACTGAACACTGCACTAAAAACTTTTTCTTTACATGAGAAACACTGTCTTTTTGTCTCCTGTTCATTGTAGCAAACCCATGATTAGCCCATTTGTAAACATTTTTTTGACGAAAACATGCTTCTGTAAATTTCACATGGTTTGCACTTCTTAGCCACCATGAATTTGATGACAGACTTCTGTTCAAGCCTGGAGCAATCCGTTTGATTTACCACCATTTTGAATAGCATCAAAACAAATGTTTTTGTGAGATACAATTATTTTTTGCTATAAACCAATTCCAAACAATGCTGGGTTTAACATTTATAGGAAAACTATGGTAAGGAAAGATAACTCTATCCTAATTACAATACTTTATTATTATTACTAGCAAATATATGCACCCTCCGGGTGCAAGTATTTAAGTTTTAATATAATAAAATATCATGTTAAATTAGAAAGGCTAATGAAACTAAATAAGAATACAGATAAAGATTCGAAACAGAGGGGGGTATAATAAAAGATTTGAAACAGAGGGAGTATAATAAAAAATGGAACAACTGAAACTTACTCTTCCATCACTCTCGTCTTTCATTGTTATTTTTTCTAATTTAAGTATTTAGTTATAAGAGGAAGTAAAGAATAAAATGACAGTTATTTTATCTTGTTAATGGATTTCATTTAAGATTCATTGAAGAGATTTTTGCTTATATTCATTAAAATAAAACCAAACAGTTAGAAATCAATAATACTAAGCACACATTTATTAAATTCGATTTTTTAATATTAATATGCAAATTAGCCTTCCCGTTCTCACTGTAAACCACTATTTTGTTGTATATATAAATACAATTGCATGTTTTTAGTATGTAGATATAGTTAACAGTATTGATAATGTAAGACAATTTTATTATTAATTGAGGTTTAGATAAAAATAAAATCATGGAGAATGTGATGTCAATAACTAAGAGAATTGTGACTTGAGTAGGAATATAGTTTCGGTTACAGACAGAAAAACACACAATCTCCATTATAATAAGATTATCTAAATTAGAAGCGACTTTTAAGATTTTTGTGGCCATTTTTAGGCTTCAAGTGAGAGCACTTTACAGTGGAGATCCCTTGTGTTAAGCAGAGGTTGATCCTCAGTGAAGAATCCTTTGGTTGTTCTTCAGTGTTCCTTAGTGTTGGGTAGAATCCTTTGGTTGAGCAGAGACCTTGGTTGCAGATCCGTTCGTCGGTATCAAATGTGTGCAAATGAACAGCTTTCAAAATTGGTGATTAAATAGTTAACTAACCACATTTTCGAGCATGTTGATTGGCTAGCTTTAATTCACTGAGGATCAGCCTCTGCTGATAAGGATGGAGTTATCTTTCCTTTACCAGAGTCTATAAGTTTAAGTGGTGGACTTCAGCATAAATTGTATACCCCAAATATTCCAACAACTTCTAATATAATTATCTCTATTTTACATGAAATGGGAGTATTTGTTTTTTTGCAGCTGACATTTGTTGGCATACCAGTTAGTCTAGGCCTAGCCTTGGCCAACTCTTTACACACACAAAGTTTGTATCTCGCGTATAGTGCAACACCCTAATATTGGGCTAAACTTCAGGTCTCAGAAAGGACTTTTAGAGCTAGAAATTGTAGGCATACCAGTTGGTCTTGGCCTAGGACTAGCCTTGGCCAACTCTTTACACATACAAAAGTTGCCATCTCACTTGTGGTGCAACACCCTAATAATGGGCTAAACTTCAGGTCTCAGAAAGGACTTTTAGAGCTAGAAATTGTAGGCATACCAGTTGGTCTTGGTCTTGGCCTATCTTTACACATACAAAAGTTGCCATCTCACTTGTGGTGCAACAAATATTTGGTAAAAATTTAGACCTCAGAAAGTTGCATGATACGAAAGTATATATTTTTCTTTTTTTTTTTTCTTTTTTTCTTTTAGAACTCTGCCAAAATTATCCGTGCTTCTGTTTTTGGTTTGGATGAAAACACAAGGGTGAAAGATGGCTTCATTTTCCCACAAAACAATCTGGTTATAACTAATGTCGATATTCAATCTGTTGAACCTGTTGATCAACGAACTCGTGATGCACTGCAGAAGTCTGTCCAACTGGCCATTGAAATCACCACAAACTCCCAAGAAGCTAGTGCCAGGTAAGAAATAGTTTTTTCTTTGCTTTTTTTCAACAAATATATATGATAATGTAATAGAAGTGACAGTGACTTACCGGGAGCTAAACGGGTTTGCTGTCTCACGTGTAAATCTACTCTCTGAGAGCTGTTCGCCAAACTGCGATTTTTATGCTGCAAATTTATTTGCATAAGATAGCAGTGAGACATTTTAAAAACAGGCGAGTGGACGTGGGGTGGCAGTTTTCCTATAGGCTTCGCATGTGTGACGTTGAAGGACTTGACACCCTGTTAGAGTCTTTACTGCTTGTGTATACTGAAGGTTTTGTGTGTTGGTGTGAATTTACGAGATTATCGTGGCAGCTTCTTTTTTTTTTTCTTTTTTTTTTTTTTTTTTTAGTAAACCGTACTGTTACAGATACCCTATATTATATGATAAGGTTCATTGTCACTTTGGTTATTTAGCAGGAACCAGTACTTTAGACATGATTGTAAAAGGCCATCTTAATAGTTTAGAAGGCTAAAAATGCCCTTAAGGCTATAGGTTCCCTCAACCTTGACCCAGAACCATAAAACCTGCATGCTATTCCTAATATTGATCTTGCAGTTCAGAACACTTTTTTGCACCAAAACTTCTGGGCTCATCACGTGATTGGTATATCCAATCACGAGAAGACTCTCCCTCACTTAACCCCACACGCAGGAATGAACATATTTTACTGACCCAACACCCTATATTATATGACAAGGTTCATTGTCACTTTGGTGATCTATCAAGGACCATTTCTCCTCTCTCTCACTTCACTCATCCAAAAAGAAACAATGCTATGTGACCTTTATGATGATTCATCCTTAAACTTTTCCATTCTCATCTAACATGTAATTCTTATTTTCCTTCTAAAATCTTTTCCATGCTAATTTACATATCAGGTTACATTCCTGGCACTCGGCCCCCACACACCAATTATGTTACTCCCTATATTATATGACAAGGTTCATTGTCACTTTGGTAATTAGCAAGAACCAGTACTTTAGACATGATTGTGAAAGGACATCTTAATAGTTTAGAAGACCAAAATTGGCCTTAAGGCTATAGGTTCCCTCCTCCTTGACCCAGAACCATGAAATCTGCATACTGTTCCAAACATTGATCTTGCGGTTCAAGACATTCAATGCTGTTGTTTTTCAATACTTATTGTTATTGCCAGAGGTTTAATGATTTTATGTCTGAATTTTTCAGATGAGGCTTGATATGTATTATTTTGATATTTTTTGGACTGTTGTCCTCATCTTTATCGTGATATATAAAAACAAAGACTCTTCATTTCTCAAGTTTTTTTAACCTATCCAAAAATATTTGATAAAATTAAAAAAAGGAAAAAGGTTATTTACTTTTTCAAAAAATGTCCTTAAAGAAAAAAAAATAGGCAGAGCTTAGGTTTTGTACAAGATAGGGCACCTAGTTAGGATTAAACTCGCTACTCAGTTGTAATTAATCTGTAAGATTAATAAAAGTAATAATGACGATAGTAATAACAACAAAAATATAATAATAATAATAATAATAATAGCAACAAGCGAATGTAGCAAACTAGCACAACGGGAATACAAAGCTAGGGACGATTGGGTTGGAAAGGTGATCCATTGGGAATTATGCAAAAAACTAAATTTTGGCCATACAACAAAATGGTATATGCATAAACCAGAATCTGTTCTTGAGATGGAAATGCATAAAATTTTCTGGGACTTTGAGATAAAGACTGATCACTTCATCCCAGCCAGGAGACCAGACCTAGTATTGATTAACAAAAAAAAGTGAACTTGTCAACTGGTAGACTTTACAGTTCCAGCAGATCACAGGGTGAAGACGAAGGAAAATAAAGATAGACAAATGCCTGGACCTTTCCAGAGAATTGAAAAAAGCTATAGAATATGAAGGTCAAAGTGATACCAATTGTAGTTTGTACACTTGGAACGGTCCCAAAAAGCTTGGAAAAAAGACTGTAGGAACTGGGAATCAGAGGAAGAATTGAGACCATTGAGACTACTGCATTGCTGCCATTGGCCAGAAGAGTCCTGGAGACCTGAGGAGACTTGTTGTCACTCAGACTCCAGTGAAATACCATCAGCCAACATTGGTGTGAAAAACTCACACATAATAATAGCAACAATAATGATAATAATAATACCTTGACCTCACTAGAGAATTGAAAAAACTGTGGAATATGAGGGTGAAAGTGATACCAATAGTAGTTGGAGCACTCAGAACGGTCCCCAAAAACATAGAAAAACAGACTCGAGGAACTCGAAATCAGGAAGAATTGAGACCATCCAGACAACAGCATTGTTGAAATCAGCTGGAATACTCAGGAGAATCCTCGAGACCTGAGGAGACTTGACACTCAAACTCCAGTGAAAGACCATCAGCTAATGCTGGTGTGAAAAACTACTACTACTACTACTACTACTACTACTACTACTAATAATAATAATAATAATAATAATAATAATAATAATAATAATAATAATAGTAGTAATAATAGTAGTAATAATAATTAGTAATATTAATAATAGTAGTAATAATAATTAGTAATATTAATAATAATAATTAATAATATTATTAATAATAATAATAATAGTAGTAATAATAATTAGTAATATTAATAATAATAATAATAATAATTAGTAATAATTAATAATAATAATTAATAATAATATTATTAATAATAATGTAATAATTAGTAATATAATAATAATAATAATGAAGAAAAGACTAGAAAACAAAAATGGGAAGAAAAACAATTATATGGACGCTTCAAACGACAAATAGATGAGGTTGCACATGGAAAGACTTGGACATGGTTAAGAAAGGGAAACCTCAAAAGAGAAACAGAATCACTTATAATTGCTGCACAAAATAATGCCATAAGGACAAACTACATCAAAGCGAAAATTGATAAGACCCAACAAAATAGTAAATGTAGACTTTGCGGTAATAGAGATGAGACTGTTAACCATATACTCTGCGAATGTAGCAAACTAGCACAACGAGAATACAAAACTAGACACGACTGGGTTGGGAAGGTGATCCACTGGGAATTATGCAAGAAATTAAATTTTGACCACACAACAAAATGGTATATGCATAAACCAGAATCTGTTCTTGAGAACGAAACGCACAAAATTCTCTGGGACTTTGAAATTAAAACGATCACCTTATCCCAGCAAGAAGACCAGACCTAGTGTTGATTAACAAAAAAGAAAGAACTTGTCAACTGGTGGATTTTGCAGTGCCAGCGGATCACAGGGTGAAGTTAAAGGAAAATGAAAAAATTGACAAATATCTGGACCTTGCCAGAGAACTGAAAAAGTTATGGAATATGAAAGTGAAAGTTATACCAATTGTAGTTGGTGCACTTGGAACAGTCCCAAAAGGATTAGAAAAGGGTTTGGAAAGTTTGGATATCAGAGGAAGGATTGAAACCATTCAGAACACTGCACTGCTGCAATCTGCCAGAATACTCAGAAGAGTCCTGGAGACCTGAGGAGACTTGCTGTCACTCAGACTCCAGTGAAAGACCATCAGCTAACACTGATGTGAAAACTCAAACAATAATAATAATAATAATAATAATAATAAACTGTAAAATCTGAGGATGAAAGTGATACCAACTGCCCTTGGAATGGTTCCCCATTAGTTTAGAAAACAAACTGGAGGAATTGGAAATCAGGAAGAATCAAGACCATCCAGACAACAACATGGTTAAGATCGGCATGAATACTCAGAAGAGTTCTGGATATTTGAAGATACTTGTTGTCACTTTAGTGAAAGAGCATCAGTGTTAGTTGATGGGAAACACTTACAAGAAGTGAAATAGTAATAATAATAGCATAATAATAATAATAGCATAATAATGATATCTTATTATAATGGAGATTGTGTGTTTTTCTGTCTGTAACTGAAACTATATTCCTACTCAAGTCACAATTCTCTTAGATATTGACATCACATTCTCCATGATTTTATTTTTATCTAAACCTCAATTATTAATCAAATTGTCTTACATTATTAATACTGTTAACTATGTCTACATACTGACAACATGCAATTGTATTTATATATACAACAAAATAGCGGTCTACAGTGTGAACGGGAAGGCTAATTTGCATATTGATATTAAAAATGTGATTTTAATAAATATGTACTTAGTATTATTGATTTCTAATTGTTTGGTTTTATTTTAATGAATATAAGCAAAAATCTCTTCAATGTAACTTAAATGAAATCCATTAACAAGAAAAAATAACTGTCATTTTATTCTTTACTTCCTCTTTTAACTAAATACTTAAATTAGGATAATTTAGCAATGAAAGAAGAAAGTGATGGAAGAGTAAGTTTTAGTTGTTCTATTTTTCGATTACACCCCTTTCTGTTTCAAATCTTTTTATCTTCTTTCTTATTTAGTTTCATTAGCCTTTCTAATTTAATATAATATTTTATTACATTAAAACTTAAATACTTGCACCCGGAGGGTGCATATATTTGCTAGTAATAATAATAATAGCATAATAATAATGATATGCAATAGTAATAATAATAGCAATAGTAATAGCAATAATAATAACAGCCATAATAGCAACAATACTCATAATAATAAAATAATAGCAATGATAATTCTTGTGGGATATTTTTCAGGGGTGGTGGAATGTCATTGTTGGAATAAGAATCAATAAAAATCAGGGCATTTGAATCTGAATGACAAGAAAATGCTTCTAAAAAGGAATGTTTATCGAAAGACAATCAGAATTTTTATAAATTTTTCCATCTGTTACAGAGCATATATTTTTATTTATTTTTATTTTTATTTTTTGCTACTTTGAACAAAGAGATTAAATGGCATTTTCTTGGGGGGGGGGTGATTTTTTTTTTTTTTTTTTTTTTTTTAAATTGCATGGTCTTCTATTTACAAATAAGAGTTAAGTGGATGACCTAAAAATTTTATTTTATTTCAACCTTGAAAGGCTTAAAAATTTTTTGGAATTTTCTTCTCATTCCATTATCAGAATATCACATACAATTATTTAGAAATATTTTCTCTGAATGGTAAAGATTTTGTTTTATTGACTATCTACCCTTAGTAGGCATAAACCTAAGATCTCTCACTCTCACTCTCTCACTCTCTCTCTCTCTCTCTCACTTATATATATATATATATATATATATATACACACACACACACACACAGGTTGTGCTGGGTAAATTATCATTTAAATTTATTAGTAATTCAGACGATAATTTACCCATCGCACTCTGTGTGTGTGTGTGTGTGTGTGTGTGTGTGTGTATATTTGTGCATTTTGGCACCAAGTTATTATTAGCCAGGTTTTGTTAGGGACTATGAAATATTTCTTCTTTATGGTCTTCAAGTGTAGATGTTCAAGTCTTCTTGTTGCATTTCATATATCTTGGTGTAGATGGGAGAGAAATGTCTCATATTTTTTACCCAAGCGCTTTCAACCATGTCACTAGTCGTCCTCAGGAGTATCATTAGTTGTAGTGTTTTTTGTAGTATGAATTTTTTTCATTTATAGTTGAAAGCGCTTGGGCAAAAAATATGGGACACTTTCTCAACCATATGGACCCCTTATATATATATATATATATATATATATATATATATATATATATACAAGACGAATGTCTATACTTGAAGATTATAAAGAAGAGATATTCTGTGGTGGTTAACAAAACCTGATTATATATATTGTCCATAAATAAGTACACTCTGACCACTTTTTCTTAATAAAAAGTTAATTTTCTTCTAAACCAAAGTTACCAGAATTTTAGTATTTCTAGTGGAGCATTATACTATCAAAACGGATATTATTAGGTATTATTTATTTCTAAACTAATTGAAACTCTCTAACCAAAACTTAGAACATGTAGCTGTCCAAAATAAGTACATCTTGGATATATTTCCAATAGATATGTGGATAAAACATACATCAACTGAAGAAAAATGATGTTAAAACCAAATTTGGTGTAAGGTAAAGGTGAAGTGCCACACCTACTGCCAACTCCCATCTTGACCACACAGATCAGATTACCCAATCTGTGCTACTCATGTGATGAGTTGGGGGGGGGGCTGGTATCAAACGTGGAACCTTGTGATTCCTAGTATTATATTACAACACCTACCATCAGCTCCCTACTTTACTAAACAGATCCCTGTGCTACTCATACACTGAGTTGGTGATGGCTGGCATTGAACCTGGAACCTTGTGGTTCTGAGTTGGATGTTCTACCAACTTACCTAATGATTTGGCAATTTTTTTAAATTTAGAAAAAAAGACTAAGAGAACACAGAAACAGTCACCCAGGTTGTCATAGCAATAGAAATACATTTTCTATGATTTTATAATATATCACTTTTTTGAAACCAAATTTGATAAATTCCCTTTGAATTAGCTCGGTCGGTAGAGAGTTCGGCTAGAAACCACAAGGTTCTTAGTTCAATACCGGGCCCTCGCCAACTCAGCGTATGAGTAGCACAGGGATCTGTGTGGTAAAGTAAGGAGCTGATGGTAGGTGTGGTGCACCACCTCAGACACTAAAATAATCTCCTTGGTCTAGCACTAGTGAAAAGGGGATAGACTCCCTCACTGTCTGGCTGATACTGACATCAGGCCGTTCCAACGACTTTGCTTTTTACTAGACTAACATAAACTTATCCCCAAAATTGACTAATTTTGATCCTGTCATATAGTACCTAAATAATGAGAATGGAATTATTTGTTTTTCCTATAAATAATCTCTGAAGAAACAATGAGATCAAATGGGGCTTGTTAATTCAATCTAGCAATCGCTAATTACTCTGTTCACCTTGTATCTTTGCTTAGTAAACCTTTTTCCCTATCCTTGATACTCATTGTGTTTATTCATATTATTTCTCTGATCACTCAAGTTATAAAAACTGCCCTATTTAGTTCTAATTTTTCATTGATAATATTTTATTTCACTCGGAATTCTGATGTTTCAAAATTGTCTAATTCATACAGCAAATAAAGGTCATGAGCACAATTTCAAACATTTTTTTATTCATGCATTTTAAAGATTCCTAACAATTGGCAGTCCTAATTACATTACCATGACAACTTTTCCCCAATATTTTTTCCTGAAACTGAAATTTTCCAAGTCATTATCTGATTAAGCTTATGTTATAATGAATATATAAATACTCAGCCATTTTTGTGTTTCACATCAAAATTTTCTTTCATATTTCAGCAATTTTATCTTTGTTTGCAAAGATGTTGCTACTGTATCTTTGGTTATAAAGGTGTTGAAATTTTATTCCTAAAGAGATATTGTGATTTTATTTTTGGGGTGTAGAGGTGTTGTTGTGATTTTATTTTGGGGTGTAGAGGTGTTGTGATTTTATTTTGGGGTGTAGAGGTGTTGTGATTTTATTTTGGGGTAGAGGTGTTGTGATTTTATTTTTGTGTATAGAGGTGTTGTGATTTTATTTTTGTTTGATTTTATTTTGGGGTGTAGAGGTGTTGTGATTTTATTTTTGGGGTGTAGAGGTGTTGTGATTTTAGAGGTGTTGTGATTTTATTTTTGGGGTGTAGAGGTGTTGTGATTTATTTTGGGGTTGTTTGTGATTTTATTTTGGGGTGTAGAGGTGTTGTGATTTATTTTTGGGGTGTAGAGGTGTTGTGATTTTATTTTGGGGTGTAGAGGTGTATTTTATTTTTGGGGTGTAGAGGTGTTGTGATTTTATTTTGGGGTGTAGAGGTGTTTGATTTTATTTTGGGGTGTAGAGGTGTTGTGATTTTATTTTGGGGTGTAGAGGTGTTGTGATTTTATTTTGGGTGTTGTTGAGGTGTTGTGATTTTATTTGGGGTGTAGAGGTGTTGTGATTTTATTTTGGGGTGTAGAGGTGTTGTGATTTTATTTTAGAGGTGTTGTGATTTTATTTTTGTAGAGGTGTTCAATTTTATTTTGGGCTAGATTTTCATTGCTATAGAGTTTGGTAATAAACAATGTCTAATGACATCTTCTTTTTATTTCATAATGTTCTACTCAAATAATAAGATAAGAAAATTAACTTTTTACAAAAAATTGCTTGGAGTGTACTTACGTTTAGCCAATACTGTATGTCAAAGTCTTCGATCTGCAGAATATAAAAATTTAGCAGTTCCCATTTGCACGAAGTGTGCAAAAATACGACTGTGAATATGCTCATAGAAAGCATATTTGTTCCTTTTTGTTCTGATCATACCACTTGGGATTGCTTTTTTAATGCCACAAATGCAATTTTCAAATTGAAGGGATATGTTCGGAATCTTGACACAGTTCGATCAATATAAATGTGCATGCACAAACATAAACTTTCAAATCAATTCCATCAATATATCTCTCTCTAGAATTTCAACTTATTTGTTGACCATCAGGATATGCCACATGGTTTTTACATCAGTATTGAATTTGCCACAAGTGCCAATAATTGATATTGGAATGCACAATTTGAATCTCATATTTACTACCCAGTTCTCGTAATAATTATCTTGATCACAGAAGAATATTTAGAAAGCTTGAAAAAAAAGAATAAAAAACTTGAAAATAATAAGGATTCTGTTTAATTTAATGAAATTTGTTTGAATGTATGTATATGATTTAATGAATCATATATGTATATATATTTACTTAATATATATGTATATATTTGATTTAATTTAATTAATTTAATTTATTTTATGTATATATATATATATATATATATATTAGTTGTAGAAAAGTTATTTCCCTACCACGGTTTCGTTGTCCTTAGTACTGAGTTCCCCTGAAGACGCTGGACTAAGAACACCGAAACCATGGTAGGGAAATAACTTTTCTACAACTATTAATGGTCTATTTTTTACAAGATATATTGAGCCCTTTTGGATTAACTACTTATGCTACTACAATGTGTAGATGGTAGTAACCCTTTGATGAATATATATATATATATATATATATATATATATATATATATAGTGTGTGTGTGTTTAAGATTATTTTATGCTTTAATGTTTTAAGATTTTGTGTGTGTTTGTGTATATGTTAATACTTATTGAAGTAGTGACCATAATTATTTTTTTGCAAATCGTATGTGTGCCTGAACATGTGACTGTTTTGTTCTTGTGTAGATTGTTGTTGTTATTGTTGTGTGTTTAATGTTGGCATTTTGGTTGTGTTGTTATTATCTCGGTACTTTTGCTACTTTTAAGCGTATTCAAATTTTCTTTCCAAAAAAATATTTTATAAAATTAAAATAATGAAAAACATTTACTTTTTGGAAAAATGCCCCCCAAAAAAAAAACAAACTAGGCATATCTTAGGTTTTGTACAAAATAGGGCACCTAGTTATGATTAAACTTGCTACTCAGTAATTGATTTGTGAGATTAGCTTCTAATAATAATGGTAATCTTATTATAATGGAGATTGTGTGTTTTTCTATCTGTAACCGAAACTATATCACTATACAAGTCACAATTCCTTTTGTTATTTACATCATATTCTCCATGATTTTATTTTTATTTAAATTTAAACCTCAGTTATTAATAAAATTGTTTTACATCATTAAGACTGTTGACCATATCTACATGCTAATAACATGCAATTGTATTTATATATACAACAAAATAGCGGTTTACAGTGTGAATGGGAAGGCTAATTTGCATATTGAGCTTAAAAATTTGATTTTAATAAATATGTGCTTAGTATTATTGATTTCTAATTGTTTGGTTTTATCTTATTGAATATGAGCAAAAATCTCTGGGATAAATCTTAAAAGAAATCCCTGAACAAGAAGAAATAACTGTAATATTAATCTTTACTTCCTATTTTAACTAAATAGTTAAATTAGGAAATTTTACTAATGAAAGACAGGAGTAACGGAAAATGATGGAAGAGTTAGTTTCAAAGTTGTTCTATTTTTCAATCATACCTCCTCTGTTCCAAATATGTTTATCTGTATTCTTATTCAGTTTCTTTAGCCTTTCTAATTTAATATCATATTTTATTATATTAAAACTTAAATACTTGCACCCAGAGGGTGCATATATTTGCTAGTAATAATAATGATGATGAAAATAGTAATAACAACAAAATAATAATAGCAACAATGGTAATTTATGAGGAAGTGCGTCCCGGTCTCCTGCCTCAGAAATTGCTACCTGGTGACTATTAAAATAATGTCCCTAGCTATGTCATCTCGGTGGTGTTACTTTAAAGAAAACAACCAACTTAGGGCGTTAAATGTATTTTAGAGCAAATAAACTTACCACTCAACTTATTTAAACCTGTGTTTTTTCAATTTTCTTAATATTCTACATATATAGAATCCCCGCCTGTCAGCTTGGCAGTCAAGGTTTCAAGTCCTACATGGAGCAGTCTCCCATGTCTATAACCTTGCTGATGAGACCTAATAGGTCGAAATATACATACAGGGATTGACATTTTCTCGATTTGTTTAGCCTTACATTTGAACATATATTCCCGCCTAAATTCATTAATTATTAACTAATTAATTTTCAAAATTAGGTATGACTTCAATTAAGCACATATCCTCCAAAAATATATAGATATAGACTATTTTGGGGTTTTGTCAGTTTGAATTTCAAATCTGGTGTACCTAACAAATATGACTTCTTCTTCTTCTTTTTCTAGACATGAAGCCGAGAGGTTGGAGCAGGAGGCAAAGGGTCGTCTTGAACGACAGAAGATTAGTGATGAGGCTGAGGCAGAACGAGCACGTCGTGAACTCCTGGAACTTCAAGCCAACAGTGCAGCTGTTGAGAGCACTGGTCAAGCGAAAGCTGAGGCACAGTCCAGAGCCGAGGCAGCTCGAATTGAAGGAGAAGCTGCTGTTGACCAGGCCAAATTAAAGGCCGAAGCTATGAAGATTGAATCGGTAAGTTTCAAATGAGAAATATTTTCCCTGCTTTTCATTAGGGGACTCCCCATGGCCTAATGGTTAACGTGCTGAACTGCGACAGTCTAGTGAGTGAGTTCAAACTCCAGTCATTCTTTCTTTCTGGCTAGTTTCTTTTTTCTTTCTTTCTTCTGGCTAGTTTCTTTCTTTCTTTCTTTCTTCTTTCTGGCTAGTTCTTTTTCTTTCTTTCTTTCTGGCTAGTTTCTTTTTCTTTCTTTCTTTCTGGCTAGTTTCTTTTTTCTTTCTTTTCTTTCTTTCTGGCTAGTTCTTTCTTTCTTTCTTTCTTTTTCTTTTTTCTTTCTTTCTTTCTTTCTTTTTCTTTTCTTTTCTTCTTTTTTTCCTTTCTTTTTCTTTCTTTTATCATTATTTTATTCTGTTTGTTTTTTTCTTTGTTGTTCTTTCCTCTTTTTCATCCTTTTTTCTTTTTTCTTCTTTTTTCCTTTCTTTTGTATCACTTTCTGATTAGGTTCTTCTTTCTTTCGTTCTTACATTCTTTCTTTCTTTTATTGCATCTCTTTCTGTTTACTTCTTTCTTCCTTTCTGTCATTCATTTTTTCTGTTTAGTTTCTTCTTTTTCTTTCGTTCTTTCTTTCCTTCGTTCTTTCTTTTGTTCTTTCTTTCTTTCTGCTGCCATTCACTTTTGGACTAATAACCCTAGGAAATATATGCACCCTCTCGTCCCTCCAGTTATAAGTTAAATAGTACCACTACTGTTCTTCGCCACAGGTAGAATGTGACACAAGGTCACAAGTATGGAGCATCCAGTGAGGATTGAACTTGCTATTCAGTAGTAATGGATCTGCAAGACTAGCTTGCTAACCATTACACAACAAAGGGATGCTCTCTGGCCGGTTTAGGATTAGGTTTGATTCGTATTTATTTAATAAAATAGTTATAATAAAATAAATTCTTTTTTAAAAAGAAAGATCTTATGGAAATTAGTTTTTACTGAAATGAAATTTAATCATCAACACTAGAATAAGATTTTGATACTTTCAGGGAAAACTTTCTTTTCGTCATTGGATCAACCAATTTAAAGGACTAATATCCTTTTCTTTTCAAATTTCTTTTTTTTTTTTTTTTTTTTTTTTTTTGCGTCCTGTTTCAGCCAATCTGATCACAGAATATCATCAACTTAATTCTTAAAACATAGAAAAGTCTGCTTAGAGGATATAAATAAAAAGAATTTCAAAAAGTATTGCATCAAGAAATTTAGGGACTCCCCATGGCCTCATAGCTAACATGCTGAACTGTAACATAGTAGCAAATGATTTTGAACATAAGTCGCAATATTACATTCACTTTTGGACTAATACTCAATTATGGGTTAAATAGTACCACTACTGTTCTTCTACAAGGATAGCTTTGGCATTAAATAACCCACAAAGGATGATATCTTATTATAATGGAGATTGTGGGTTTGTCTGTGTGTAACCGAAACTACATTACTATACAAGTCACAATTCCCTTTGTTATTTACATCACATTCTCCATGATTTTATTTTTTATTTAAACCTCAATTATTAGTAAAATTGTTTTACATTATTAATTGTTGACCATATCTACATGATATTTTCCACGTACCCCACTTGTACGGGTCAGGCACAAGGCCCTATTTATGTGGGACCACCCACAAGCCGAAGCTCATGGAGTGGCAGGTGAAAAATTGCGTCGATCCCGTCGGCATTCCCCCTCAAGGGGGGCGCCTCAGGCACTAGGCAATAAACCCAGCCCTGCCCCTTTAAATCAAGGGGGCAGGTGTTGCCTGGGGGGATGGCCCCCTGGGATCGACGCTATTAAATCGTAAAGATCCAGGGCCGAAGCCACTGGACCCCTGGCGTTGGCCAGATCTACGTAGTTATAGCATGCAATTGTATTTATATATACAACAAAATAGCGGTTTACAGTGTGAATGGGAAGGCTAATTTGCATATTGATATTAGAAATTTGATTTTAATAAATATATGCTTAGTATTATTGATTTCTAATTGTTTGGTTTTATCTTATTGAATATGAGCAAAAATCTCGGGGATAAATCTTAAAAGAAATCCATTAACAAGAAGAAATAACTGTAATTTTATTGTTTACTTCCTATTTTAACTAAATAGTTAAATTAGGAAAATTTACCAATGAAAGACGGGAGTAACGGAAAATGATGGAAGAGTCGGTTTCAAAGTTGTTCTATTTTTCAATCATACCCCCTCTGTTCCAAATATGTTTATCTGCATTCTTATTCAGTTTCATTAGCCTTTCTAATTTAATAAGATATTTTATTATATTAAAACTTAAATACTTGCACCCGGAGGGTGCATATATTTGCTAGTTCTGTTAAAACAAAGAAACTAAACCAAAATTCTTTTCGTATTATCAACCTGGACATTTTGAAATTATACTCTTTTAATTATGAACGACTAAAGATGAATCTACCTTAGTGGTTGGGATTGTAGAATACGCCACTGTAAGTCTCCAGGGATTAAGACCCCCCCCCCCGTCCCAATAAGACCACCTGTTGGCTTTGGGTGGAAACACATAATGCCTAAGAACAGGATTGTAATGGCTAAGCAGTCTGTGGCCGAGGTATTAACTGCAACACTTCACTCAACTTTTCTATTAATAAATACGTATGTCAGTGTGTCACATTTTTTCAACTTTACTCCTAGAGGCCGTTGCCCAACATACGATACCATTTTGGAATCAGACTGATTCTGTGAGCAAATGAAAAACATTCCACACCAAATCTGGTCCTGCAATCCTGAAATTTTGGATTCCCAAGTTCTAAACACTGCAAATTACCAATTATTATCTTGCTCTAAAGTCCTCGATATATTAACTTTCCACCAGACAAAAAAGGGGGGAACCCAAAAAACAATACATTTTAATAATGTCCAATGTGTGGTAACTTATGGGGCTTTAGTATTATTTGTATTATTCAGACTATTGTCCCCATCTTCATTGTTATCTGTACAACATTTCGACCAATGTGCCCTCCGGCCTTCTTCAGGTGTTTCTTGTCGGACTCAGGAACCTTTTCAGATTCAGGAACCTTCTTGTCGTAATCGGGAGTCATCACAGAACTTTGAAACTAACCCTTATTCAGTCCATGGGGGTATCCTGTTCTCATTCCGCTAACCATAGCTGGGGTACAAGTGTTAAGCTGTGTTAATTATTATTCCATGTTACTGCTGACCAGAACTGAACATGCAGTCTAGAGATAACTATCCACTAGGCCATGTGTCCAATTCAGAGAAATAATGGGGCTTTGTGTAATTAATAATTTTGAGAAATGTACTATTAATTTCTTCAGTGTCAAAAATGGAGTAAAAGATCTCCATGGCGTAGTGGCTAATATGCTGGACTGTGACCCTTTTATAGTAAATAAGTTTGAACTCAATTGCACTAAAAAGTAAAGTAAAATGTAAAGTTGTTGGGGGTGGCCTAATGTCAGTATGAGCCATACAGCAAGGGAGTCTATCCCCTTTTTCACTAGCACTAAACCAAGGAGATTCTTTTTTGTGTCTGAGGTGGTGCACCACACCTACCATCAGCTCCTTATTTTACTGCACAGATCCCTGTGCTACTGATACACTGAGTTGGCGAGGGCTGGTATTGAACTAGGAACCTTGTGGTTTCTAGCTGAATGTTCTACCGACCAAGCTGCACTATTACGTTCATTTTCAGACTAATACCCTTGGGAAAGGTATGTACCATTTCATCTATCCTGCTATGGGTTAAATAGTATCACTACTGTTCTTCTACAAATATAGATTTGGCATTAAATAACCCACGGTTGATATGCCATTAAACAAAGAAACCAACCAACCAACCCACTGTTGGGTCAGTAAAATGGTTATTCCTGTATATAGAGTGAGTGAGGGAGAGGCTCTGTGATTGGATATACCAATCACATGATAGCCCAGAGTTTTAGGCGCAATATCCAAAAAGCCAAGGCAGACAGATTCAACCAGAGGCAGCGAATTTCAGGGGCTCAAAGAAACCACCTCAAGATATCTTCTCCAACACGCTGGTAAGTCCCTTAAACTCAACTTTATATACAGGAAGGACTTTATATTGTTGTTTGTTGTTTTATGTACTAGCCAATAAATTGTTTGAATTAAGGAAGTATTAATTCCTTTCTTGTTGTTGTTCGTCTTAGAATTGAATGCTATACTAACACAATACCACCAAAGAGATAGACAGTAAGATATTTTTTTTTTTCATTTGTTTTGTTCAATCCTTTAATTGATTTATCAGTGATTTCTTTCTTTTTGTTGGATCAAAATTCCCACTTGTTGTTTTTATCTTACAGGAAGCTGAACTGGAACGTATTCAGCAAGCGAGAGAAGCAGAGATCAAGTATATCTCTGAAAAGAACACTTTAGAAGTGAAAAAGACAAACGAAATGTCTCAGCTGCAAATACAGATGTTCGATTCGATGGTCACTTCACTTGGACAGGGAACATTAAGAGACATTGCCGTTTCAGGACAAGAGAACCAATTGAAATTGTTACAGTCAATTGGCCTTAAATCCACACTCATTACTGATGGCAATACACCTATTAACTTGTTTAATACGGCACAAGGGCTGGTTGGCAATTTTGTGAAAACCCATGACATCACAGATTACCCAGCGAGCACTACTTCTTAGAGAAAAAAAAAGAAGAAAAGTTGTCTTTTTGAAAATACATAAATTTTTTTTTTTTTTTTAAATTTAAAAAAAAAAAGTTTCTGTATTTTTGAGAGAGAAAATCATTGCCGCACATTTTGATATCATGACATAATCTGGGAAATAATGTCCTATAATCTTAATGGTTGCTGTTTTTTTAAATACCAATGAGTTTGTTTTTTTTTTTATAGTTACTGAGTATTCACAATATGAGTGCTCTTTATAGTTATTTCTCATTTATTTTATCCACTAAAACATTTATTCTATTTTGTTAACATTACCTTTTTATGTATGACATAAAAAACTGACTGTACTTGTAAAGTATTAAAAACTTTATATTACTCTGATTTTTCTTGTTTGTGTTCAATACTTTCTGATTATTAAACTACAGTGCTACCTTAAATTAAGAGTTTAATTTGTTCCGCTCGTAACTCAATTTCCTCGATTATCAAATCAATTTTCCTCATTGAAATGAACTGAAATACCATTCGTCCGTTTCATAAACCCCTACGCAACACTCCACTCTGGCTCTTACTTAGGCTAGATGGGTGGCTAGATGAGGACAATAGTCAGAAATATCATCATTTCTTCATATTAAGCCTCATCTTGATATTTTTTTAACATTTTTTTAAAGTAAGAAACCTAGCACTGTATTGTATGAAAATATAGAATCTAATTAATTATGCATTGATACTTATTTTTTATAAATTTTTTTCTTTTTTGTGCAATGAATTTTGAAATTAACTTGATGACCTTCAAAGACCAGAGGTAAAAATAGATTGAGAGTGTGCTTTTGGGATTATCATGTGACCCCTACGGGGCCACCGACCAGACATACAAATTATCTATAAGAGATGTTTATTGTATCCCTACACTTCTAATGAAAAAAAAAAGAGTTTATTTTATGTATAATTAAAAGTAAATAAAGTCTGTGGGGTGGCCTAAAGTCAGTATCAGCCAGACAACAAGGGAGTCTATCCCTTTTTCACTAGTGCTAGACCAAGGAGATTGTTTTAGCATCTGGAGTGGAGCACCACACCTATTATCAGCTCCTCACTTTACCACACAAATCCCTGTGCTACTCATATGCTGAGTTGTCGAGGGCCAGTATCAAACTAAGAACCTTGTGGTTCCTAGTTGGACACTCTACCAACTAAGCTAACCCAGCCCTAATAAGAAAATAAATTATGATTTTAATTACAACATTTAGATATTTATTCCCTCTTTTCAATTATTTTTACTATAAATAATTTCTGGAAACGGCTAAATAACTTGAACTAACTTGTTTTACTAATTATTTAGTAGTCTAGATCATTGGTTCTCAAACTTTTTCTTCTTCTTCTTTTTTTTTTTTTTTTTTTTTTTTTTTTTATTATTATTATTATTATTCTTATTCTTATTCTTCTTCTTATTATTATTATTATTATTATCTATGGACCCTTTTTATACTTATCTTACTCTGATGGACACCTCCCAGTCCTTCTATCTTTAAAAGTCATGTTGTATTTTTATAATTAAATATGTTTTGATTGTCTGGACCCCAGAAAATGTTATATTTTCCCTGGTGGGCCATATGGCTCCCAGTTGAGGATATCTGGTCTAGATCATAGACTAGATATGTTGGTAAATATTACAACAGCAAGAAAAAACTTTTTATTCATTGAAATTCTAAATAAATACTTAAATTTATATGAATTAGATAATTCAAAAGATTTCTTATTTAAAGTTTAGACTCTGTTGTTAAGGAAAAAATTAAGAATAAGTGAGGATTTGCAATTTTAAATTGTTTTAAGTTTAAAGAAAAGAGAATGTGTTGTTGTACCAAATTGTATCTATGGCTGATGAATATTTAAAAAAAAATGTTTTTCCAGAGTGCTTTTTTTCTTGAGGATAAGCATCTAATATGCTGCTTTGAAACCAATGGTTACAAACACCTTTTAATTGTGTATTTTACCAAAATAAATAAATGTGTAATCGAGGACTTTATTTTCCTTTCTCCAATACAAAGCACGCACGCACGCATATATATAATGATGAACAAAAGGGATAAAACAAATAAGTAAAAGTAAGTCGGGGTGGCCTAAAGTCGGTATCGGCCAATCAGCGAGGGAGTCTATCCCCTTTTCACTTGCGCTAGACCAAGGAGATTATTTTAGCATCTAAGGTGGAGCACCACACCTACCATCAGCTCCTTACTTTACCGCACACATCCCTGTGCTACTCATACGCTGAGTTGGCGAGGACCGGTATCGAACTAGGAACCTTGTGGTTTCTAGCCGAACGCTCTACTGACTGAGCTAACCCAGCCCCTATAAGACAAATAGGAATATTTATTTTAGGTCATCGTCCGGAGAAAAAGTTTTTGTAAAAAAAAAAATGATTTTAGAAAGTTTTCAAAGTATTTGATAAGCCACAAATTTGAAATCTTGTATACCACTTAATATGCTTATAACTAAAAAAACAAAAAAAATTTTTTATTTTTAATAATTAATCGATATAATTCAATAATTAAGAAAAAATGATTAAAATATCATATACAGACACCCCCACTCCACTACCCTTGACACTTTCAACTTTCAAGACAGAAAAATCAAAAACTACCGTTAACATAATCTTCAGCTACACCCACCTCCAGCCACCGTCGGCACCTTTGAAGTGGCGTCAGCCAACAGAAACGGATGCCATCTGTAGGACTTGCTGGAAAAAAAAAAAAAAAAAAAAGGGGGGAAAAAAAGAGTTCTGAAATTAACAATACTCTCGTTAAGACACTTACGCTCATGGCATAATGGCTACCATGCTGGACTACGACCGTAGTAAGTAAGTTTAAACTCCAGTTGAGCTATTACATTCACTTTCAGGCTGATACCCTTGGGAAAGGTATGAACCTCCTCATCTCA
>CM042160.1:74839280-74849280 GCA_023376005.1 Doryteuthis pealeii | reverse complement strand
GGAGGGTGCATATATTTGCTAGTGATATTGAATATTCTTATTTAATAAAGATAATTTCCACACAGTTGCTTATCTATACAAATCCTTATAGACTTTTTGCTGGGCATTATATATTTTTCTACATTAATAGGTAGGCATTTAAATTCGGATGAATAATACTCAACAAACAAATGAAGATACAAACATATATTCGAAAAAATACAACTTGCAAACTTAATGGCGTTGCGGCCAGACTTATCTGCTGAGATCCATCTTAAGGAGAGTGGATTAGATGTCTTGCTGCAGTGATCGTCAATACTACAAGTCGCCCTAGACAGGTATTCAATTTTGGTGCCAATCTACGGTATTGTCTCGATTGGCCCCCTAGTGACAAGGGCAGATAATCAATACTATATAAAGTTTAAATCAAATTGGATTCGGAGTTCTTATCTGCTGAGATCCATCTTAAGTCTGGGAGAGACTGAATTAGATGTCTTGCTGCTGTGATCGTCAACACAAGCGACACTAGACAGGGGTTTAATTTAGACGCTAATCTACAGTACTGGTTGATTGGCCACCTGGTGCCAAGGGCAGATAATTAATCCCTAATGTTTCCAATACCCTCCCAAAATACAAAAAACAGTTAACTGGAACGGATTTTTTTTAAAAATACAAATCTTTAAATAAACTAGCAAAAACATGCACCCTCTGAGTGCAAGTATTTACGTTTTAATGTAATAAAATATATCAATAAGTAGCTATGTGCAAATTATCGCTGGCTCTAAAAAGGGTGATCACAGGAAATTCTTCTAAAAATCATATAAAATAAACTAACTATCCGATTTTAATAAAACTTTCGGTATATGAAGTAATAAAAGACGAACTTTGATTGTAAATAAATGCTTACTAAATTGAAAAGGCTAATAATTTTTTCGTTAGTTTTTGTTTCGCGCATTGATCCCCCGTACAAAGATCTTTTTTTTGGGGGGGGGCGATATAAAGGATTTTTACATTTTTGGAAAGATGATTAACACGGAACATATGTAAAAAAAAAAAAAAAAAAAAATCGCTACTAATTCGGTTTTGGTAAATAGGGCATCTTTAACATTGAAACTTCAATCTCGTAAATAAGAAAAAATATGTATCTTTTTTGTCTTTTTTTTCTGAATTTCTAAATTTTTCTAGCTATTTCCGCCCTTTTTTACTCCTTAAAAAATAATGCCCCCACGATAATGCCAGTTTACGGGACCTGTGACGTGAGGTGCAGTTGTGTGGACATTGATTTGGCTCCCCACGAGACCAAAATGTGACATAAGGTCGGTTTAGTATGAGTGATACCTTGCAGGAATCAAGACAAAATTACTTGATTTCGTTGTCATACCCCTTCAAGGGCGCCGCAGGCACAGGGTAATAAATCAGGCCCACGCCTCTTTTAGACGATGGGGACGGATGCTGCCTGTGGTGAGGGCTCTAACTAAGCCGATAATTTTACTCATCTACCCCGCACGAACGCAATGTTGTCTGTCTAGTCAGATGTTGTGTCATAACCTAAAAGTTTTAATGGACTCGTCCATGTAAACATTATAATGGATTGGTCCATATAAAATACGTTCCCAGATCTAAGAGAAGAAAAATAAAAGGGTTGATAGTAATGAAGAATGAGAAGCGCGGTGGTGTACTGGTTAGAGTCGTCTGAAATGGACTCGTTGGCCCGAGTTCAATTCCTGGACGAAGCCACAGTTCACATAGCGCTAATCCCATTGGAAAAGGTATGAAGCCAACTATTCTCACTCCAGCTATGAGTAAATAGTAGAGCAGACTGGGCTCTTTAACCTTGGTTAAGCAAGAAGTCTAGGAGAAGTAAAACTCTGAATTAAAACCTGGTCACTACTAGAATAGGCTCAGGCCTACTTAGTGATCTATTTCAACTTTTTTAAAAAGAATTGGCAAACGTTTCTATTTGAAAAGTAGTCCTGATATGCGTGACTGGAAGGGAGATAACTTAATACATAAATACTGAGTTATGTCCCTTGTATATACTATTTACAAGGATAAATACCGGTTAATATGATCATTAAATCGGATGAAAACTTTATTTACCTTTGTAGTTCACCAACAGGTTGGTTCTCAGCAGGAGCTTCCAATTCGGCACTGTCGTTGGGGAGAATCTGGGGTTCGAGGGATCGTTTGAATTGGCCTGTTTCGACAATGCTAATGCATTTGGCGTATTTCTGGTAAAGGCTGTTCAGTTTTTGCCGGAAGTCGTTATTGGACAGAAGTTCATCGACAGTCATTCCTGAAAAAGAGAGAAAAGGGAAAATAAAGATCCTTATTTTTTTTTAGTAAATAACCTACTCTATGTAATAATCACTTGCTAATAATTATTTTGGTCCATTGTATTGAAAATAAGACGGAGATTTTTCCAAGCCGTAGCTGTGTCAGTACTAATGTATGGCTACACCACTTGGACTATAACGAAATGCCTAGTGATAGTAATTCCTTGATAGGAATTATACATGGATGCTGCGTTTTGTTTTGAAGACAGCAAATTACAAAACAGTTGTACGGCCACTTATCTCCCATCTCACAAACCATCCAAGTAAGACGAGAAATACATGCTGGGCATTGCTGGAGAAGTAAGGATGAACTCATAAGCGACGTTCTATTATGGACTCGTACAAGAGTTGTAATACCTGCTAGGGCCCCAGTTCTGTGACTAACACATGTGTCTCCGGCTAATTGCGTTGTGTTTTTCAAAGATCTACATAATTTGGAATCATGTAGATGCGTAATGTAATGGTTAGTGTCGTAGGAAATGAACTCGTCGACCCGAGTTCAAATCCTGGATAAGGCTGTTTACATTTCACATAGCGATAATACCCTTGGGAAAGGTATACTTCCAACTACGCTTCCTCCAGTTATGGGTAAATAGCAGGGCAGACTGGGATCTTTAACCTCGGCTAGGTAACCAGTCTAGAAGAAGGAAAACTCTGAATTAAAACCTATTAAACTCCGCTTAATAAATTGACCATGTGTCACATCCTGCTCGTGCGGAGGGGTTGGTAAATATGTACATAATTTGGAATTGACACAACATTGTCGGAGCTTTCTCGTTGGATTTGTCGGCAGAAGTTGCCGGCTGTTGGCAACTCAAATGACGAGAAAACCGTCTCCGTAGATAATAACAAATATTTATTGAAACACAATTGTGCAACAATAATACGTATAACATATTCATGCCATTCTCAAAGTGCTAAGTGAACGGAAAGTCTCCAGCTGATTCCATTTTTGAGTGGGCAATGCACATCTCCATAAATAGCAATTTTTCACAATCAGTGTTTCAACATTGAACAATTCAAAAACAGTTAACTTACCTTTTGCGTCGGCGAGTTTTTGGGCCACCTTCAATGGATTAGTTCCGCATGGGTACGCTTGACTAACAAGGCATAGACACACACAGATGAAGAGCATACGAATAAGGTCTTTCTCGTGGAACATTTTATGGCAGGAAAGAAAACCTGCCGAGGAAAAAGTAAATTATGTGTTTAAGGGAATGTTTTATGAAGTATTGATGTTCACCTGTTAAATACAAAATGTTTTGCGTCTTATATTTTATTAGATTATTTACTGCTAAATAAAAAGCCAACGTGATATCCTCAATGTGTGCTAATTCCATAGCTTTTGCCGTGAGTAGTAGTTCGTGAGGGAAAACATTTGTATATTTTATGAAGCCAGAATGTTCAGCTATTAAATACAATATGTTTTGCGTCTTATATGTTATTAGGTCATTTACTTCTACATAAAAAAAAAGGTGACATCCTCAAACTGTGCTAGTTCCATAGTTTTTACAAGGGGTAGTAGTTCGTGAGGTAAACCATTTGGACGATTTAATCTTTTAAACAAAGTGATTACAAAAACAAAACAAAATGGCAAATATAGTTCTTTCGTATAGTAAAATCAAATTTGTAATAGGATCTATATTGCTTTTTGAATTTACGTTCCAAATCTCAGAGATCATTCTGCTGGAATCTATATCATACCGTTAGGGGTAGTTTAGCTCATTCGCCTATGTAATCGCAAGGCTCCGGGTTTGATAACGGCCCTCGATAACTCAGCGAAACCCTCAACCCTTTTATCATATATGTGCTAGAGGGCGGTAGCTGAGGGTCTTATTGTCCTGGGTATGACATTAAACTGCATTTAATGGTGAAGTTCCAATTTTGGAATTCTGGGAATGTGGGGTACCCTTTCATCGTCATTACTCCCAGGTCCACTCTGACCCGGAATAGTAGTACCTGTTAAGGTGATATCTATGAGTTAAATAGAAAATATGAGTTTGAAATAATGAGTTTAAAAAAATGAGTTAAAAAATTTGAATACCCATCAAGAATGAATAAAACAAACTTCTTCGGCATAAAATAACGCAACAATAGTTAACATGCCGTAAAATCTAATCACTAACCACTTTATACTTTTGGAAAGTAACTTAAGGAAAGCTTCACTTGCTCGACTTTTCTTTCTCGCTACATATTGTCCATTATTGTCCAAATATTTCAAACATTTTAAAGTATTTTTATTCTTAAGTATTTTTATTCTTAAGTATTTTTAAAGTATTCAAGATATATTTTAACGGTATATTATAAAGGTCTATATAAAGTATCAAAGTATTTTTTTATTAAAAAATATGTATTATTAAATAGTTAAAGTAAACTTTAAAATTTCTTAAAACTATTAAAGTATATATAAAGTATCAAAGTTGAATTGAAAAGTAAAGAGTAGAACGATGAGACTGATAAACTGTTTAGATAAGTTTTAATATTAAAACAATTGCACCAGTTATAACAGTTCAATCTGAAAACAAAATGCCGCGTTCGTATATATATATAGAATATACCCTAGCGGGCAGGGGAGATAATTAGGAATTAAGGTTACTTAAAGGTTAAGGTTAATCAAAGATTAAGATTATTAAAAGGAAATAACTATTTAATTTACAACAAAAGTATATTTTTAAAAATGTTTTTATTTATTTTTAACGTATTTTTATTTTTAAGTATTTTAATTTTTTAAGTATTTTATTTTTACACTTTTGAAAAGTAGCTTAAAGATATATTCACTTGCTCGACGATTCTCTCTCGCTACATGTTGTCCATTATTGTCCAGATATTTTCTGATCATTGCTAATTCTGCCGAAAAAATGTTTCTCGACATGACCTCGATCAATTCATCTGTCAGAATCAATGATTAAACACTTCCTGTTTGCACACGAATTAATTCCCCCATTACAGTTAATTGAAAGAACGCATCAAGAGAAGGCTGAAATTAGAATCTACGCCATTTTTTTATACCGCTAACAAAAAAGTTGGGTTGATTATTAATCATTAATTTTCACTCACATTATCCTCCTCTTAATTCTACCCGATTTTAACGCATCTCTTTGAATCATCATTTATACAAAAGCGAGAAACAGTGGCGAATCGGAGACAATAATAATAAAAAAAAGATAAGTTCTTGGTTTTGTGATTGAATTATCAAATCAACATTAAAGTCCGGAATGGTTAACATTAAGGTTTATTACTTTTTTGTACAGGGAAATATAAAAAACTAGCAGAACCTGTGGATATACCACAGTAGGATAATTTAATTATTACAACGTTTGATATATTTACTTAAGAGCTATCGCGAAATAGTTCAATATGTAAAATGTATAAGTAATAAAAAATGAAATACTACATTATTTAGCTGAGGTGACGATATTTATAAAAAAATGAGTTTCTAGCTGGACCTGTGGATATACCACAGTAAGATAATTTAATTATTACAACGTTTGATATATTTATTTAAGAGCTATTGCGAAATAGTTCAATATGTAAAAAGTATAATAATCTTGATTACTCTCTCATTCTTTTCTTTCTTTCTTTCTTTCTTTCTTTTCATTATGTTCGATTGAAACAGATCATTCAGATCTTTCTTTATCCTACCCTCTTTCTTTCTTTCTTTCTTTCTTTCTTATTATATTTTTAAAAATCTAGAATGTCCTTTTTCTTAACTTTTCTTTCTTTATAATAAAATCGGAAAGGTCCATTATTTAGCTGAAGTGACGATACTCATCAGAAATAAGAATTCGGCGGATTGTTGGGTCAGTAAAATAGTAATTCCTGTGAGTGGAATTGACTGAGGAAGAGACTTTCTGTGATTGGATATACCAATCACGTGATGAGCCCAGAAGTTTTGGTGCAAAATACCAAAATCCCCAGACAGATTCCGGACCAGCTCCGACGAGACAGCGACAGCGAAATCCTTTCCAAGAAATCCCCCTAAGATACCAGATATCTTCTCCAGCGCACCGGTAAGTGCCTCAAACTTAACTCTATACACAGGAAGGACTTTATATTGTTACTCATTGTTTTTATTTGTTCGTTAATAAATTATTAGAATTAAACTAAGTTTTAATTCATTCATTTGTCGCTGTTAGTCTTAGAATTAAATGTTATACTAACACTAATAAGATAATAAACACCAGGTAACCAGGCAATGAAACTATTGCTATAGCAACCAATTTCTTTTAAGTAACAATAGAATTTGGAAGCAGTTGTTTACCGCTAATTGAATGGAAGATCTTTCTTTGTAATACATCTATTCCGGCTAATCGGCTGGGGCTGTAGAATACGCTGACTGCACCTTTGCAGTTTGGCGAAATAGCAATCACCAATTAATAGGGGAACATCAACGCCCCGCAACCCCAGAGGCAAGTGAGTAAAACTTGATTCACCTTACTTGTGGAAAATTTGCAACAATGTCTTGTTGCGACCTTGATAGCGGTACGATGTGAAATAACCTCTTATATTTGGTAAAGTAAGTGACAGGAAATCAAATGCCTGTTGGGAATATCTTTCCTTTGCCTGGAAGAGTTATCTTCCTGCTGGGTTGTCGCTTGTTCTCACCAGGGGCTATTGTATTTAAGCGCCTGGTTCAAACGCTTCTTCCTCTTTTAGCTACATCTTCTCATACGAGCACATGGGTTAGACCATGGTCACACCCTCTCGGTGGGGACTTCTGCCCCCAATGCTATGCTACTCTCCTGGAGGCTTCGGCCCCCATCACTAGTAAGTGATTTTGTATGTACGGACTCTCAAGTCCTTTTATCTCTACTCTTGTATGTTTATGTACATGTATTTTATTATTTATGTATCTTTTCTTATTTCCGTGCTGTTTTGATAAATAAAATGTTTTGTCCCACAAGCGTGTCGGAGTTGTATGTTCATATATTAACCATAAACCTTATATGCTAAATAAAGAAACACTTCTCAATAGACGATACTTGTCTACCTCGAAACTAGCAGGTAATGAGGTATTTATAACTGATTCAACCAATCAAAAACGAGAATTAAACGTTAATATTAACAACAAATATAAAACACTGTTCCATAGCATTTTTCCGACAGCAGAGGGGCAAAACCCCATCCCCATCGAGGGATCCGTAATTCCTGACAACAGGATTGTGGTGACTGAGCGATCTGCGACCCGGATACTGACTGGTCCCGTGACATGAAACATTCCTCTTCAGTCCTTACTTGGACGGGACGGACAGTTAGCGAGACCCGAACTTATCAATCGACTGGTCATATCAAGGTTTTGTACCTATATGATTGTCCCGGTCGTATTCTTTAAATTGATCATATGACAAACACCCAACTCTCTTTATGATATTGGTGCTAGAAGGCGGTGGCTGGGGATCAACCAATAACTTTTTAATACACATGAAGTTATTTCTTCTAATTTGTTGATATTCATGAAGTTAATGAAAATAATAATAAAGTAATAACATAATAAAAAATAACAACTCTGCACCTCCATAAATTTTCTGAGGAAGAGTTCTTTACCTCGAAATATTACGTGTGAAAATTATTTCTATTAAGAATAGTTATTGAAACTAAAATTGTGTATTCATGATTTTTATCAGTATTAGTTATTTGAAACTATATAATCGCTTGCAAGTTATTAGTGAATAATAAGAATACTTAAAGCTATATAACTATGCGTAATCAAACGATTATTATTAAGTAGGAATAGTTAGTTGAAACCTTATAATTAAGTATAAATTATTAGTATTCGATAGGAGTACATGAAGCCATATAACGGTGTGAAAACAAATAATTATTATTAAATAGAAATAGTTAGTTGAAATAACATAATTGAGTATAAATTATTACTATTAGATAGGAATACTTGAAACCATGAAACTGTGAAAATAATAGATTATTATTAAATAGAAATAGTTAGTTAAAACGATATAATTGTGTATAAATTATTAGTGTTAGATAAGAAAACTTGAAATCATGTAACTGTGAACAAAAAACAAAAACAATATAGACAAACTTTAAAAAAAGCAGTAAATTAAAAAAAGATTCAATGGAACATTGAAAAACATAGTAAAGATTACATGTATACATTTGCTAAAAGTTTTGGCATAAAATAACCTATAAGAAGTTGATATGCCGTTAAACAAGTTCATCAAACCAAATCATTACAGCGAAAAAAGCGGACTTTCAATGTTGTAAGGATGAAGTAACTAAAAGTTAATAATCGATATAATTAAACAATTAAGAATATTAATTGATTCTAATCATGAACACTGGAATGAGAATCATTTGGATTTCAGAAGATTAGAAACACGATACTTCAAATTAGCAGGAAAATTATAGGAAAGTTAAATTAAATTCAAATTAGCAATAACATACGAAAGTCTTGTCCGATACAAAGTAACATTTATTTAACCAATAAAGATAAATTTACATGTTGTCTTTATTGCCTAAATAGATACTATTTTTTATCGGACAAGACTTTCGTTCCAATTCTATACAATGGTAGTGTCTTTGAAAACTGACACAAAATATTTCTTTGACTAAAATTTTATTTTTTTATCAATACAAGAAAGAAAAAAATCTAGCAAAACAATGAATGATTCAATTTTCATAAAACTCCGATGACAGAATTCTTTTGTCAGACTCAAATAAAAAAAGAATTATACTTATACTAATATGTATTTATGAGATGAGGCTTGATATGAATAATTTTGATATTTCGGACTGTTGTTCACATCTTTATTGTGTATAAACACAACGTTTAGACGATTTCTCAAGAATTCAAACGTGGTTTCGGAGCTTAAATCATTACCACTTACTCAAGGTGCTCCAAGCAGCATAAATGTCACCAGACTTATTAAACAGATGTGCGATTAGATATAGAGAAATAAAATGGAAGAAGTTACTAATTCAAAAAAAAAAAAAGAAAAAAAAGAAAAAAGAAAAGAAAAAAGAAAAGAAAAAAGAAAGCAGAGTAAAAGATATTTTTCATTCGTTAATGAATCTGTATTTTTCCATGTAAACATTTAAACAGGATAAAAAGTTGTTTTTTTCATTTGTAACACAGATGGTTACAAAAAGAAAATATTGTTAAAGAAGAGAAGATTGTGTCTGGTAGTCGGTGGGACTTAGAATACGCTCACACTATCCCCCTGCAGAGAGGTAAGACTCCCACCCCCAAAAAAAAGGTTTGTCATGTGAATGATAAGAAACTGTATCTGATGGTGAGGCTCCAGTTCTAGAGATCTGGGGAGTCTATATTACCTCATTGTTATTCCTATCAGGTTCACTCTGACCCGGAATGGTTGTACCTATTACGGTCCAATCTATGAGTCAAATAGATCTGTTTAAAGATTATTAGTATTCGACAGAGTCTATTGATAAAAAAACTCTTGAGATACAACTACACAATAAATACAAATATGAATGTACAATGAGCACGATTCCTTAACCTCTAGGCATGAAATAACTCAAGACGAGTTGACATCCCGTAAAGATAAATCAATCAATCAGATCTTTTTTTATGAATGCATGAAAGAAAGTATATTTGGATTCGGTAGGTAAGAGGTTAAAGTTTCTTGGAAAAATAAGAGAAGAAGAGAATGTCGTGCCTTGCTAGATACGGTTATCGTGGACAGTCTGAGGCACTTAGGAAACGA
>CM042160.1:74826780-74834280 GCA_023376005.1 Doryteuthis pealeii | reverse complement strand
AAATCATGGTTATTACACGAGTAATATATATATATATATATATATATATATATATATATATATATATATATATTTCCTTGCATTTGAAACATCTTCACCTGATGATTGCATCGCATGAAACCAATATGGTCGTGAATGTTCCTTTGTCACCTAATAAATAGATATGTAAAACCTTTATATATTTATTTTATTATATTATATAACAGCTCTATTTTATATTGAGCACTCTACCAATAATACTGCTTTTGGTACGCCATTCCAGCAAAAGCTGAAACAGTGACCATCTCACACTATAGTATATATATATATATATATATATATATATATATAATATATATATTATAGTTAGGGTAGCGGGGAATGAAGTCAACACTTTCTCGCCTATAATGAGAATAATATTAAACACTTTTAAGTGGAGAGCTCATTGCCAGGTGTCTACAGTAGCAAAGACCATTTAATGGTCAGCTGAAGACACTTGTATACCAAAAAAATAATTTTAATTTAACAGATGAATATGCTAAGTTTCCAGTTTATTTTTCATCGCTTCTTTTTTAACATTCAACTTTATTAAAACTATTAAACATTTTTTAAAAAAATATTTGCCTACTTTAGACCGCTTACATCCGCTCTATCACCACTGCGATCCTAGCAGCGGCTCTCCCAGGCGTCATTTGTTTACACCGAAAAATCACTACTTGAAGGCTTCTGCCATTTTTTGTTTTGTCAGTGAACCCGCCCTGAGGCTGATATTTGATTCTTTTGCAATAGGGAAATAGTTGAATAGAATAATCAGGCACTGATCATAAATGTTTAGTTTGCAGCGTTGGGAGAAAACGCATTAACTGTGTGAATTGTCTAGTTTTATGTGGAAGGAACTTTTTCTACGGATACCATACCCAAGCAAAGTACAAAAACGGATGGCTATATATTAGGGACTAGCAAAAAATATCGGATACTACGAGTTTTAAAAGCGAATTAAGAATAATTAAATCTATTATTTAAGGTTAAACTTTGTCTAAATCGATAAGTAGTAACATAATAACCATCATTAAAAAAGAAAAATATACTTACATATGCAGTTTATTTTTAAAAGATTTAAAACCATTTGTTTTGGTCAATTTCGACATGATCCGCCATTTTCGCTCTCTTTTTCAATGGTTTTAGGCGCTTGTTTACAATTTTAAAATAACATTTGGGATGGAAAAAAATTACCAAAAATCAGGTAATTATCCGATTTTAATGAAATTTTCAGTATTGATTAAACAATTAATGAATTTTATAATGCATCAGTTATTTTATTTCAAAACTTTAATTAAGTATTTTTTTCCATCAGAATTATCCTAAATATTCACGTGATGAAACATATATATATATATATATATATATATATATGTATGTGTGTGTGTGTGTGTGTGTGTGTGTGTGTGTGTGGGTGATTTTCTTACAGAAAGTTATTTTCTTCTAAATCAAAGATAATTAAAAAATTTTAAAAATAAAATAAAATAAAATTTTGTCAAACGTCACATAGCGTCTATTGTTGGTGGTTGTACCAGAGTTTGATCATCTCTGATAGGGTCAGCAGGGCGAGGGAAGTCTGATGTTGGAAGACCCGAAACTTCCCAATGAACCTTGCGGATTACATCACTGACGACAACCACCAGCACCCAAATGTAGGAGCGTATATTAAAGTATATATATATATATATATATATATATATATATGTGTGTGTGTGTGTGTGTGTGTGTGTGTGTGTGTGATTTTCTTACAGAAAGTTATTTTCTTCTAAACCAAATATAATATGACCGAGAGATGCTGATGGGAAATGTCCTGCGTCCCTGACGCACAAATCTAAAAGGACGCGGTAAAATCGTATCCATATGTCCCAGTGTTTTTCTTTTTTCTTCCCCACCATTTCAAGCTAACTGTAAATACATTTCAATAATTTCTTAGAAGCGAATTACACAGTATAGTTTAAAAGTTAGGAGTTAGCCAGCTTTTCTTGGGACCTTTTTACCGGGGACTCATTTAAAGCAAATATGTGCATCTCAGGACGCACTAAATCAAAAAGGTATCAACATCACTGATGACCCTATTTCTAGACGGATATTATTCAATACATACAGAATATATCAATACTCGTGTTCCTTAATCTTCCGACTGTTATCATCTTACAACACTCTCTGGTTAAAATGAGACCGTCCAAATCGTCCAACATGAAATGCAAAAATGTAAATCCTGATCATCAGGTGTCACTTATCCACCGAATTCTTATTTCTTGTGAGTGTCGTCACCTGAGCTAAATAATGGACCATTTCGTTTTTATTATAAAGAAAGGGAAGTAAAAGGAACTGCGATACAGAAAAATACAATAAGAAAGAAAGAAAGAAAGAAAGAAGGGTAAAGATAGAGAGAGGGGTGAGTGTGGGGAAGCGATAATGCTAAGCTGTTTCAATCGAAGATAATGAAAACATGAAAAGAAGGAAGGAAAGAAGAGAAAGAGAGAGAGAGAGAGAGAGAGGGAGAGAGAGAGAGAGAGAGAGAGTTAAATCTATATTATTATTCTTTTTACATATTGAACTATTTCGCAATAGCTCTTAAGTTAATATATCAAACGTTGTAATAATTAAATTATCATACTGTGATATATGCACAGGTCATTCTAGTACAGAATTGAAATAGAATAAATTCATTTTTGGTTATCTGCCCTTGTTTCCGAAATCTCCCTCTTTTACTGCAACAACGCTAACACACGGTCATGCTTTTAAGAGCTCCCAAAAAGAATTTATCATCAAAGTACAGAAAATGTTGATGTTTGTCTCTGTTCTCATCTCAGTGCCAGGATGACTTGAGCTCAACCAATAAGTACATTGTTTGGGATATTATCCAAATTAGCAAATATATGCACCCTCCGGTTTATGTTTAAATGTAATAAAATATTTAAATTAAATCAGAAAGGCTAATGAAACTAATTAAGAATTCAAATAAAAAGATTTGAAACGGAGGGGGTATAATCGGAAAATAGAACAACTGAAACTTACTCTTTCATCACTTCCGTTTTTCAATGCTAAATTTTCCTAATTTAACTATTTAGTTAAAACAGGAAGTAAAGAATAAAATTACAGTTATTTCTTCTTGTTAATGAATTTCTTTTAGGATTTATTGAAGAGATTTTTACTCATATTCATTAAGATAAAACCAAACAATTAGAAATCAATAATACCAAGCACATTTTTATTAAAATCATTTTTTTAAATATCAATATGCAAATTAGCTTTACGTTTACACTGAAAACTGGTATTTTGTTGTATATATAAATACAATTGCATGTTATTAGTATTTAGGTAAGGACAACAGTATTAATAATGTCGAACGGTTTTATTATTAATTGCGGTTTAAATAGAAATAGAATCATGGAGAATGTGATGTAAATAACTAAGGGAATTGTGACTTGAGTAGTAATATAGTTTCGGTTACAGACAGAAAAACACACAATCTCCATTATAATAAGATTGATCACTTGGTCACTAAAGCTGAACAACAAAAAGATTCCGGACTAAGAAGAAAAACTTTGGCAATTTTGTTTTCCTTTTAACCTGATCAAAATCAATAAATAATCCAGAGTAAAATTCAAGGTCTTATTGTTTCTTTTAACAATTGTTTGTTTCATATGTGAACACGCACACACGCCTACACCACATTTTCCCCTGAACCACCATGATTAAATATATTATTTGGGGTGCAACACCCCAAATAATATATTTAATTTACAGGAATATTATACATAATATATATATTTATCATATATATATATACCTACCCCTCCACAAGAGCAGGATACGACACAAGGTCAATTTCTTAAGCGGAGTTCAGCAGGTTTGAATTCAGAGTTTTCCTTCTCCTAGACTGGTTACCTAGCCATGGTTAAAGAACCCAGTCTGCCCTGCTATTTACCCATAGCTGGAGGGAGAGTAGGATTCATACCTTTCCCAAGGGTATTAGCGCTAAGTGAAATGCAATTACCACGTCCAGGATTTGAACTCGTGGCGACGAGTCCATTTCCCATGACTTTAACCATTACACCACGCGCTTCCTACTATATATTTATCATATAAGAACATAATACACAATATGAGAAGAAAAAATGGATATGAAATCCGACAGTGTAAAGAGAATATAGAAAAAACAACAAAATTAAGTCAAAGATTGACTTACATATAGCCGACGCTAAAGCGTTTCGGTTTTAATGAAAACCATCAACAGGGCTTAATATAATGATATAAATTCATATAAAAGGAATGATGTAAAAGTAAGCAAAAAGTTTGTGAGCCTCAATTTGCGATGTTAACATGGCTCAACTCCGCAACTGAAATGCAAGAAAATGTAAAAATGGAACGTCACGTGGTGTGAGCGTTTCCATTCAAATGGTTGATGATGTCAATATCCCAGAAATCGTTAGTTTTAGAAAAATCCAAAAGTACACAATATATAATATACAATATATATAATCTATAATTTAATAATTCTATTATAAAATAATAATAATAATCTTATAACAGAATAATAATGATTTATTAATTTATGATTTTAGATTATATAAGATAATATAGTTTATATAATATTTAATATATATATATATATATATATGTGTGTGTGTGTGTGTGTGTGTGTGTTATAATTTTTATTCATTATATGTATATATGTATATGTGAACACGAACACGCACTACTCCACATTTCATCTGAACCATCATGAGTTAGACCCCAAATAATATATTTACTTATATTATTTATGTATTCATTTTATAGGAATGTGATATATATATAATTTATAAGAAACAAACGAACCTATAACAATTGGCTACATTTACCTATAATATGACTTATCGTCTCATCTTTTTTTCTTCACAAAAATCGCAGTTATAGTTATTGTTGTTGTAATAACATTCACCCAACTCCCCGGTCACGAGTAGGATGTGACACAATGTCAATTTAGTAAGCGTAATACGACTGGGTTGAATTCAGAGTTTTCCTTCTCTTAGACTGGTTGTTTTACCAAGGCTAAAACAACAACAACAATAACAACAACAGCACGAACAGTATGACTGGCTATTTACCCATAGCTATTGGGAAACAGTGGACAGATGAATTCGCGCCTTTTCCCCAAGAGGGAAGTGAAACGCAAACAGTCTCGTCTGTATTTCATTTACATACAATTTTGATTATCACATTTCCAGTTGAACAGGTCATTTTTTTACCTTTTTTTTCTTTCTAGTTCGCCAATAAACAAATGAAGAAATGTTCTGGGCGGATTTGTTATATGTTTAACAAGGCCAAAATACATTAACAAATTTGATTACGACAGGAGTACGATTTTACTTAATCAGCAATGACAATGCTTGCTATATCGTAGTTTGGCGAAAGTGAGCGAAGTTCATTAAAATTTCCTGTTTTTATAATGGCGACAAGTAATAAATAACAATCTAAGGTGTTTTTTGGGTTGTTTTTTTTAACACGGAACGAAACGAAGAACAAAATAGGTTTAACAGCAGTAATAGAAATAAATAAATAAATAGAAATTTAAAAAAAGAAATTCATAAACAAAAGTTGATTGATTTTAACTGCAACATCAACAGTTATCCTATTCCAAAGGCTTAAGAAATCACATTAATGGCGTAGAATTTATGAAGATCTTATTTATATAATGACGTCATTGTTTTTGCGAGGAACGTCACGAACATTAAAAAAATTATATTTTTATCGGCGTTTCTTATATAATTCGAAGCTTAAAATCCAATGGGATCAGTTGTTCTTCGATATTCTAAATTCTAAAGGAAAAAAAACAATTCATGACGTCATTATTAAATGAGATCTTCATGTATTCGTCAACGCCTTGATTGTTCAAGAGTCAAACTATTCAAAATGATTTCCCAAGTTGAATCAATGCTATGTTCGGATAGAAAAGGAATACCTGAAGAAGGCTGGATGATACAACGGTCAAAACACATTTCACAATAAAGATGAGGCGAACAGACCGAAAAATCAAAATAATACATATCGAGCCTCATCTACAAAGAATCAGATAAATAAAAAGTGAAATGCTCTACCGTTCTGTTTTGAGGAGTTGACCGCCCTGCCAGCTGATGCTGTAGATTATTTTCGACTGTACCTCTATAGAACCGTAAGACATCCCCAATGGGACTACCTGTTAGCCGTAATGCCTGACGACAGGATTGTGGTGGCTGAGCGGTCCGTGGCCCAGGTACTAAGAGATCCCGTGACAAGTAACACTGCAATTCGACCCTTACTTGGGTATGACATACGGACAGAGAGGCCCCATCGGCTGGCCATGTCAAGCCCTAGCACCTATATGATTGTCCCTACTGTATTTTTCAAATTGCTATTATGATAAACACCCAACCCGTTCATAAAAGGTGGTGACAGAAGATCATCCACCAGTATCTATGAGTATAAGTTAACAAAAATTATTTCTTAAACAATTTATATATATATATATATATATATATATAGGGTCATCCACAGACACGTGTTTCGACTTATCAAGTCTCCTCAGTGTGGCTAGACATTTTGTAAGCTACCTACAGCCGGGATTGAAATCCGATCGGTTGGGTGTCAGTCCGGCACCGTAACCATTAGGCTGTCTTCACTTACAGAATGGGAAGGGGATTTTAACTGTTTAATACACACATCGCTTTGCGTGTAAAGGCCGTCACAAAGTGCTCCATATATATATATATATATATATATATCCGTACATGGGTTATCAGATAAGTTGATATTAGGATGATTCTAAGTTGGACCTTTCTTCCAACAGCGGAACGTTAGAGTTGTTCAGATCCAAGTTGAGAGCTCGATGTTCTATATTATTGAACAGAGCAATATAATTGGTAAATAAAAAGGCATAAAAAATCGGTCATTTCGATAAGATTCGACATTAAATTAACCCAAACAATCGGACAACTGTAGTTGAATACAAATTGGGATTTCTTGAAGGACTCCAGCTCCTAGTTTTACCACTATAGCAAGGCAAATTATCCTGCCTAGCGGGAACCTTCGTTTGTATTCAGTGTTGTCCTTCTCCTTGGTCGGTTACCTTTACCAAGAACCCTGTCGGCTGTGACTTTAGAATATACCGACTGCACCTCTGCAGAGGATTAACACCCCCCTCAATTTGGCCACGTGTTGGCCGTGGATGGCGACCCATAATACTTAAGACGGAATCATAGTTGAGGAACAGTCCATGAACTCTCCACTTTGGTCCTTATTTAGGCTAGACGGACTGTCGGAGAGGCCCACTCCGATCAATTGGCTGGTCACGTCAAGCCCTACCACCTGTATGGCTGTCCCAACCCTTTAGCCCTTATGACAATCCTACAATCCTTATCATATATGCACTAGAAGGCGGTGGCTGAAGGTCTTATTGTCCTGGGTATGACGTTAAACTCTATCTGATGGTGAAGTTCCAGGTCTGAAGCTCGCGGA
>CM042160.1:74801780-74821780 GCA_023376005.1 Doryteuthis pealeii | reverse complement strand
ACATCGTTAATGAAGTTTCGCCTTTCGCCAAGAAATTTGCCGAGTTTTCCTTATATTAAGTCAAAGAACATCTGTTCCACCTGGGTTTTGCGGGGTTTTTTTTTTTTTGGACTTGAGGGTCAGCTTTCCAACTCGGAATCGACAAAACCCCCGAAATCAAAGTTCAACAATAAGAAGTAATGAGAAACTGGTCACATAACTTCTGAAAACTCCGAACTCAAAGGAATCTAATGATTCAGCTAAAGAATTGAGTTTCGTCTGGGAAGTACACGGCATTTTCAGAAATAATTTTTTTTTTCTTTTAATTTTTCAAAAGATCAAATTTCAAAAAGTTGAAAAAAACTTTCAACCATTGTCAGTGATCATGAGGTGATAAGCTACGACTCTTTTATTAAAAGTAAAAATATAAGTGACTTGATATATATTTACCCCCACCCCTCCGCACGAGTACAGTGCGTTTACGGTCAGATCACGCAGAAAGCACCCAAGTTAACCGACGTTCAATACTTAGGTATCCACTTAAACAACAGCAGGTACAGTAAGCAACCTGAATCAAATGACTTTATTCAGCATTAAATAATCCGAAAAAGATTGATGAGTCGTAAAACCAACCAACCAACCAACCAACCAACGAGTAGGATGTGACAAAAAGACAATCTTTAGAGCGGAGTTTAACAGGTTTTCAGAATTCAGAGTTTTCCACCTCCTAGACTGGTTGCCTAACCAAGGTTAAAGAGCACAGTCTGCCCTACTATTTACCCATAGGTACAGATAGAATAGTTGGATTCATACCTATCCCAAGGGTAGTAGCGCTATGTGAATTGTAAATGGCCTCGTCCAGGATTTGAACTCTGGTTCATTGCTTACAAAAATAACCATTACACAACTCCTCCACTATGATTAGTAGTATTAGTAGTAGTAGGAGAAACTCTCATATGTCATATGTGGAGAAAGTCACATCTTTTAACTTTGAACTACGTATCTTTGAGAATCTGTGTTACGCCTCAAAGATACATGGTTCAAATTAACTGACCTGAAAAATGTAAAAGTTTTTTAATAAAATAACTGGTGCATTATATCTTTTATTTATTAATATATCAACACTGAAAATTTTATTAAATTCGGTTAATTCCCTGATTTGTTTTTCTTTCGGCGAGGTGACATGCGATGGTGGAATTTAGGTCCATTAAGTTCGATTTAACCACAAACTAATATAAACTATCGAGAATTACCATTTTGTATGTCAGTTATTTTAGACACTTACAATCAATTGGCTGGTCACGTCAAGCCCTAGCACCTATATGATTATCCCAACCCTACCCTATTGCTCTTACGGCAAGCCATAAACCTTTTATAATATATGTACTAGAAGGCAGTGACCGAGGGCCTTAGTGCCCTAGGTATGGCGTTAAACTCTATCTGATGGTGAAGTTCCAATTCCAGAGCATTACTCCCTGGCCCACTCTGACCCAGAGTGGTAGTACCTATTAAGGTCCCATCTACGGGTTAAACAGAAGAAAAATAAGTTTTAAAAAAATTGAATTTAAAACAAATGTTGAATACCCACCAAGCATAAATAAAACAAAACGTCTTCGGTATAGAATAACCCAACAAGGGTTGACATGCCGTAAAATTCCAACAAACCAAACCAAATCGTCTTATCCTATTGTTGTGCTGCTACTAAGCTGGATCGGGTTGTCTCTTCTCTGTATGGATCTGGGCTGGATTCTCTCTGTTCTTATGATCTTCCTTTTTGGGATTTCTCATCGTGACGTTGTGGCTAACGTGCTGGACTGCGATATCCTATTAAGCAAGTTCGAACTCCAGTCGTGCTATTATGTTTACCGTTGGATTAATACCTTCGAGAAAGGAATAAACCCTCTTATCCTCTAAGCTATGGGTTAAATAGTACTACTGCTCTTCTACAAGGTTGACTTTGTCATTAGATAACCCGCGAAGGTTGATGGACCATTAAACACAGAAATCGAGTCGAAGCTTTAAGAACATTTTCAGAAATACAAAATATAAGAAAAATCTAAGAATTTGCTTTTTAGAATATTATGAATTTTTCGGTACAATTAAGGGAAGTTTTACAACAATAATGAAGGAAAATAATAACTTTCTATGTGTGTTTAAACCATTGAAGTTTCATCTGAATTGTGGCAAAAATATGTTTGTTGTATATATATATATATATATATATATATATAGTTAATCAAATAAAAAAGCTTTTATTCATTTATTTGGGAACGATATTACTACTAATAGTTTCCTGCAGGAAACCATTGGTAGTAATATCGTTCCCAAATAAATGAATAAAAGCTAAAGCTTTTATTGTCACTTCATTCAACTATCAACGCTCTATAACAGATATTGAGCACTCTTCTAATAACACTGTACATTGGATTACTATTACTTTTAGTATACTAGTGCCAACCATTAATATATATATATATATATATATATTATATATATAATATATAATATATATTGATATAATATATATTAGATATATCTATAAGTAAATAATGTTCAATATCATTGGTTTGGAAATCGCATCGACGAGAAACTGTCAGTTATCATGTCTTCATGTCCACACTACCCTAACTTTATATATATATATATATATAAAGTAAAAGTAAGTAAAGTCGACGGAATGGCCTAAAGTCGGTATCAGCCATACAGCGAGGGAGTCTATCTCCTTTTCAATAGCGCTAGACCAAGGAGATTGTTTTTTTAGCATCTGAGGTGGAACGCCACACCTACCATCAGCTCCTTACTTTACCGCACAGATCCCTGTGCTACTCATACGCTGAGTTGGCGAGGACCGGTATCGAACTAGGAACCTTGTGGTTTCTAGCCGAACGCTCTACCGACTGAGCTATATGTATATATATATATATATATATATGTATATATATATATAGTATAATAATATATATATCCCCCCCCTCTCTCTCCTCTCTCTCTCTCTCTCTCTCTCTCTCTCTCTCTCTCTCTCTCTTTATATATATATATATATATAACATCGCTTGGCATATCTAGATTGTTCCGCGGGTCTTTCATATTATGAAACGAAACAATGTCCAATGATTAAACATAGACGTAAAGACTTCGAGAAACTCACATAAGTAATTAGTAATGGATCAACTCTTGGAGCACAAATCGCTGTCGGTTTCTTTCTACAAAAGACAAGACTGACTGATCATCCAATAGAAGCGTAGTAATATCATTGAAACTTTTGGCAATATTTGGTTTGGATTTAAAAAAAAAAGAAAGAAAAAGTTCCGTGGAGTAAGTAGGACATATAAGTGTGATAAAAAGATCATGAATACCGTGACTTTAATTCTTTAAATTCAAATTCAAATTCAAATAAAGGTGTGCGCATATCTGAACTGCTAGATATGTCCAACATATCGAACTTCCGGTTTCGACCGGGGCTCCAGTAAGCTTCGGCCGCTGGACCATACAAGTTAGCACCGTTGATCCGGGGGGGGTGGCATCCCTCCAGGCAACACCTATCCCCTTGATTTAAAGAGGCAGGGCTGGGTTTATTGTCAAGTGCCTGAGGCGCCCCCTTGGGGTGGAATGCCGATGGGATCAACGTATTTTTGTGCCTACCACCCATGAGCTTCGGCTTGTGGGTGGACCCACATAAAAATCTCCTCGTGTCACGCCCTCATAAGTGGGATGAGAGTCAAAATACATATCTGAACTGGGGATGTTTAGACGTCTAGACGAGTCAGTGTCAAATCTCAATACTTTTTTGATTGTTTTAAACGGCTTGTCAACTCGAATTGGGTTATTTTATGACAAGAGGTTAGGAAATCGCATTCATTGTAAAATCAACAGATAAAACGCCTTAAATCTTCTTTAAAAGAATATATCCATACGTTTATTGAGGATTTATTGAGTTTAACGGCATATCAATCAGTCTAGGATTATTTTATGCCTAGAGGTTCATTGTATGATCATTTTTACATTTTTTGTGTAGTTGTTTTTTTAAGAGTTTTTTTGTCCATGAAGTACAGCGATACCTTGACTTACGAGTTCAATACGTTCCGCTCATAACTCAATTTCCTCGTATATCAAATCAATTTTCCCCATTGAAATAAACTGAAATGCCATTAATCCGTTCCAACCCCAACAAAAATACCCTAATTTTCTTGTTATACTTTTTAGATAAGAAAAATATCACTTTAATGTATAAAAACTAAATAAAATGGAATGAAATGAATTATGTATTGTAATATGTTTTAATGTTTATTTTTTTATAAATATTTTTCTTTGGAGTAATAAATTTGGAAAGGTGAATGTTTCTAGTGAACTTAAAAACATAAGCGTATCTGAAGTTTGCTCCTACCTTAAATTTTAACTCTCAAAAAGTCAACCGAGTGACAGCTCTTAACTCGGAATACTCGTAAGTTGGGACAGTCGTAAGTCAAGGTACCACTGTATCATAAGAGGTCAAACTACCCCGAATCGGAGTGGACCTGAGGGTAATGGCAAACTTCCCAGATTTCCAGAACTGGAACCTCACTATAGATGCAGTTTAGTGTTACACACAGGCACCCCAATTCTTTTTTGGGGGATTGGGGTCTTACCCCTCTGCAGGGTATACAATCAGTGTATTCTAAGCCCCACCGACGAGTGATTTGAAAGGATTTTAGTCGACCGATGTTACCGCGTTCTAAAGTCATCAGCGTGACTGTTGCCGCCATCTTGAACTCAAGCGTCCAATAGTTTATGATGGGTATTGTTCTACCTATAATGTATATACCAGTACACTCTAGTAACGATCAGTAATTCGAAAAGAACATGAAACAGATATTTTTACTTCGATTTTCGGTGTGCTCTAACGCGCGCATGCGTACTTGTGTTGTTTTTTTGCTTTTTTTATTTTATTCAAAGTTTTCGCCATTGCATCAAATCTATGGGGGTTATCTTCCCTTGTTGATAAACAGAATCCAAAATAATTGGCCATAACAAATTGTGTATAATATTAGCGAACGCAGCCAAAAAAAAATGAACAAATAACAATTTGTCCAAATATCAAGAATGCAGTTGTCGATAATAGAGAGAGTATAATGCGAATCGAACACCCATTCCCATCAAATAATAATGTTCTCAAACAAGGAATAAAAATAAACCTTAGCCAAATTGTTGGACTGAACGAAGAAAAGGGAAATCACAGGTTCATTTCAAAAGTGTGAGAGGATCTTTAGCTATGGATATAGTTAAGCAATATTGTCAGATTAAATGTCTTTTGAGTGGGTTAAAGCCCAGGACTTCAAAATTTCCGGGGTCTTAGCCTCCATCATCTTTCCTAAAAACGATAGCCAACATACTATTAAAGTTCTCTTTATATATATATATATTGAAACATCTTCACCTGATGATTGCATCGCATGAAACCAATATGGTCGTGAATGTTCCTTTGTCACCTAATAAATAGATATGTAAAACCTTTATATATTTATTTTATTATATTATATAACAGTCTATTTTATATTGAGCACTCTACCAATAATACTGCCTTTGGCACACCATTCCAGCAAAAGCTGAAACAGTGACCATCTCACACTATAGTATATATATATATATATATATATATATATATATATATATATATATAAAGTCGTTGGGATAGCCTAAAGTCGGTATCAGTCAATCAGCGAGGGCGTCTATCCCCTTTTCACAAGCGCTAGACCAAGGAGATTGTTTTTGCGTCTGAGGTGGAACGCCACACCTACCATCAGCTCCTAACTTTACCGCACATATTCCTGTACTACTCATACGCTATATATATATATATATATATATCAAAAAGTTACTACCACGTTTTCATTGTAGTCGCATAAGTAATTAATCCAAAAGAGCGCAATATATCTCGTAAAATGTTGAGCATTCATAATTGTAGAAAACCTTTTTCTGCAACTAAATATATATATATATATATATATATATATATATATATATAATCAAATAATACCATTACATGTCTAATGATTGAAAAAATCTCAACTTACAGCAATGTGATCAAGGTGTTTTTATATAAAATCGTTTTAACCGAGGTACTTAATCAGAATAATATATATATATATATATATATATATATATATATATATATAATATATATTAACAACACGGAATATAAACAAGCTCTGATGATGATTTTCATAAAATCAAAAATATTGTTCAATATCAGCGAAGTTATAAAATGTTTTCACTTTAACAGCATTTTGTGGTGTTTTCATATCTTTATATATATATATATATATATATATATATATATATATATATATATATATGTGCTAATATCTATCTGTGTTCGTCTCTCTCTCTCTCTCTCTCTCCTCTCTCTCTCTCTCTCTCTATCTATCTATCTATCTATCTCCTATGTATGTCTCCGTTCGTATATATATATATATATATATATATATATATGTGTGTGTGTGTGTGTGTGTGTGTGTTGTGTGTGTGTGTGTGTTGTGTATATGTGTGTGCGTTCGTATCTCTCTCAGTTCATATCTCTCTCAGTTCGTCTCTCTCTCTCTCTCTCTCTCTCTCTATATATATATATATATATATATATATATATATATATATATATATATATAGTAAATGAAGAAAAACTCTAAACTTGCTTCATTATAATAATTTATTTCAACCGTATTAATACGGCATCTTCAGGTAATCACAAGAACATATATATATATATATATACTTAGTTATCTGTACTTTGTAAGGAAACATGCTTAAAATATGTATGTCTATGCGTGTGCAAAAGGTCAAAATAAGGTATTTTCCGACAGTGTATATAAAGTTACCTGATTTTTCATATATTGTGTCATATATTGGAAAATAAAACGTTAGAAAATCGTCAGCTGTATAATTATTGTGTATGACTGCTTTTCTCTTCTCTGGAAAATCAGCTGACATTGTATGAACACTTACGTACAACATTTAAACCAGGAATCAGATTCTCTAACATCATTTGCGTGTACTGACGCATCAGAATCAAAGAGGAATTTATATCCGCAATGGTCATCCTTATAGCCAAAATAATCATCTTTTAATCGCATTTCTTTAGTGACGACCTGATAACAGAAGTATGGTGCACCAGTGCGTCATAGATTCTCCCCAAAATACTCTTCAGTTTTTTAATTAAGTTATTTCATCTTCAAAGAAAGAAAAATCTTTGAAGAAAAAAAGTTGGACGAGGAAAGAATAAGTTGAAAGTAAAAAGAAAATATAGAGAAGGTAAAAGACTGAAGCGTAGAAAATTATCGAGAAAGGGGAAAAAATTAAGATTAAGTAGTGTAGTTTACCCAGTAATTATCAGTGGAGATGCGGGGTGGTCAAATGGTTATTGAAGTTGTTAGGGGCTTCGGAAAGAGTTAAAATAAGAGAAAGAAGAAATAAGAAAATGGCCAATTTAGATGTAATTTCGTATTGCAAAACGGTATATATATATATATATATATATATATATATATATATAGTCGGATCTTAGCCCTGAAGAGCATTAAGCGAAACTTTTAGTAGGTTTATCTGGCTCTTTAGATTTATCTTTATTATTTGCTCTACTTAGGTATTGAGCACTTTTTACTTATTAGCTTTAGTTTCCTGGCGGTTTTGTATGAATATATATATATATATATATATATAATATATATATATATATATATATATAAAATTGTTTTTTCTTTTGGCCAAAATATTGTACCAATAGATTATTTTTAGTTGGTACGATTATCTTGGTCTTTTCTTTTTTTCCAAAAAATTTTTTCTCCCCGGGTGATGTTTGGTAGTATATTTTTACAATCAAACTATTTGTGTTTTTTTTCTCCCGCGAGGATTTACCAACAAGTGTGGTATATATATATATATATATATATACATTACATTACCCTCCTTGCATGAGCAGGATGTGACACGAGGTCAGTTTTTAATCGGGTTTGAATTCAGGGTTTTCTTTCACCTCGACTGGTTACGTAAGTAAAAAGTAAGTAAAGTCACCGGGTGGCCTAATATCGATATCAACCAAACAGCGAGGGAGTCTATCCCCTTTTCAGTAGCGCTAGACCAAGGAGATTAGTTTAGCATCTGAGGTGAGTGTCACACCTACCATCAGCTCCTCACTTTGCCGAACAGATCCCTGTGCTACTCAATCGCTAAGTTGGTGATGGCCGGTATCGAACCAAGAACCTTGTGATTCCTAGCTGAACACTCTACCGATTGAGCTAAACCGGCCCTCAAAGAGTCCAATATGCCCTACAATACACCCATAGCTGGAGGGAGAATAATTAACAAAAAATAATTAAGAAAATATGAAATGGAAACAGCCTCGTCCAGGATTTGAACTCGCCTCATCGTGTCCATTTCCTACGATGTTAACCATTACACCACGCACCTCCACATAAATAGATCATGCCAACAGCACTGATCGCCATGACTCTCCCTCGCTTCAAATATCGACCATCCCTCCAGAAAAGTCCTCTGCACAGCATCCAGTATCTGCACGGAACTTATATCTACCCAAATCCTATACTACAGACATAAAGTGGTGTCCTAATAAAAGTTAAATAACTCAGTCTACTCAACGATTCACCATAGCAGGGAGAGAACATATGAATTCATACCTTTCCCAAGGGTATTAACATGAAGTGAAACGCAAGCAGCCTCGTCCAGAGTTGGAGCTCGAGTCAACGATTCTATTTCCTACGACAATAACCATTACACTAAGCATGTGTCCTATATATATATATATATAATATATATATATATATATATATAATTGAAGTCATACCTAATTTGAAAATTAATTAGTTGATAATTAATGCATTAGGCGAATATATCTGTTCAAATGTAAGGCGTAAACGAACCGAGAAAAAGTTGTTTACGCTTTACATTTGAACAGATATATTCGCCTAATTCATTAATTATCAACTAATTAATTTTCAAATTAGGTATGACTTCAATTAAGCACATCATATTCTCCCAAAAATTGTCGGCTATCGCCATCTCAAAACAAACTGTTTGCGTACTCTCATATATATATATATATATATATATATATATATATAATAGTATATATAATATAATATAATATATATATATTATATATATTATATATATATATATATATATATATATAGATTTAACTAAAACATTTTTAAAATTTAATATTTTCAACGGGCAAAAAATTTCGCGTATTGACATTCTTTCGCCAAATCACTAGCAGCTGAACGGTCTGCGTACTTGCTTACAAAAATCAGGAGCAAAATTCCCTCTCTATTTCGTTGGAAATTACTTGAACTAATCATGGAATATAATAGAGACGAACTCATAAGTGATGTTCTCCTGTGGTCTCTTACAAACACAAATGTTGGCCGACCAGCAAAAGAATTACATTCATCAGCTCTGTGCGGACACTGGATGTCATCTAGAAGACTCGCCAAAAAGCGATGGCCGATAGTCAAAGAGAACCCGCGCTTATATGCACGCATTGAGAAAGCGCGTGGTGTAATGGTTAAAGTCATAGGAAATGGACTCGTCGCCCCGAGTTCAAATCCTGGACGTGGTAATTGCATTTCACTTATCGCTAATACCCTTGGGAAAGGTATGAATTCTACTCTCCCTCCAGCTATGGGTAAATAGCAGGACAGACTGGGCTCTTTAACCTTGGTTAGGCAACCGGTCTAGGAGAAGGAAAACTCTGAATTCAAACCTGTTAAACTCCGCTTAAGAAATTGACCTTGTGTCATATCCTGCTCGTGCGGAGGGGTTGGTAAATATATATATACACGCATTGATGATGATGATGATGATGATGATGATGATGATGCAAAGCTTACCTCACTTCTTTGGAATAGACGTCATTAGGCTTCACTGAAGCGGCTAGAAACACATGCCTTAAATTCTTAATCTAACCGGAACTGAATAATCAAAGACTATCCTTTAAATTCTGTAAAATCATTAGAGAGAGACAAGTGTTTAAATTATCACATTTCCTCGCATTTGTCAACATCCATAAAAAAAAATAAAAAACAGAGATTAAAATTAACCGAAAAATTAAAGAGAATGGTTGATATGTCTTCGTCCATATTGAATTATTGCTGAGTACAGAGTTGTCTGCCCCTTAGAGGATTCATCAAACAGCGTTGGGTATTTGCCAGGTGTTTTAGGGGAAACACTGAGTCAATTTCTGAAGGGCGTCCCTCGTTTGATCAGACCGTGAAGATCTATACACTTAATGGACTTGAAGAGGAGTGACTTTAATATATATTGGTTATATGTATTTTGTGGCTGTTAGGTTGATGCACAAGTTCCACGCACAATCTATATATTAATACTGGTGTTCATTAATCTCCCGTCCGTTAACATCTTGCAACACCCTCTGTTTAAAAATGAGACCATCCAAATCGTCCGAGATGAAATGCAAAAATATAAATACTGATTACCTGGAGTCACTTATCCGCCGATTTTTAATAACTTATGAGTGTCGTCACCTCAGCTGAATAATGAACCATTGTGTTTTTATTATAAAGAAAGAAAGGACATGCTATACAGAAAAATATAATAAGAAAGAAAGAGAGTAGGAAATCTGTTTTAATCGATGATGAAAAGAAAGAAAGAAAAAAAGAAGTGTGAGAGAGAGAGTTAAATCAAGATTAATATCTTTTTTACTTATTGAACTATTTACAATAGCTCTTAAGTAAACATATCCAACGTTGTAATAATTAAATTATCATACTGTGATATATCCACCGGTCTTGATAGTATTTTATAATAGCTTAAGGAAATCTTAGAAGTGACTTTTAACTTTAATAAGAACTTTATTGCTTGTGTGCGCTAAGTATTGTTTGGGAAGATGTTAATTGATTGGTTTTGGTTTGGTTTGGTTTGGTTTGTTTTACGGCATATCAATCTCAGTGGGGCATTTAATGCCGATAAAGTTTTGAAATAAATCAATTCTTAATGGATAATACAATTTTTTTATAAATACATTTTTCTATTTAACTCATAGATGGGACCCTAACAGGTACTACTACTCCGGGTCAGAGTGGACCAGGGAAATGGTGATGAAGGGGTGCTCCATATTCCCCAAACCTCCAAAACTGAAACCTCACCATCAGATAGAGTTTAACGTCATTCCCAGGACATGTAGACCCGCAGCCACCGCCTTTAGCACCATAGGATAAAAAGGGTTGGGGCTTGCCATAAGGGCAATAGGGTTGGGAAAATCATATAGGTGCTAGGGCTTGACGTGACCAGCCGATTGATCGAGAAGGCCTCTTCGACCGCCGATCTAGCCTAAGTAAAGGCCAAAGTGGAGTGTTTCATGCCACTGGCTGCTCAGATAGAATTAACAATGAAGGGGTACTCCACACTTCCAACAGCTAGATGCAGTTTAGCGTCATACCCAGGACACTAAGACCCTCAGCCAACGCCATCTAGCACATATATCATAAAGCTTATTGAAAGCTTATCCTATGTACATTAACCTATCAAATGATTCTCTGTCATCAAATGGTGTATATAATAAAAGCTGTTCTTGTACAAAAGTTGTGCTATTGATCAATGATTGTCAATAGTCGATATTGCCCGCGGCTTATAGATAGAAAGAATCTATACAAAGGAAACAGTTCTTTTTATTACTTTGTACTACTTTTTTTCCTTGTTTTGATACAAATTCGCGTATATAGAATACAATTCTATATTTTTAAATAAATACACGTACACATTTCTTTTCCCAAACTTAAGGAAACAAAATTACAAATGTTTACATAAAAATCAGAATCAATTGGCTAGGTTAGCATTGCTTACTACTACGTACGCGCGTTTGCGCCAAAAGTTAATTACTTTTTGATCCAACTAGGTATCATAAAACACAGAGAAGAAATCAGCAATTAGACAGACTTCATCTCACGTTCAAACCGGACACATCCGACGACCACAAACAAACACACAAATCCCATCTCGCGGCCAGATAGAATACGACCAAGAAACAGGACCGAACGAACGATTCCACCGCCTCAACACAATTACGACGCTCCTACTACCATCATTATTCTTACCACTTCGTTCTACATCAAGAATCCGTTTCAGCAGGTCGTATATACAAACTTGACTCTCATCTCTGTCCACATCTAATCGAACTTTTACATTTCACATTACACAATCCTAAACTTAACATACGAACTATTACATTTTACATTACACATATCATATCTACACTATTCCTTTTGAACATTTCACGTGTTATTGCAAATTTATTCTCTGAATAAATTTATTTGTTATTTTATAATTATATGCATTTGTTTATCATTTTCTACCTAAACTGTGTCATATTTTTATTTGTCATTTAATATTCTTTGCAAACATCTATAACAAGGCCTCTACACGTACTTCTGAACCAGAAACATCCTTTTTTTTCTTCTTCTTTTAATGGTGGGCTAGGCATTAGTGAAACAAACCTGATCCTAGCACTTTTAGACTACGGGGATAAGTGCTGATTGGGATATTGACTCCCTTAAGTTAAGATATTAAATAAATGCCCCCTCCCCTGCTGGTGCTAGGCAATAGTAAGAATCGAACTCAGTAAACTAAGTGTTTTTACAGCAGGTGCCTCACTACGACTTGCCATGTGTTTTGGATGTCCCCGGAGTATATCCATTAAGTGTAGACTCCGTGTCTTTGTATAAACAGTCCCCATCAATTCTAATGGAAGCAAATCGACCAATCATATCTTCGCAATCCATCCACCCCCACCCCAGCCACAAAGTTTAACTCAGACCTTTTGGAAACATCCGGAATCAGAGCCGGGAGCTATTAACCTTGTTTTGCCGCATGAATAGTTTTGGTCACTGCTTTAAGCAATAATATCAAAATAAAATTCTTATGCTGGAAAATATGGAAAGAAAAAATAGAGAGAGAATTGAAAAAAAAATCGAGCTGATACTGTCAACGAAGGAAGGAATACAAGGTGTGTTAAAAATACGTATCTAGACTGAAGCTATATTTATCAAGACAGAAATGAACAATGAAGGACCTATTGCCCTTATGGCAAGCCCCAACCCCTTTTTATCATATGGGTGCTAGAAGGCGGTGGCTGCGGGTCTACAGTTTGTAAAACCTAATCTTTACCAGAATTAAAATCCCCGATTCTGCCAGAACAAACCCACGACCATTTTTTTAGCCACTGAATAAACTAGGTTTTACTTTATAACAGTGGTTCACAATGTAGACGGTACAATTCCCTAGGGATATTGGAAAGATCTAGGGGGGGCGGTGAGGCAAAAAGGGATGATGGGAGTGATAGGGTGGCATTAGGAGCAGTTAATAAATAACTTGTCTTTTTAAAAAAAGATTAAATGACAAAATATGTCATAAATACTAAGGTAAAGGAACACGTATGCAGTTTATACAGAATAAAACTGACATAAACAATCGGCTGGTCACGTCAAGCCCTAGCACCTATATGATTGCCCCAACCCTATTGCTCTTATGGCAACCCCCAACCCCTTTTTATCATATGGGTGCTAGAAGGCGGTGGCTGCGGGTCTACATGTCATGGGAATGACGCTAAACTCTATCTGATGGTGAGGTTCCAGTTTTGAAGTTTTGGGGAATGTGGAGCACCCCTTCATCACCATTGCTTCCTGGTCCACTCTGACCCGGAGTGGTAGTCCTGTTAGGGTCCCATCTATGGGTTAAATAGAAAAATGTATAAATAAAAAAATTGTATTATCCATTAAGAATTGATTTATTTCAAAACTTTATCGGCATTAAATGACCCACTGAGGTTGATATGCCGTAAAACAAACCAAACCAAACCAAACAATGAAGGAAACATTAATTTTCTTCAAAATAGTCCCCTTGTCACACAGTAGAGATACAATATATAATTACCTCCTTTAGTGCTGAGTTAGAAATAAGTATTGAAGTTGAAGCTATATTTGCCAAAACAGAAATGAACAATGAATGAAACGTTAATTTTCTTCAAAATAGCCGCTTGCCTTTTAACACATTGTAGGGATACAATAAACAATTATCCCCCTTAGCGGTGTGTTAAATATATGCATCTAGGCTGAGGTAATATTTGCCAAGACAGAAAGGATTAATGAATGAAACGTTAATTTTATTCAAAATAGTCCCTTTAACTTTCAATACAATGTAGGGATATAATAGATAATTATCTCTATTGAAAGGGTCTTCAAAATAAATATCTAAGATGAAGCTATATTTGCCAAAACAGAAAGGATCAATGAATGAAACGTTAATTTTCTTCAAAATAGTCTCCTTGCCTTTTCAACATACTGTAGGTGTACAACGGATAATCATCTCCTTTACATAATGAACATGCCCGTTATGGGCCAGTAGGGTGTACATGACTGTCCCCGAAACCCCTTCGCTCTCTCTATTTGGCTCTGTTTTTTGAACAGTAGAGACGTTGTCTCCAACCTGTCAGGGAACGGTACAACTACATGGATATATTACCGGCACTCTACAAGGTGCGCTTTTCGTTACGGTTATCGTTGATGGAAGTGGAATTAGCGATCGGAATTCAGATCCTGGACGAGGCTGTTTTCGTTTCACTTTGCGCTAATGTCCTGCGAAAAAGCATGAATTCATAGGGCCAGTTTAGCTCCGTCGTAGAGCACCCTACTAGGAACCACAAGGGTCCTGATTCAATACCAGCCCTCGTCAACTCAGCGAATGAGTAGCACTGGGATCTGTGTGGCAAAGTGAGGAGCTGATGGTAGGTGTGGCGTTCCACCTCAGATGTAAAAAAAAAAAACAATCTCCTTGGTCTAGCGCTAGAGAAAGGGGATACATTCCCTCGTAGTCAGGCTGATACCGACATTAGGCTACTCCGATGACTTTACTTACTTTACTTATAAGTCAAATACTAAGGCAGACTCGGTTATTTAGCCTTGGTTAGGCAACCAGTCGATGAGAAAGAAAATCTGAATTCAAACAATTCCTGCTAAAAAAATGACCTTGTTTTACACCCTGCCTGTGGTTGGGTAAATACATATATTATCTACACTCCTCAATTAAAACTTTTCCTATTTTTGTACCCCTTACACATACTGCTTGTTCATCGAACGCTATGTCTATAGCTTTATCTGTTGGGAAACATTCGTGCATTCTTTCTTATAACTGGTATATATAATGTAGATATTAAATGTTGAATGTTCTTGTAAATGAGTTTATGTTTTTCCTTCCGTTGTGTTCACTGTTAGTATACCATGGACATACTAATGTTGATATTGGTCCTAGGTGGACGGGGTGTCGACTAAATACCTTCCCTGGCACCAAACATTACAATGACACTTATTCCAGTGTGTTTTCTACTGACCAATGCACTTGTGAAACCCTTCTTTTGATAGGTTATAAAGCCGTATCATTGTATGTATTCCAGTGCCCCCACCCATCTACATCTTACTTAATGGTTATCGTCGTAAGAAATAACCCGAGTTCAAATCCTGGACGAGACAGTTTGCATTTCACATAGCACTAATATCCTTGAAAAAGGTATACATCCAACAATTCTGCTTCTATCTATGGATAGGGCGACTAAACTCTTTAACCATGATTAGGCAACCGGTATAAGAGAAGGAAAACACTGAATTAAATCGGTTAAACTTTGGTTTCAGAAATTGGCCTTGTGTTACTTCCTAATGCGTGTGGGGTGATATATATATATATATTATATAATATATATATATATATATTATATATATATGTGAGGAGAGAGAGTAAGTAACAATGTGTTTATTTGATGTGGCTTTTTAGCCGACAATTTTTTTGGGGAGGATATGTGCTTATTTGAAGTCATACCTAATTTTGAAAATTAATTAGTTAATAATTAATGAATTTAGGCGGGCATATATGTTCAAATGTAAGGCTAAACAAATCGAGAAAATGTCAATCCCTGAATGTATATTTCGACCTATTAGGTCTCATCAGCAAGGTTATAGACATGGGAGACTGCTCCGTGTGTGACTCGAAACCTCGATATATATATATATATATATATATATATATATATATATAGAGAGAGAGAGAGAGAGAGAGAGAGAGAGAAACGTCTTAACCTGGCGCGTTGACTCCATGTCCGTGCCACCTTAACATGTATACACACATACACACACACACAACAATATATAATATATATATATATATATATATTGTGTGTGTGTGTGTGTGTAACATAGAGAGCATTTTAGCAACCATAAGTGATAGTACCAATCTACCTTTCATAAATCCAAACATGTCGACTGGGACAAGAATACCCTGACTATAAACCTTGTAGAGGGGTAAGAACCCCACCACCACAAGGTTTGGCTCCTCTGGTATTCTAATGGCGATGCTCAAATTCTGGCGCTCTATGGAGTGTGGAGTAACGCCTTCATTGCCATTACTCCCAGGTCAACTCTGTCCCTGAATGGTAGTACATCAACTGTTTGAAAATTATTCAGGGTAGCGGGAGTCCTCTTGGTGTTGTGATTAACGTGCTGGACTGCAACATCGTAGTAAATGATTTCGAACCCCAGTCGCGCCATTACGTTCACTTTCGACTAATACCATTGAGAAAGGCATGAACCTGTTTATTTCCACGGCTTTGGACTAAATACTGTTCATATACAAGGATGGCTTTGGCATTAAATAGCCCACGAAGGTTGATATGCCATTAAACAAAGAACCCAAAGTAAAAATTATTCGTATTCGACAGGACCGTGTAAGCAAAAAATAAACTCTTAAACAACAAGAAAAAAGTAAACGTGAACGTACAATAAACGCGATTTCCTAACCGGTAGACAAAATAACCCTAAACGGGTTGGTATGGCGTTAAAATCAACCCATTTTCATCAATCAAATCCGAGTCCGTCATTTCGCTAACAAAAAATGTCGACTCGCTATTCAATCGTAATGGATTTGAGAAACCAGCTTGCTGCCCATTACTCCACGATGGGACGCCCTAGTATTTTGACAAACGCTTGACTTATCTTGGTCTACTTGTGTCGCGTTCTCTGTCCTTGGTTTAAAACGGTTTCACGCAGAGCATACCGTTCTCGAGCCTCAAAAAAATTTCATGCTCGGTAGACGGCGCTAGTAGTTAATCTAGTAAAGGCGGGAATGAGTCTGGCTTCTGAAGCGACGCTGACGGCTAACGCCACCTATCGGTATGTTACGGAGGCAGATAGAGTCCGTTTGAGTCGGTTGGAACAAAGGTAATTTCTAATTTATTGCATGAAAACTACAACGGTTTCCAAGCGCAGGTCAGTTATTAGAAATTATGTTAAAAGCGCATTAATCGGATTTATGAATTCACCGCTATTGAAGCACCCCATTGCGAATACGCGGGAAACAATTATCAGCAGTAATTGGTAAACCGCCGTAGGTTACTTTTTGGCAGCCATTTTGATATTAGCGACCATTTTGATTCCAAACGCCATTTTGATTTCTACAACATAATTCATACAGATGGTTATTACAATAAGCTGAAACAAAAAGATGCTGGCTGGTTGGCTAGTTGGTTGGATTTTACGGCATGTCAACTCATGGGTTATTTTTATAGAAGTTATCATGGCGCTGCGAACAGGATAACTTCTACAATTTTATGTCAAAAATAATGTTTTTCCGATGCAGGTATCATTGGGGAACGAGAAAAGTTTTGGTAAAAATCCTGGCCTGTATATTAATTTTGACACAGTTGACATTAACCTGGATAATATATATATTTACCAACCCCTTCGCACGAGTAGGATGTGACACAAAGTCAATTTTTTAAACGGAGTTTATCAGGTTTGAATTCAGAGTTTTCCTTCTCCTAGACCAGTTGCCTAGCCAAGGTTAAAGAGCCTAGTCTGCCCTACTATTTATCCATAGCTGGAGGGAGAGTAGAATTCATACCTTTCCCAATGGTATTAGCGCTAAGTGAAATGCAATTACCACATCCAGGATTTGAACTCGGGGCGACGAGTCCATTTCCCATGACTTTAACCATTACACCACGCGCTTCCCACAACCTGGATAATATATGTGAGAGGATGATCTTGACGACCAGTTTCATCAAATCTAAAACTATAGGTTGTTTGGTTGGCTGGTTGGATTTTACAGCATGTCAACCCTTATTGGGTTATTTTATGCCGAAGATGTTTTGTTTATTCATTCTCGTTGGGTATTCCAAATTTTTAAAAAAATCATTTTAAAATAATTCTTAATCTATTTAATCCATATATGGTGCCCTAAAAGGTACTACCATTCCGGGTTATAGTGGACCTGGGAGTAATGGCAATGAAGGGTACTACAGATTCCAGATAGTTATGACAATATGCTGAAACAAATAGATGCTGATTGGTTATTTAGCTGATTGGTTGGATTTTACGGCATGACAAATCTTGGGTTATTTTTTGCCGAAGACGATTTTATTTAATTCATTCTTTTTGGTTTTCAATTATTTCAAAATTAATTTTTCATCTATTTAATCCATAGATAACACCCTAATAGCTACTACCACTTCGGTTCAGAGTGGACTTGGGAGTAATGGCAATGGAGGGCACTCCACATTCCCCAGAGTTCCAGAATCGGAACCTCATAACTAGTTTAGCGTCATACCCTCAGCCACCGCCCTCTAGTCCATATATGATAAAAAGAAAGTTGGGGTTTGCCATTAGAGCAGTTGAGGAATACAGTCGGGACAACCATATAGATACTAGGGCTTGACGTGACCAGTCGATTGATCGGAGAGAGCCCCCTCCCCGTAAGGGACAAAATGGAATGTAGCAAGTCATAGACTGCTCAGCCATCATATTTCCATCTTTAATCAGCACGGGTCGCCACCCACGACCAAGGGATGGCCAACATTTCAGGATTCAGCCAGGAACTTTTTTAAAAATCTGATTCCAAAATGGGATATGCGGGGTTTTCAAGTTGAAAAATCTGACACACTTACATCCTTCGAGATGAGAATGAATGTGTTAAAAATATCAGCTTATTTGCAATAAACTTTCCGTCCTGTCGGCGAGGCTTAGAATACGGTGACTGCATCCTCTACGGAATGGTATGACTCTTCAAAAAAATGAAGAGGCTCCAGTACCTCATCATTGCCATTACCCCCAGGTCCACTTTGAACTGAAGAGATAATACCTGTTAGGAATGACATACCGTTAGAATTAATCAATCAATCAATTTTCAATTATGTCTTTTCACAATATGACTCTTCCTGGCGGAACATAGTTATTTACTTAGATTTTTCTTAGTTGTGGCTCAAAGTCGGATGTCCAGAACACCAGACATCCAGACACCCGAAAAAGTTTATTTGTAAATAAGTTGATAATTTTTGTTTACACGTTCATTTTCATCTCTAATGAAAAATGCAAATGTAAGCGTGTCATATTTTTTCAAACTTTTACTCCCAGAGGCCGTAGCCCAACATATCATACCGTTTTGGAATCAGGCCGACTCCGTGAGCAAATTAAAAATTCTCGGGCCGAATCCATACCCGCAATCCTGAAATTTCGGATTCCCAAGTTTTAATTACGGCGATTTTTTACGTGTTTTTTTTTTTTTTTTTTTTTTTTTTGCAAAGACTTTTTTCTTGCAGCGATTTTTTTGTACGATATAGTACAGTATTATTTTGTTAATAAATTTTGTAATAATGAAAAACTGATTGCAAAATCCAGCGAAAGTCACCCATAAAATAGAAATAATTGTTTGTGATAGAGTACCATCTCTGGGTCAAATAGAGAGGCTTAAAATTTATTCGTATTCGATAGGACCGTGTGCAAAGTGAAAAAAAAAACTTTTACGAAACAACTACACAAAAAATATAAATATGAACGCGATTCCCTAACCACTCGGCATAGAATAGCCCCTGATAAATCAATTTTATCCCCCCCTTTCAAAATAGTTCATTGAGAAAGCCACATATCGACAAAGACATCGTCGCCACCCCTGAAAACAGTGCTGGTTGGTTGTTTTGT